>BDUI01000071.1:304662-329011 GCA_002335545.1 Apodemus speciosus
TAGACCAGGCTGGCCTCGAACTCAGAAATCCGCCTGCCTCTGCCTCCCAAGTGCTGGGATTACAGGCGTGCGCCACCACGCCCGGCTCGCCATTTCTTCCTATTCATGCACTTTGATGTCTAGCACCTCAGCCACCTCCCTAGCCACGGTGGGAGCTGTTTCAACTACCCACTGCCCAGTAATCCACAGGAAGTATCTGATCTGTTTTATAGCTGAGAGATGCTAAATTGGGGCTTTCCATAGATGTGTCCAACAGCTTTCCATCCCTAATAGAGTGGCCTCAGAAACATACTCTCTGTTTTATCGTAATTTTAATGCACAATAAACTGCTCCTTGAGTTAACCTGGACAGGATTTTTCCTTCATAAACAAAGTTTGCACCCAAAATGCCTTAAAGTGTTTTTAATAGACATAGACAAGCAGTCACTGCAGTTTTGCTGATGGACTTCTTGTACAGATGCTGCCCAACACATAGAAGGGACATTTTAAGGCACATTTTTCTGTGATCAGAATTAAAGTTCAACTATGATTATGTTCACAACATTAATACACAATTTTAACCACTCAAAATATATTTCTAGTTTTGATGAAATTATTTAAATTTCCTTTCATAAAAAGATTAGTAATACATAGTATATTAAACACTGTAATAAAATTATTTTCAAGAAAATACAGAAGAGGAAATACAAATTTCCTAAATTTGAATACTTTGTAGTACCACAAAGTAGGTCAGAGTTCAGTATTAAATAAATAGAAATTCTCTCCTAATAAAAAAAAAACTTTTACAACAGTTTTCCTAAGGAAATACATTCATAGGACATTCTATTACATTCTATTGTACAACAATGACAAGAACAAGAGGGTCCTCAACTATGAAATGTAGCCACTCTATCATTTAAGCACAGGAAGTGGGGTTTGTGAATGTTTCTTGTCAAGACTCTGATTCCATATGGCTATGCCCAGTGGTGTGTTTCACATGCTCAAAGGACATGGCCTGTGCACAGCTAAATCATGGACAGAGCGTCAAAGGGTTCCACAGATTGATCACCAGGCTGCTAGCTTTGGTATCTTTGGGTACTGGTGCAAGGTGACAGTTGCTGAGGCAACTGTCTCATCACACTTGGCTTCTAATTCTGCAGTAGGAATTGAACCCTATGCCCAGCAGATTGGGTGAGGTGTTAAGGCAGTGTCCTGGCACAGGAAGGTATGAGAAACTTGTCTACAGAGCCGGGGCTGACAGGTGCCTCGTAGAACACCTCTGGTACAGTAGCCAGGTACACCCTGCCTAGGAGGTACTCCAAATGGCAGCTCCAAATAGTCTGGTGAAATTACTGATCCCAGCATTGTAATGGTGGCTGGACTTCAATTCAGAAATGGACAAATGCTTCAAGGGCTGTAGAAACCAGATGCTGAGCATCCAATGGCTGAATCTGAGCTAGCCAGTCAACAGCATACTGACAGGTTCAGTTGGGGAATGACACTCTGAAGCAGAATACAGTATGTTGAACAAACTTGCTTTGTTTTCATTCATTTCTCTCAGCTCTCTTCCTATCCATGAATCAACTGCAGCATTAATACAAATTGATGGACCTTCCTGTGACTCCTCTGAAGGTAACTGTCAACCTTGTTCCTGAGACATGGTATTTCGTTTCCTGAGCAGAGACCTGAGTGCTTTGTTTCAGAAGTCTCCAGGAAGTCCTTAAGTCCACCTTTAGCCCYATCTCARTCTCCCTTAAGTGATACCCTGTGGTATAAGCAAAGTTTCCAGTGAGTTGGAAGCAAAACTCTTCAATACTGGCCTTCTGAGGAAAGGTGATAAGGGATGAGGGCCTGCCCTCTTACCCTTACAGAGGGCCAATGTTCTAAGGCCGAGGCCCTAAAGACCTGGGGGGCAGGACAAAATGCCCAGAGAGTGGGCTCCTGCATCCCCCTACTCCCAGGTAATGTTGAGCCCGTCTGTGTCCCCACATCTTCCCTGCCTTTGACAGATGCCAGAGCAAGAAAGGTTTCCAGTGAACCACTACTAGTGCCTTAGCCTAGCCTGCCTGGCCATCTGCAGTGTTCCCAACTTAGAGATAGCTCAGGCCAGACACCTTGTTTGTGATGGCAAGGCCCAGCCTGGGAGGGGCCAGGCAGGGAAAGTCTGAGCTAGAGGAGCCAAATAGTTCTGCAGTTGATCACAAGGTGACAGGGCAGTCTGGAGAACTAACTTGGAAGGGGGTCAGATAGGGCCTCAGGGGTGCATATTTCTGGGGATGCCGAAGAACCTGCTGCCTATTTAGAATGAGGTTGATCTGGGCGGTGCCACTTCTGCAAATCTCAATTTTTGAGACCTTCGTTTGTACCAGCAGTGATTAAGTCCGCCACAGGCCTCTCAGGGATCTTCCTCCTCTTGAGTAAGGGGTGGCAAACACTAACAAGGGCTCACCTTGGGGTAGGGGTGGGGAGGCAGCACCACAGAGCCCTAGGATTTGAACCAGGGCAAGAAGACGGCAGGAGGCAGTGTGGTATCCTGGGGACACCATATGGTTTAAAAGGTTCTTCCTAGGGCTAAGCTATGCATTAAGACTCCCAGGGTGCATTAGACCCTAAGATAACTAGCTGGTTGGGGAGCTGGACCACCGGGCAGGCAGCGATCACAGCGGTGTCTCTTCTTGCTCCAGAGCGTGCAGCGGCAGATCTGTAGAGCTCGGAAGAGAAGCGAGTTTTAGCAGAGCTGGGCGTCGGCGTGGGCGAGGTCTTTGGAATGAGCGCCTACTGTGTACCCTGCGCAAGGCTGCCGATCGAGCGTGCGCACTGGGTGGGGCCCGGAGCTCTGGCTCTGTCCCGGGTTCACCAGAGGCAAAAGTGACAGTTGAGGTGCGCTCAGATGGGGCAGGGCTTGGGGCACGTGGGTGGGCGAGCCCTGCGGGGAGCAAAGGCTGCTGGGCAGCAGCAGATGGCTGACGAGACAAGCGTCCAGTAAGCGATGTGCCAGAGCCTGTGTCACCTGTAGGGAAAAAGGAGTGTGAGTGGCTCCCAGTCCAGATCAACACTGACCTACAGAAACCTGTACTCAGCCCAAGATTCCCTTCCTCCTGAGTTTGCTGTTCCTCTGTGGCTTGCCCAGAAAAAAACTAGGTGTCTGACCATGGAAACGGTATCTCAGGCTCAAGTGCAATGAAGGATCCCTAACCTTCCACACCAAATGGGGCATTTTCTGCTGTACACTACTGTAGAGTTACAAGGAGTTCCAGCCAGTGTCTCTGAATCTTCCTAGGCAGCGTGAGCAGATCTGGATCACGCCCCATGTTCTGACACTTTCAAACCCTGCCATTGATTGCAGCCCCCTCTACAAGGGGTAGCAGTGCCACACCCACCCCTGGGTACTACTGCTTTACCCTAGAAATCTATCACAAGCCTCAAGGCACACAAGGCTCTTTCAAAGAGCCAGGCCTTTAATCCCAGCACTCAGGAGGCAAAGGCAGGCATATTTCTGAGTTTCAAGACAGCCTGGTTTTCAGAGCTAGTTCCAGAACAGCCAGGGCTGCTCAGGGAAAACCCTGTCGAAAAGGGGGGAAGTGGAGGCAAGAGCAGGTGGAAGAGCACTGAGGACAAGTAGGTTTCCTGTTCCTGCTACAACATTTCAGAACTGGACTCTCTTAGGAAAGAGAGCCAGTGTGTGTGTGTGTGTGTTAGAGAGAGGAGAGAGAGACCGAGAGCAAGAGAGAGAGAGAGAGAGAGAGAGAGAGAGAGAGAGGGAGGGAGGGAGCGCGAGCAGGGCTGGCTAGAATCTCCAATTGTAAAGGATCATGCTTCATCTCATTTCATACTAGACTGATAAAAGAACTCTGCAAATGTCTGAAATGAACCTGAGACACTTCTGTGTTGTCCAGGCTGGCCTCAAACCCTTAGTTTTCCTATCTTCTGTAAATACTGGAGTTATAGGCAAACACCATCCTGCCAGGCCCTTAAATCTATCTGGATACTACACATTAGCTAGAGAAGCAGACTCAAGTGGGAGTTCTCCATCAGTCTCCTAAGAAATATACAGCTGAATAGATGACCAAGACAGGGTTTACAGAGTGAAGACAGCTGCTGAAAAGTCTGAAAAAGTGCAGGTACTGCAGAGAGGCCTGAAGGCAACAGCTGGGAAGAAAGAAAGTGTTAGAGGAAGAAACCAGTTACATGTGTGTGGACTCAGGGGAAGCGGGTTGGAGCTGTTCCTCATGGCCATCAGCCAGCAGGAAGGAATCCACTGATTTGTTGCTGAGGCGGAATGGTGTCAGGCGGCGGAAGTTGCTGGGAGAGTTGGGAATCTGGACACGGGCCCTCTGGGAAGGCACCACGGTCTCCCCAGGGGACAGCCAGGGTGGCACCCTGGATAGGATGCTTGGGTCCAGATCCTCGTCAGGGGAGAACACAGGATTATCAATTCCTAAGAGAAAGGGCAGCTGGTCAGCCTCAAAGAAGTACTCTCAGGGGAAATAGAAGACTGGGTGGATAGGCTCTGTACTGACTGGGTGACTATATCAACTCCTTGTGACTACCATCTTCAGAGTAACCTTGATGGTCAAACTTATAAATTTAGCCCTCATCCCATACCTTCCCTCCACATTTGAGACCCAAAACATCTAGACAATTTCAACACCTCCCTTCTCTCAGGTCTGGCCTGTTCTTCCAGATATACTTGCCATCTGCCCTGGGAAGACATCTAGGTGGAAGAGGTTATACCTCCAAGACCAATACTAAGCCTCCCCAAGCCTTTGGTTCCTCCTTCAATGACCAAGCTCACTTAGGGCAGCAGGGACATCTCTCCCACTGGCCTCTCCTATCTTACCTGCCCCAGAGTCAGAGGCTACATCCTTGGTGACATTGGCCAGAAACTCAATGCCTCCACTGATCTCTTCATAGTTGTTGGCCTCCTCATTCTCTGAAAGTTCCAAATCTAGGTAGCAAAGGAAAAAAAATACTTGGAGTAAAAATGACTCAAGGTCTTGATGGCTGCTAGTGCACTCCCCACCTCCCATCACAACCTCCCCATGGGTGGCTTTTCATAGCACTTGGGTACCCCAGGGTTCAAGGGTCTGAAGCCAGTTGTACAAAGGCCTGAACCACTCCTACAGTGCTTCCTTTTGTGACCCCACTATATTTGGTCTTTGGGAAGGTCTATTGGATAGGAATGGCTGGGACCCCAAGGCCTACAATGAAAGGCATGGATGGAGAAAGACCACTTATCTTTTAAAGGTATGTGTGTGTGTGTGTGTGTGTGTGTGTGTGTGCTCGCGCACATGCGCGTGCGTGCACATGAGTGTGTTTAGTGCCCATGGGGGCCAGAAAAGGGCATTGGATTCCCTGGAACTGGAGTCACAGGTGACTTAAGTTGCCTTATGTGAGTGCTAGGAACTGAACTTGTGTCCTCTGGAAGAGCAGTAACCACTCTTAAACACTGAGATGTCTTTCCATCCCATAGTGGGAGTGCTCATCTCTGCTGGGAGAAGAGCATTAAGAGTGTCCAGCCTAGTGGTATCCCACCAAGTGATGCATGGAGGCCCAAGATCAGAATCCCTGGGAACAGCCACGGGTACAGGCAGGAGTCCCTCCTGAATCAAGCACATGCAGAGGAACAGTTCTTACCTTTCTCCTTGATGGTGAAGTTGTGTGCCAGGTTCTCCATAGGCAGCTTCCCATTAGGAATGCTGCTATTTCTCTGTGGACAAGTATGAGCTCTTACAGATATACCCACACCCACGCCCCTAACTTGCAGGAACTTGGTCTCTGCTCTGGTGAAAGGCTGTTCACCTGGCAGGACCACAGAGAGTCCTTTGACCCTTTCTGGTTCAGTAGCCCACCCTACAACCACTGACCCCACCTTCCCTCACCCGCTTCTGTGCACGCTCCCTCTTGTACAGCTTGGCAGCCTTCTTGTTCTGGTTGATGCCTAGCTTAGCTGACTTAAAGGACTCCAGGCGCTTCCTCATGGTCCTGTGAAAGATTTCCTTGTCCTGCTTTTCATCCTCATTAGGTGTTAGCTCATGCCGACTATAGAGATGCTTGTACTGTGGAAACAACTGGCAGTCAGTCAGGCCTATATGGCCCAGATAGGTCACAAAATCTCCAGCTCATCCCTGTAGACCCCTTGTCTGAGAAGTAATCAGACACTGCTGTAGGTATGTGGCTGGGTTCCACCAGCCATATCACATGAGGCATATCCTGTGGGATAGGAAGGCTCTGGGTGGCTCATCCCATGGTACCCACCTCCTGCCGAGGCTTGTACAGGTACTGTTGCAGTGTGTGGTGGGTGACCATGTCCTCGGTGTCACGGATGCTCCTCCGCCTCTGTTCCAAGGACTGCATGTCCAGGCATACAGCACTGACATTTTCCCTCCTGCATGGACCAACACTGAGCCCAGGGGAGTAGCTACACAGAAGTCTCCTGCCCTACCTAGGTACTTCATAGTCCCTTCCTGCCTCAGCACTGCTTGGATGGTCTCCCAGAATGTGGACTTCTAGACTTCTGTGTAAGGTTGAACCCCAGTACCATCAGTTCCCCTCTACAGCCCAACTATGACTCCTGAGGCCCACAGCCTCTCCTATGCACTAGAATAGCCACCATCATAAATACTGACCATTAGCTTCCCAGGGCTAAAGAGCATGAAATGCTGAACCAGGTCAAGCATCTGCTGCTATTTCTTCCTGTCTTCTTCCATCTCTCTAATATCAGTGCTTCACACAGTCCTGCTGACTGCTGAATAAAGGTGTGCTTTCACAGATTGGGATGCAGGCATCTTTCTGTTCCCTTCTAGCCTGGTCTACTTTCACTTTCCTTACTCAGTTGCCTTAGGCCCTGTARGAGGAACTAGTAGACTTAAGGGTCATAAGAGAGATGTTTTTAAGGAGTACACTTTCCCAGGGAAGTTTATGAACTGGTCACATACAAGAAATAGGAGACAGATGCCTCCACAGTAGATGGGCGGGGTGTGCTGAAGTCCACATTGACCATATTGTCCGTACTTGGGGAGCGAATGAAGGCCAGGGACCCACGGCGCTCTCCCTACAAGGAGAACAGACTCATTAGCATTCAAGGATGACCTTTAAGTGGCACCTTCCATGTCAAAAGATCCTGTAACTAAGCTCAAGGGACTGAGGACTCTGGTAGGCAGAGATGGAGCTCAAGGAAGACCAGCCTTCCTGGGACCCTATGCAATGTCCTTAGACACATTGCAGCTCAGCAAGGGCCAAGATACAGAATAAGAGCTGGGATTGGGTCCAGGTAGAGGTCATCAAAGCCTCACTTGAAAGGAGCAGAGCAAAAAGTTGAGCAGGAAAAAACAAAAACAAAAAACAGTAGGTAAAAACAGAATCTCTTAAAGGATATAACAATATCTAGGGTATACCACCTCAGCTTGAAGTTTGGGGAGGTGGTTTTTGTCCCCATCAGAGTCTCTGAGTGGCAATGGCCATAGGGTCATGTGGTGCCTAATTGGGACCTATGTTTATTAATAAAGGATGTMATGAAGCCCAGACAGGAGTAGGTGGGTCATGAATGAACTGGACACAAGACAGTCACATGTGTGTCATAGAAGGATTTAATATGAATATGTTCAACATATGTGTCTGTGTTGTAACTATGCATTTATGTGTTCATGACTATGTACGTACATATGTATGTATGTATGTATGTATGTATGTATGTATTAGTTTACATGTACCTGGGTATGTGTGTTTATATATGTAAATGTGAGCATTATAATACATTTGGGTATGCATGTATCAGCCATGCCATTGTGTATGTATGTACATGTGAGGCTGTTCCTTAAGGTCATCAGTCAGTAGAATATATCTACCAACTTGTTTCTGAATACAATGTATATGTGTGAATAGGTAGAGGACCTGGACCCATTACCCATTTCCCAATGTCTTTCATTCTTTTTAGGGAAAATACAGGTATTCAGACTCCTCTAGAGCCTAGTCTCCATAATCAAGAGGATTTGGTTTCTACCTAGATAGTCACTGTAGGATAGTGTCATCTAGATAGTCATTGTACCTATGCCTCTGATTCTTGAGTGACAGGGACTCTGACATTCCTAGAGTACAACTCCACAATTCACAAGAGCATTTGCAGTGAGCCATTCAAGCATAGCACACAAGGGTCACTCATCACTGCCCTCTGCCGATGCCCTAGACTGCATCTGTTGTCTTACTTTAGCCCTCAACTTCAGCAGAGGGATAAATAGGATATTCTGGTACCTCAGCCACATAGCTAATAGCATCCTTCAAATTCAGCTCATGGAAAACATTCAGGATCCGATCTCGAGATTTTTGAGCAGATCTTCTCATGAGGACTTTGCTGAGAAACTTCCTATCAAAATTGGACCACCTGGGGGTACAAAAGATCACATCAGCGCTGGAGTCTGGGGCTGTCTGCCTAACAAAGATTAGAATGAGGTCAATCAGGCAAATGGCTGCCAGAGCTAGTCAACATAGAACCATCCTTTTTTTTTCCTCCTGGATTTTATTTATTGTAACAACCTGAAAGTGAGTTTTAAAGTGAAAGGTCATCATGCCACCTCAGGTCTCATCCTTTGCTTTCTCATATTTTTGGTAGTGGAACTGGCAGTGGAACTATATGCCATTTTTTTACAGTAACAAAATGGACAGGTTTCCAAGTGGCCATCTGACCATCCAAGTGCTGTGAGGACTGGGCCAAAATTAAGACAGCAGCAGGCATTGTACCAACTCCCAAGACATTCTTGCCTAGGATGTGTTGCTAAAGTTAACTCTGCAGCCTCACGTGGACTCCAGGTAATTATCTCAAAACAGGTACTAATAAGGATAAGTGTTTCTTTCTATCATATAGTCTTAAGTACCACTTTGTTACAGTAAAATACAAATGAGTGATTTCTGTTTCATGAACAAGATAATTTTAAATACTGACTAACACATCTTTCCCCTGTTAATGAAATAGAGAAGCAATTTATTTTCCTGGTTTTTAATTCCTACATTATTTAAGGTTAGCATTAATTGGTCAGTAAAAGGGTATCTCTCTATATGCCTGAGGAGATCATCAGGAATAAGATTCCAGTCCCCATTTTGTTGGATGCTCTATCCTCTTTGATAGTATTATCTTTGTTTTTCGCCTGCTTGCACCTGGAAGTGTAGTACACATTTAAGCCTAGGAATGAGGGTTCATGTACCATGACAAAGTGTCCATATGTTGTCTATATGTTCATCCTTCTCCCCAGTATAAATTCAGGGACAGTGTGGAACCCAGACAAGTTGTCTCTGGCTCTTTTAAATGGAGAAGTCTTCCAGAAATTGTGTTTTGTGGTTCTTGAGTTGTAGTATCACAATGGTGTGGCCTCCAGTGTTCTTAGTGGCCCTTTCTGCACCTATATGACCCATTGTTCTGTATTTGAGGGGTCATGGGTAGAAGGGGGAATGTTACACCTTAGGCTACTTACTTATCTCTGAGGTAATTGTGGCCAATTTGTCCTGAGATGTCCTCAATGGCTGAGAGGATATGGTCAAAAGCCTTCAGAGGAAAAAAAAAACTTAACTGGCCATCCTTCTTCACCCACAGCCTACCCCCAGACATTGTCTTCCCAGACCATGTCTTCCCAGGCTTCGATGCTCTCCCTACCCGGCCATGTAGCTTCTCGTTGAGCTTTGGCTCACGATGCTCACTCCTCTTCACCTTCAGCCACTGCACCAGGGGCTTAATGGTCAGGCCCTGAAAGACAGCCTCACTAATTCTGGTGCCAGACAGGATCCCATAACCTCTAGGGGCTTCTAAGCCCTAAACTAGACAGACATTAGATCTCTTCTTCCACTGTAGATAGTCCAGGAACTCATGAATTCATTGGCATTGCCCTATAAAAAGGTACCCCAAAGCCAATGTACTGTGGATGTCTATATGGATATCAGAACTTCCAGTGATCACTTTGGCCAGCCAAATTGAAAGGGCCTGACTAATCAGCATTGCAGATGTAACTAGGTCTGCTCTCACCAGTCCTGGCCAGAAAGTAGCACTTTAAGGACAAATTGTGCTAAGTCCCCTGTGGGGCCACATGAAAACCTACAAAATGTTCCTAATTACTAAAATTACACAAATCAATTAAAGTGTGGAATCTGGAAACAATCAGCCTAAAGGGTTGAGCCCTGTAGGGCCAGCCACTCATAGGTGGGAACAAAGTGTGGACACCCCAAGGTACGGCCCTGGGCAAGCTGAGCCACACCTGAAAGATGACTGTGAAGAAGACCACAATGAGAGTGGTGCTGACAAACAGATTTTTCTCCTTGACTTTTTTCTCATCCAGAAGTACCACCAAGGCATAGGCCACTGCACCACGCAGGCCACCATAGGACATGACCACCTGGTCAATGGTCTCTAGCTGCACCATGCGATAGCGATTCAGGATCCAGGTCTGCAGAACAACACCTGTAGCGAGAGGTCACTCAGCTCCATGGCTGCTTCCCTCAAGGCCACCCTCAGTATTCCCTAAAGCCTTTTGCCCCTTTGTCCCTCAACTGACTATAAATGATGGACAATGGGTCTATCTCAAGGACACTACTAGTCAGGTCCTCTGTAGGATGAGGCAATAATGCTGCTCTGACCCCAGCTCCCACCTCCCATTCCTTGATCCCTTGGTTCCACCTTGATCTTCATGCTTCACCTTGAAATATCTTCAAGGATCAGTGGTTGGACTTATTACTGAGCCACCCTGGGGACCCCCAAATCTGTGATCTAATTAAGGGAGCCTAGACACTACCGTGAGTGCACCTAGCCCTCACCTATGGCTCGGTATACAGAAATGAAGACCAGCGTCAGCAACACAAAAGCTGTGTTCCATGTCCAGATGAGGGGGTCCACAGCTGAGATGCCCAGGAACATAAAGATAATGGTCTCTGCTCCACTGGCTAGCATCTTCATAGTGTAGCGCACAGTAGTGGCCGACTGCTCCGAGATGTTAGCCTTCACGTACTTCTGACAGCAGATGCCGCAAAAGGTGATGCTGGGGGAAGGGCAGCGTGAGGTTTCTCTGCCTCAATTCAAGCAGGCTGATCCCACAGACCAGATGTTTCCAGTCCCAGCTCCTGCCATCTCCAGTGTCTCTAGTGGCATTACATGCCACTACATCCTAGCAGATGTAATCTACAATGGCCAGTCCTATGTTGTATGAACCCTGCTCTTCCCAAGGATTAATACCCTGAGCTGGGTATCATTCTTCAATCATAAGCCATAGCACACACCTACCCTGACCTCTCAGAAGGCATCTGTCTAATCAAGGATAATTCTAAAGACTTATTAACTTAATTTAAAAAAAATTACCTCTGTCAATGAATTTCTATCCAACTATGAAAGCTATGGAGGTGGAAGCTACACAATGGCTTGAAATTTGTGCTCCAAGGAGGAGACAGTAGGTAGGGACCAGGCTCACCCCAACAGCCCCTTCACCAGGGAGCAGTAGGCAGGGACCAGGCTCACCCCCACAGATCCTTCACCAGGATGATGGCAAAGAGCCCAAGATACCCTTTTCTCACAGTGGCACCTTCTGCCAGAGTTTGAATGCAGGGGGTGTATAGCACATCATCATCTAGAAAGCCACCTACCCAGCCCAGCCAACAGCAGAGGGTTGTTTCTTAAGGGGGACTTACGCCAGGATGGCTGACAAGGACAGCATCTCGGAGGTCAGATAAGACAGGTAGGAAATGACAAAGACGAAGCCAGGCTCGATGATACGCACATGCTTGGTGAAGCGAGTCACCAAGGACAGCAGGAAGGCGAAGATAACACCCACCAGAGTGCCCCCCAGGCTCACCACGAAGAAGGACACTGTGAGAGAAAGGAATGAATGGTCCTTTGTGGCTGGTGATGTGAGTGAAGCTGACCAAGTTGGTTACTCATTCCTCATGGAAGGCTCCTGGCAACTGCCCACAGCAATGCTGAAAGTTTAGGATATGAGGCAACTTTGTTCTCTATTGATAGAGTGTCGGGATTCCAAGTTTAATGCAGGAGGTAGAGGAGAGAGGCATACAGGGGACAGGACCCCATGGTAGAGGGCATTTGCTTGACATCCCTGCAGTGTCCTTATACACTGTCCATCTGGCCTTGCCTAGGGAGACCTGAGTTGATTGTCCCTTCTCAGGAGAACACACAGGATCCTCCAGGGCCTTCAGTGTTTGTGTGATATTCTGGGAAAGGAACTCCAGCATGATAGGTCACCAGAACATAAGCTGTAGACCCCAGGACAGCAGGGGCCCCATTCTAGAGAGGAGAAAAGCCTCTGTGTTCTTTGACCATTAGATCTAAGACAAGCTAGGCAGGAATACTCCCAGTACATACCTATGCCTTTCACACAGTCCACGCCAGTCACTGCGTCACCACCCAGTGTCACAAAAGACTCAAAAACATTGTACAAGACCTAAGAGTACAGAAGACAGGGACATATCTGATCAGCCCTGCATCCACACCAACCCCTCCCTGTCCAGCACCCCCTCTTTTCTAGATTTGGGACACCTGAAGCAGTTAAAAACACTTGTAAAATCAGCACAAGTTGGCAATTGTCAACAGGAAAGGATCAGTAGAAATAGCAGATGGGATGTGCAGACAAGTGAATGTTCCAGAGCTACGAAAACAGGTACAATCTCTAAGTCTTGTTCTTTATTCTTGCAGACATGTTCAAGAAACATTGAGGCAGCTGTGCAGACTATTTGGGACATAGTCATGGTGAGCACTGAGTCCTTGGCAAGGCCTCTGTGGGGTTGTACTTCATTATGAGGAACAAGGTGGGAAAGGAATGAGGGCATGAGGGAACCCTTGGCCCACAGGAAGCTCAGCCAACTACACACACAGGGAAGTATTCAGGTCCACTGTGGCTCAGGAAGGCTGAGAGCTACTTTCTGAGTTTTGGACTAGGTCTCAAATGGGCCCAAAGAGTCTTCTACACACAGAAATCTGATACAAGGCATGCTGCAGTTCTATTACACTCCAAGGGAGCATAAGACCTGGGGAATTTCTTAGGAACCMCAGGCAATTTTAGGGGGCAGAAGAAATCAAACACACTTCCTCAGGTGTCAGCTGAGTGCTTRGGCCCCATTCTTACCAGTTAATCCTCATCCCCTCCCACAGACCTGTAGTCCATCTGGGGACAGGTTTTGAAATTTCCTTAGGGCTGCACTAAAGCAGCAGCAGTGCTCATGTTTCCTGAACCTGCTTCTCTCTGCCAGGATGAATGCAACCTCATCTTTGTGGAGACCTTATGCCTACTCCACTGTGTGGGTCTGAAAAGCCATCAGGGAGAAGTTGAATGTTTTCCTTTCACTTACATGGTGAGTCCTAACCTCAAGACCTCAGAATGAAGTTGTTTGGTAGGACGTCTTCAAAGAGAGTAGTTAAGGTTAAAAGTGATAAATAGGGTATGTATAAGATTGTATAAGAAATGATGGATAAGAAGAATGCAGGTCATAGACACACACAGATGACCATGTGAGCACACAGGGAGAAGATAGCRTCTGTGGGCTAAGGAAAAGGGCCTCCAGAGCCAGCTGCCATGCTCGGTTCTCAGCCTCCAATCTTCAGCATTGAGACAATAAACTCTCACTGTTTAAGCCACAGGCTTCTGTAGTAATTGGTTATAGTGGGCCCAGGTGATTTAATGCAATTCCTGTAAGACTTTGTTGTTTGTTCATCTGCTTGTTTCTTTGGAAATAGTGGATAATATCAAGTGTGGGTTCAAAGTTATAGACCTCTGCTCTGCGGCATGTAGATATGGAGATTTCAACAGGGCAGCATTACTGCCAAAGGCAGTAATGAATGGGCCTAAGATTGTAAGAGGGAGAAATTGGATGAAGCTGAGTTAGGGAGCCTGAAGAAGGTCAAAGCCTGTGTCTCCCCACCCCTAACTCATACCCCAAGGTTGCTGAACCAATAAAAAGGAACAGGTGATAGACATACTCTGCAAGAGTTGGACATCTTAGGTTACAAACATGGCTTAAAATGAGGCCATGTACAGATAGTGGCCCTCTTTCTAGCTTATCTCTCTGAGGCATATTAGTAATGACCAATTGGCAAGGCATCCTAAAACCTCCATGTAAGTGAAATGTCCTGTAGCTACTCCAGGGACCCCACCATTGCTCACCACAGTCACTGCATCATTCAGCAGTGACTCCCCAAAAACAATGATGAACAGAACTTCATTGACATGGACTTCTTCAAACACAGCCAGCACAGCCACTGGATCCACAGCTGCAATGAGGCTACCAAACAGCAGGAAATCCAGGAGTCCAATCTTCAGCTCACCTGCAAGAGATGTAGACCATGGGATATGGACTAACCACCTGGCTCTTTCTCTCCAAATCCCACATCTCTCAGGTCCCTGGAAGATCAGAGCATCAGGAATAAAGGCTAGGTACACCTCTTCCCAGAGCTACCCATTGACAAAGAGATCTCAGAGACTGGCGCTCACAGCCAGACACCCCAGAATATGTAAAACTACACAGTTCCCCCATGTGATGCTTCCTTCTCTTTTTTGAGCTGGGGTAGAACTTGCCATTCCTTGAGGTCAAGGAGTGARCATTAGGAAGTAAGAGCCCTASGTAGCCAATGTCCCCCAGAAAGTAGAGGGCACTGGACAGAGTGGTCTTTATAGTGACTTGAACCCCATATGTCTGTGATTACTAAATTCCACTGCCTCTAGCCAGTACCAGAGCTTTCTGGAGTCTCCATTTAGAAGTGGACCACACATTAAACTGCCACACCATATAAGCTCTGCCAAGTTTTTCAGAGTAAACTAACTTTTGGGATAGCCTTGAAATGCCTTAGCAGGGCCAGCCTCTTGGTCTAGAATCTTTACAGACCCAAAGTGTATTCCAAAAACAAGCTGGATCCCAGCAGATGTATAGTCCACTAAATCAGGACTGACCTTCCAGCCTAGACAGTGTACACACATTTGCCTGGGACTTAGCTGACCCTCCCAGTAAGGGTAAGCCCCAGCCTTGTACTACTGTCTACAGAGACTGACCACTGCCTGGGCAAATGTAGATACACTAGCAGTCAAAGTCACAGGGAAAAGAGAGCTCATTGGATGAGAATAATCTTTCTGGTCAGCCTTGACCAGCTAGGTCCCAAAGGTGGAGTGCAAACCAACAACCCATATCTATCATGAAAGAGTGACCCTAACTGCAAGCGGTAATGTATAATAATACTGCTTATTAAAAGACACTAAGTGGTATTACGATTCTTCATGGCTATGGCATAGTAGGAAGGTGGGCCTAGATATCTCTGGAGATTAAAATGCTCTAGAATTTGATGACCATGTAATTTCCAGTGTAAGAACACTTGCTAAAGTTCCGTGAACTGTATTTAAAGGCCTATGCTTACACATAAGTCAGCCTGTTACAGGGTTCTCCATGCACCCTTAAAACAGCTCCWGAAATATCATATGCTGGAATCTTATGGTTGACAGGGCCATCAAGTGAGGGCCAACATGCCCCTTGAATGACTGTGGATATTAGATTCAGAGGTCCCCGTTMCATATCCAAGACATCTCTCTAGGCCCAGCCATTTTAAATATGTCCAGATCACATTATGGAATTACCAATGTGACGAGTAGTACCCACCTTAGAGCAGGATGCCTATAGTTTTGGAAGCCAGGAAAGCCCTCATCATTAAGGTCTTTATCTAGTGATGCAGAACATCAGGGACTAAAAGGGGGTTCCCTAAAATAATAAGCTCCCAAGTAATTAATATATCCTCATTTTACTGTTTCCTATTTCTCCTTGGATTTCAAGGGCCTCATTCACTTAGTGGATGTCCAAAGGGAAAGTCCTGACTCTGAATCCTCCTGCGAGCATCTACTCTCATCTGGTCAGGCATCACCTGGTGTCTCCCAGCTGGATGAAGATCCAGCATGTAATTGTGATGCCCATTTTTGGTTGTTAGTTTGACTATTGGATGAACTAAACCCACAAATTATAAAGACCTTGTGAAAAGATAAAGAAAGGCTAAATCTAAGCATGGTAGTATAAGACTTTAATCTCAGCACTCAGGAGACAGAAGCATGCAGATCTCTGAGTTCAAAGTCTGTCTACAGAGCAAGTTCCAGGACAGCCAAGCTTAGGCAGTGAAGGAAATCATCGAAAACAGAAAGCTGCTGCTGATGTAATAGAACAAGGGGCATATCCCAGCCCCGGCAAGCAGAAGAACTTAGCTTCTTCAGTCACATGGCTCTGGCATTAGAGTCAAGAGTAGAAGAGTTACTGGGACAATTGATGCTGGTTGGCTGAAGCTAAGAAATTAGCAGGGATTAAGAAGAGACACGCATCATCACTGAGGTGAAATCTTCTGGGAAATGTTTTCTGAGAACACAAAGAAGCTGTGTTTCAGAGATAGGTATTATGCTGGYAGCCAGACTTGGTAGTAATAAGATTCACCCAGATGGTACTTGTTTGAAGCTATGAAGGGGTCATGGAGAACAGCTTAGGCTTGACACTGTGAGAGGCCAGGTAAGGACATTAGTGAAGGTGCAGCCTTAGCTGAAGTTTATGTCCCAGGACTGAAGGGGTGATGCAAAGGAGCTGAGACTGGGTACCATGAAGAAAGCTTCTGAGAGGCTACTGGTGAAGCCTAGTTGCAGCAGAAGGCCCCAGTGCCATAGAATGATCACCAAGAATATCAGCAACAGTGGAGTGGCGTCGACCAAAGCCTAGAGTGCTATATAGGGCAGAGCTGGAGAAGTGACCCAAGCCCTTTGGTGGAGCTCAGGAGACCACATTGGAACAAGAAGCTGTAACATTGAAATTGCCTTGAAGACCCCAAGATGTTATAGATGCCAGAGCCATGGGATACTTGCAGAGGAAAGCTGCTAACAGAGAGTAGAACCAGCCCACCATAAAAAAAACTTTGTTGCAGTCAACAAAAATGAAAGAATTTGGAGATATGAAAAGCACTTTGACATCAGACATGGAGATGTAGAGTTTGGAGTTTTCCCAGCTGGTTTTCAGTTTTGCTTTGGTCTAGTGTTTCCTTACTATGACATTTAACAATGGTAAGACATATCCTATGATGTTGGAATTATGTGATCTGCTTTCTGATTTTGATTTTATAGGGGATTACAGTTAAGATATTGTATGAATCTCAAAAGAGACTTTGGATTTGGGACTTTTAAATATTGTTGAGACTGTGATAGACTTAGACTGTGGAGCTTTTGAAATTGGGCTACATGTGTATTGCAGTATGTTATGGCTAGGTATGACCCCCACAGACTCATATGTTTGAACAAGCCTATCAGGACCAGGATATGCAATGTGGTGGTTTGAATATGTTTGGCCCTATAAATTTGTTTGAATACTTGGCCATTGAGAATAGCACTATTAGGAGGTGTGGTCTTGTTGCAGGAAGTGTGTCACTGTGTAGGTGGACTCTGAGTGCTCCTGGTGCTCAAGCTCTGCCCAGTATGGAAGAAAGCCTCCTCCTAGCTGCCATCTGATCAAGATGTAGAACTCTCAGCTCTTCCAGTACCATATCTGCCTGGATGCTACCATGCTTTTCACCATGATGATAATGGACTGAACCTCTAAAACTGTAAGCCGGCCCCAATTAAATGTTTTTCTTTATAAGAGTTGCCTTGGTCATGGTGTCTCTTCACAGTAATAGAAACCCTAGCTAAAGACAAAAGGGATAGGTGTTCCTGGGAGGTAATCAAGGTTAAGCGAAGCAACTGCTATTGTATTTCAGCAGAAATAGCACTAAACTACTCAAGACTTTGAGGTACTTAACTCTGTAATTCACTCATGAGGCTAGGAGCATTCCACTTTCATCTCCTTCTCCCATGGGCGTTGAATAGCTGATTCACACCACTCTGGCAGCTATAATAAAAGTTAGAATAGCTGCCTATGTACACCTATCCACCTTGCTGGTCTCCTTGGTCACAAATCTGTTCTGAAGATGACACAAAAGCCTTAACTTAGAGATGTCCCAAGGAAGCTAATTAAAGATTGAACCTTTTTACACCTGGTAGGTTATTTACTTAAGTAGTTCACAGAGACATTGCCCATCATCCTTAGCCCCAATCCTTCTGTATCTGAATCATTATGTTGGCTAAACAAAGTGACTTGAACTCACCCAGAGGACAATGAATAGACTTACCCATCAAGCCACTGAGGAAGACACCATAGAGGGACAATCCTGTGGTGGCTGCATTCCAGATAGTGCCAATGACAGCATATAGCAGAATGGTGCCCAGGTTGCCAAAGAAGAGTCGATTGGGCATGAAGTATCCAGCATCCAACACAATAGGGGGCAGCAGGTAGAAGAAGAAGAGTGTGGGTGTGAGTGTGAAGGAGGCGATGTGGTCAGCTGCCCAGACGATGCCGCCCAGCACGAGGCCCAGAACGATGAGCAGAGCACTCTCGGGGACAATACTGGTGACCTTATGGGACAGGTGAAAGACTGTGGGAAGGAAAGAGGGTCAGGCAGGTCAGGGCCTATAAGAGAATACAATGTCAAAAAGAAGATCTGGAGACAAGGTCCACCAGAGGAATGGGGAGTGAGGGGGCCAGGACCACCCCCCAGCAAGGATCCCCATGAGATTAGGGTGGTCACTAGTTTCTTGCAAGCTTGAATATCGGGAAGCCAACTAGTTTCCACCTGGGGTTCTAAAGACTCCCCCACTGTAGAAGCAGCTACTACAGCCTCATATCCCCCATGACCCCTTTGTTGTCACAAGTCATCTAGGAGAAGGAGCTAATACAACCTCATATCCCTCATGACCCCTTTGGAGTCACAGCCATCTAGGAAAAGGAGCTAAAACAGCAAAGGCCTCCACAACTCCAGGCAAAAACTAGCTTGCTTCCTGATATTCAAGCTTGTAGGAGAGCTTTGACCACCCTCCTCAAGCCCCTCAGGCTCTTCAGCCATCACCAACTCTGCTAGAACCTTGACAGGTGCTCAGCTCTGCCCTATAGAGAACAGCCATTTGACCAAAGATTTTGTGTCTGATTTGGACTCAAAAGAAAGGTGATCAGAATTCCCATGCTAAGCCTGATTTTAACACAATTGGAATGCTGACAGACTGGGTTGCCTCCCTTGGCTTAAGCAATGTTTTGTACAATCAAATTCATTCAACAAGGCTGTTGTGTTGGTGATATCTCTGAAATTTAAAAAAGGAGGTATTTGTTCTCCCTACTCTGCAGCCCCCCACCATACATCCAAGATTCCTCTCAGGCCAGGGTGGTATGGTAATCCACAGGAGTCTGATCTCAGGAACAGCATTTCCTGGTGGGGCTAAAGATAGTGGGGCCTGCAGGATGCTTTTGGACCCACCCTTCTAAACTGGATAGCCTCGTTAGGGCTCCCTGACTAGTTTCTCCATAGGTAATTGCAGGGATTGCAGGGATTAGGTGGGCTCCCCCACCCAAGGGGTGGAGGTTGCTACTGTCCTTAACCATGACAGTACTGGACTGTAGACAAATAGTGCCTAGGCCCTTTGCAAGCTGGGAGAAAAGCAAGTGTCAGATCAGTTTGGCATCTCACAGTTGTCAACCCTCTAGCATTTCACCAGAAATCATCAGCTTAACAGAGACTTTGTCACATCTTTCATCACCACCTATAGTCCCTGTCTAGAGTCTGAGCTCTAGGAAGGGTCAGGTTTTAGCTGGCAGATAGATGGGTTATGCTCTGAGGATTGGAGGGACTGCCTGCCTGTGCCCCGCAGATGATTTTCCCATCCCAGCACATCATACCAACTTGAATCAAGTTTTTCTTCTTTCATTATATGGAATACTACTCAGCAATTAAAAACAATGAATTCATGAAATTTGTAGGCAAATGGTTGGAATTGGAAAATATCATCCTAAGTGAGCTATCCCAATCACAAAAGAATACACATGAAATTCAATCACTGATAAGTGGATATTAGCCCAGAAGCTCTGAATACTCAAGAGACACAATTAGCTAATCATATGATTCCCAAGAAGAAGGGAGGAAAGGGCCTAGGTCCTGAAAAGACTTGATCCAGTATCATAGAGTACCAGAAAAGAGAAATGGGAGAGGGGTGATTGGGGAAAGGGCGGAGGGAAGGGGACTTAGGAGACATATGGTGAAGGGGGAACTGGGAAAGGGGAAAGCACTCGGAATGTAAACAAAGATATAGAAAATAAAAAAATGAAAAAAAAGTTTTTCTTCTTTCCTCTGAGAGTTTCCACTGATATCATGTAGAGTTAGCTGTGAGACTCACCTTATAATACTAAAGGCCTAGCAAGACCACAAACACAATATAATTTCCAGGCCACGTTGGGTGCCTGGGACAAGTATATACAAGAAGGTACCAACTCAGAATGAGTGAAGCTACTGAAGGAGGGTTGCCAAGGGTATTTTCTTGATTCCTTGGGGCCCTGCACATTGTTATTCAGTCTTGGAGGTACTTGGGCCACCAGAAAATATCTGGAAGGTCTACCATTTCTGGGGTTTATAATACATTCTCTTAGTGTGCTGTCACTACTCCAGGGAAAGACCGTGATATGGATGAGAAGATCCTAAATGTTGGCTACCCGTAGGGAGCTGAGGACAAATATGGCATCACCAGCCCTCCCCCTCCAGAAAGCTTGCATCCTTGCCCTGAACCTTATGGTGATGAGCACGGGTAGCCCAAGAATCACAGCATCTTGGCCCCCAACTTGAAACCCCAAATTCAACAGTTCCTGAACAATTCTAGGGCTCTGAAGTTTTAGACCCAAGGCAGTTGTTCTGAGTTCTTGTGTACCCTGAGAAAAGACTGTAATACCAGAGGAAGTCTAAGAGCCAAAGCCTTGGCATCCCTCAGTCAAGATAAGATTCCTGCTTCCTATTCTTCCCAATGACCATAAATATTGGGCTTCAACTACAAAGGCTGTGTTCAGAAATGTCTGAAGCCAGCCGGGCAGTGGTGGCTCAAGCATTTAATCCCAGCACTTGGGAGGCAGAGGCAGGCAGATTTCTTAGTTTGAGGCCAGCCTGGTCTACAGAGTGAGTTCCAGGACAGCCAGGGCTATACAGAGAAACCTTGTCTCAAAATAATAAATAATAAATAAATAAATAAATAAATAAATAATCTAGGTTTTTTTTTTTTTTAAAAAAAGAAACGTTTGAAGCCCTTGAGTCCCCAAAGATTTACCACAACTGTCCCATGATCATAGCACCCATGTGTTCTGGTTGTGGTTCAGCTTCTTTCTATAGGGTGGAAGCCATGCCTTACCTTGGCTCTGTCCTCCAATCCCACAAGACCTATGTGCCAGGCTTTCAAGAAGTTATGTGGCAGCCACAGAGTCCATGTGCATGCCTGGCCTTTCTCCACACCCTGAGATGGCTCCAGTTGGAGGTTTCATTTCTGCTGTGCCCTATGCAGAGTCTAAGTCTGAAAGCTGGTGCCCTGTGCCCCTTGGGTCTCTGGAGTGTGCATCTCTTTGAAAAGTCATGAAAAGGGACCAGAAAAACCTCTGAGCTTTGACCAGACCCAAGCTGTGAGGTTGCTTTTTACTCAGGACTTTGGTCTTTTCCTACACCCTTTCTCTATAGCAGAGACCAAAATACCTCACCTCTGTGGAATACTCTTTGACAGTCAAGACTAGGGAAGGTACAAGAGCCATTCTTATCTCTGGAACAAGGCAAGTCTGCCCTTTAGACACTATCAGCTAATCCCTTCTGTGTTGCTGGTGACAATAAGATCTCAACAACTGGACTCTACGTGCATGGAAGACAGGCTAGCTTCAGATCATCTGCTCTTCCCCAGAAGTAGACCCTGAAAAATCCCAGGAAAATGACCTCTTCATTTTCTCAGAATAACCTTCTACATGTGGTGTGTATGGGATGAAGACTGCCTCTGTCCTTTGTCATCTCTGTGATAGGACCAACCTTGAACACACATTTCTACACATGAAAGAAGTCGGAAGAGTGAAAGACTACATATTCTTAGGTCCAGAGTGTCCCCTGGAAGAGTGCTTCTGTTCCCTGCATACTTCATAGTCCAATATCTCACTGAGGACTGACCCCAGTTTCTTTTTACTGTTTGTGGGTACTGGTTATCTTTTCATGTTTAAGATACTTCTGTTCTTGTCTGTGAGATGCTGTTTACAGAATTTAATAGCTTCTTTACTGGGGTGTTAATCCTTGTCATAAACTGAGCAGTAAAATTCTGATTCCTTCCTTGACTGCCCACAGACATCTTTGACTGGCCACAAGTATGCTACTGTAACCTTGAGTGGACATTGCTCCTTGTGCTTCAGGAAAGGCTCAGGCAAGCCTGCTCTGATTATTTTATTTTTAATACCACAAATTTGCTGTAAAAGGCACATTTCATCCTTAAGAATGACCTGAGAACAGATACTAACATAAACGGCCCACTTTCAGCCTGTGGTTTTTGTTCCATTTCCGGGGGGGGGGTGGTGTCCTAAACTCCAGAGCAGGTGGATGGTTCTGCACTTTTGATAGCTCCCCATGGCCTGGTATAATGAATGTACTAGCAGTGTTCCTGTAATTGGCTGAAATGGAGCAGCGGGCATCTACACTTGGACTATCCCAGGTTTCCTCCTCTGTGCACTTCTCCCTCTGATCATCTTACTTTCATTGTTAAGTCTCCAGCCTTCGATCTCATAGGAAGCTCTCACAGCTTCTTGCTGTTCTTATTTATTTCTCAGACCTTATGTTTATAGGCTCATGCACCATTTTCAAAGCTCTGAAAATCCTGTCCAGGTTATAATGTCTGGCAATGAACTCTAGGCTCTGGAATCTGCACTCTAACCCTGTATCTCTGGTTAATATGGGGTTTTGTTCATCTCCCCTGGGTCTGGACTCTTTTCTGGTTCATGGTGTCACTAGTTGCCACTGAGCAATCTCCATGCATTGTGTTACTGCCTGACTTGAACAGCTTTCCCAGTTACATTAGCTACCTCTTCTGGGGCCTGAGTGTTCTTCTGGGCTGGATGACCCCCCTATTCCCCAGTCTTCAGTAGCTGGAAGTTTTGCTATGACCACAGGGAGAAAAATCTCAAAGAGACCTGGCCCTGAGCCTCAGTGGTCCTAGGTTAGCAATTGACCATCTGTTATAGGCTGGGATCATCGTAACTCAATGAGGGAATACCTGCTGGATTGGGGCCCATGGAACCTGCTTGGCACAACCTAGAGCAGCCTAGTCTGTGCTGGCTCTTGTGTGTCCCTATGACTAACTCCTGAGCAGCAATCTGCATTGTAATTAGCTACTTTAGCTAGGGGTTCAATTGGCTTTAAGTAGCAATTTGTTAGTAGCGCAGCAATTAGAGCATAATAGGCATTCTATAAATTTGTAAGCCAACTGCTGTATAACAATCCTACAGTAAGTAGTACCTGCTTCCTGTTGCTGAAGAGTAAAGACCTGTAGTTGGCTACATAGGTCTGATGTGTGTCAGGAGACATTCACACACAGGAATGGCCCAAACATGAATTATGGTGGGTCTGGGCCAGCTTCTTCCAAGGTGCTGGGCCTTTCTCCACACCCCGAGATGGCTCCAATTGGGGGTTTCATTTCTGCTGTGCCCTATGCAGAGTCTAAGTTTGAAAGCTGGTGCRCTGTGCCCTTTGGGTCTCTGGAGTGTGAGTCCATTGTGGTCTTTCTGAGGATGGCAATATAAGTTGTAGGTTACTGTGGTGAAATGTACACTACACACCAGGCCTTTCTTCCTTCCTGTACCTTTTGCCCATATCACCAATGTACCCATCATCTGGTACACCCCTCCCATTTGAAAAGTAGGTGCTGCCACCACTGCACTGTAGCTTGAGGCAGTTGGATTTAAGGAGGAAGTTTCAGTGGTTCCTCCTTAAGGAACCTTAAGATGAAGACAGTGGTCTTCATCTATGTATGACTAGTCCTTAAGTTGCCTGGAAGCCCAGTCTTGGAGACATGGAAATGTTGGTGCAGCTTGGAAGGAAAATTTCTTCCCCATAGTGTAGAGCCTACTCCCAGCCCATATACCTGCAGAGGACAGGAGCTGGGTGGCTGTGACATGAGAAGCAGGACTTCAGTGTACACCCAAATTCTCAAGCCCACTAGTCTGTTAGGGAAAGTGTGGCCTATAGGCTACAAAAGTTGTGCTGGTATTTACATCCTAAACATTCCCAAAGGCTATACTATGAAAGCCTGGCTCCCAGGATGGTGCTTTTGTAGGGCTTGTAGAAGGTAGAGCTAGGGAGAGTCCTAGATGGTTAGATTATCTGGCCTTGAAGGAGTTTATGACATCCTTCTCTCCTTAGCTTTTTTTTCTTTTTTTTTTTTTTATTATTGGATATATTCTTTATTTACATTTCACTTCCCTCTTTCCTGGTTTCCCCGCCCCCCCCAATCCCATATGTCTTTTTCCCTCCC
>BDUI01000071.1:329367-342287 GCA_002335545.1 Apodemus speciosus
CAGCTCCATCCATTTCTCTAAGAATTTCATGAATTCATTGTTTCTAATGGCTGAATAGTACTCCATTGTGTATATATACCACATTTTTTCTTTTTAAAGATGTATTTTTTATGCTTATGTGTGAAGCTCCCTGTGTTTTAATGTGTTGCCCCCATAGAGGTTAGAAGGTACTGAATGCTCTGGAACTGAGGTTACAGGAGTTGGCAAGCTGGGTGCTGGAAAAGGAATTTGAATCCTCTACAARAGCAATAAGTACTGCTCACCCCTACRCCATTTGTCTAACTCCCTCTTCCTTTTTTTCTTTATCACCCTAGCCGTGAGGTTAAAGGTTTTGTTTGACCACATGATACTGTCATGGCCTGTTACCATGGCCTGGAACCTCCAAGGCCATAAACCTAAATAAGTTTTTTGATCCTTGTAAGTTGATCATCTCAGACATTTTTTATAATAATGGAAAGCTGACCAGAACAGCTGCAGAGGGCGTCTGAGGCCTTTACACAGAAAGAACAAACGCCTTGTCACTTTTATTGTCCTGGGGCAGACAATGCTCCAGAATCCATTAGAATGTGTTCTGCTAGGGTTTGGCTTAGTTGTGTAACTTCCAAAGCCAAAATGAAAGCAAACTTCGTGGAAACAAGAGCCAATAACAGCAGGAAATGGAGAGGGTCTCTTTAGAGAACAAATAAAATATTGTAGGAACTAGGAAACCAGTGTGGACAGAGTGGGACCCTGATTCTCTGTGTCAGCTAAGGATATTCTAGAGGGCATGTGTGATAGGACACCCAAGCCCACAGGTAACTTATTGCTGAGGCTCACAGTCACAGCTAATTAAGCACAAAATGGTACAACCATCTGATGGTGACAACAGACAGCAAATGCTTTAGTTATAATTACAAACTCTCAGACTGAAGTAAAAGGTCCAAGCATTCATAAGCAGACACTTTGGGACTAGTCACCAGAAAGAGTAGACACTTCTCAGGAAGACACCAGCTGACCCTGATCCCCTCACACCATGGGAATGCAGTTGGGGACAGGCCTTGGTCAGGCCCACAGTCAGCCCCACTGCCAAGGATCTTTCAAGGTGACAGGCAGATTTAGCTGAGTCCTTGCAAATGCAGCAGCACAGTAAATCCCTTGGTTTTACTTTAACAGGTACAAGCCTTGGAGAATTAAACTCTGCCTAACAGAGCAACTGGACCGAGCAGTGAAAACCTGCCCAGAGGAAAGAAGGGAAGCGCCTGATACATGGGCCTCCTGCTTGTGCAGCAGAGCAGGTCAGGGCCAGACATGAGCTCACACATGCATGTGCAGTTTCCTGTGCTCACATGGATACACAGAGACAAACACATAGATGGCATAATCACACTCACACACCTCAGACACATGTGGGCACAGAAAGATTCTCAAGTGAACCACCAAAAAAGGGCCAGAGTCTAAAGCCAGCAAGTCCAGCCCAGCTGCCTAGTTTACACACAGAAGAACCTATTGTTCTGACCTCGATATTACTTCTGTTCTTAGCTGTGCCCACTGGGCACTTTGCAGAAATTTCAGTAAGTATGTCAGGTATAGATCCAAGGCAAGAGGAAAAGCTATTTATAGTCCATCTGGAGTCTAACTGATTCTTCCTCCTGCTTACATCCACTAGGCAAGTACCTGGAAATTCACACTGGTCAGGGTAGACCTGGTTTCTCCTGTTATAGGCAGGGAATCCCTCTATGAGCCAGGGCTTCTTTGGGCCTGAATAACTTGGAAAATGTTCTCAGGACTAACCCTGCTGCTTACAAATGGCAAGGAAATGTTGTTCATTTATAAAACCTAGGCAAACACTGCTAATTTCTAAATTAATAAATTGTTGGTGGCTTCCTGGGAAGTAGTGACTCCTTCTACTCTAAGCCATGGTAAGCCACTGAAGCAAGGTTCTCCTGCAGCCCCAAAGGGCTCCAGGACAATGCAGACAAATGTCTCTGGGCCTGCCATAGTCTTTGTTCCTGACGGACAGGAAACCCGGTAGGCTTAGTCATTAGCAGGTGGGAAACCCAGATCTYCTTAGGCCCATTCTTAGAGATGGCTTCAGAGCCTTTTCTGTGTTTTGGTTTCTCCTCATTGGCTATCAATTATGTAAGTTACTATTTGGGCTTATTTTATATCCACATTACCATACAGCTCTATTTTACATCTACTCAAACTAATATTTTTGGGGAAGGTTACTCAGATGGGCTGGAGTGCAGCTCCTTAAAGACCTGCTTCCTATGCTGACTCCATTGCTCCAGGGTACTAGCCTGCCAATATGGCAGGCACCTACCATGTGGCAGTTGTTTCTAGTGATATTAAGCACAAATGTGTGCCTTAACAGCAACAGGTAACTGCTAATTAAGTATAAGAGTGGGAACAGCTTGGGCCTGTGGTGGGGTCAGAAGCCAGCTAGGTATCATCAGTCTTGCTCTTCCTTGTATCTTCCCAGAAGCACCATTCTCCAGCTTACTTTGAGGTCATGCTACTCCTAAAGTTCATCACTCACAAAGCATAAGCTTCCATGTTTTCTTTATGATTTCACAATTGGTTGTAACTTAAAACTCGAGAGAAGGATTTTAATAATCACATCTAATGATTGAGTATTGGAACAGCGTCTATTGTTCCAATTCACCCACAAGTAAAAGTTACAAATTCTGAGTGAAATATGCAAACAACTGACCAAAACTGGAAGGATATTCAAACATAATAAGGGAACAGCCTGGAGACTTCTCCACTATCCTGAATCCTAAACACGGGTTCCAGCTATAGCTGAGCAACAAGACAACCCCACTAGAAACCTTTAGGCCACTGGCTGGAAAGCAGGAAACGAAGATTCAAAAGCTACTAAAAAGAGAACAGCAAATCTCAGGAAGGAAAGAGCCATAGATAGGATCCCCATATTCTCAGTGAGAAATATTAACCTTCAGCCAGTTCCTGTAATTTTCTGTGAATCACACAGGAGTACGATGGGTCCCATGCTGTCAACTAGAGCTAAAAGAACAGAATAAATATCTGTCACGATAGGAACAGAGAGTACTTGGAGTTTCAGTCCATACAAAGGTCAATTGCCTAGTAAGACCATCACCTCGGAAAGCAGTATCTCCTGAGGAACATAGTAGCACAGTTTCTGCAGGGTATAAGTGGCTAGATATGAAGAAGTAGGACCAATCACAGAACAACTGATAAGGACCGACAAAATGATGCAGATGCAAATACTGGAACTATCAAATAAGTACTTTAGCATAGCTGTTAAAACTATTACAAGAAAATGTAATTGTTAATTGAAAAGGGTGACCAGTCTAGGAATTGGAGTAGGACATAGGTTAGCAGTTTTTCTCTGAAAGAATAGTAATACCACAAGATTTATAGGATATATAATTGATTAGCTCTGCAAAACACTGCTGTATTATACAGAAACAAAAGGGCAAGGCTGTGAAGATTTGTTCTATTAAAACTTTATTTAAATAAATAGATATCTGATCCATGGACCCCTAAAATATGTTATCAAAAACAAGAAGTGGTGGCATAAACCTTTAATCCCAGCATTTGGGAGGCAGAGACAATCAAGGCTAGTCTACAGATCAAGTTCTAGGACAGCCAAGCCTACACAGAAAAACCCTGCCTTGCAAAACAAACAAATAACAAAAAATTCAAATGGAAATTCTGGCATTGAAGAATGCAATATCTGAAATAAAAATTTAGATTGATTTCACAGCATAGAGATAGTGCATGAGTTAGCAATTTGGCCAGTAGAAATGGCACAATGTGAGGCACAAAGAAAAACACATTTTTTTTTTTAAAGTGAGGAAGATGCCACGACCTTCAGGGAAGTATCAAAAGATCTAATGTATGTCTGTAGTAAGGACTCTAAAATGAGGGGGAAAGTAATCAGTTAGAGAGTTTTGAAAAAATAGTAGCAGAAAATGACTACAGCTTGGTGGGTGAAATACTTACAGAGTTCAGAAATTCTGCTAACCTCAAATAGTAAATGTTTTAAAATTACACTCTATAGCACCATTAAGTTCAAATAGTTAAAAAACAAAACTGAAAAGATCGTCAATATGAATAACTGTTTCATTTTGTTTTATCCTATCAAAAGACAGAAAAGAAACTTGGGTCTGTTGTAAGTTTATCAATGCTTGGCCTCTCTTGTCTCAGAGACCATCTTTCTTCAGGGGCTGGTGACTTGACAGGGGCCTAGAGCCTGACTCTGTTAAATGTGTCCTATGTCCTCAGGACCCTCCTACCACACTACACTTTTAAAATCATGCTTTTGAAGCAGATGCCATGAATGGTGTTCTAACTGATCTCAAATGCTCAGCAATTCTGTTTTTCCTTTGGTTTATCAACAACCACATAGTGCTGTGTCGAAGCTGCAGATGAGCAGGACAAAGTCCCTCATGCGACTTGAAGGAAAGGTCATTGCCAGCACATCCTGTAGTGGCCAGACCTCTGACACAGACAGTCTCCACACAAGGTGTACTTGTATCTCCATGATATTGCATAAATATTTTTTATACTTCCAGAACAGTGGTATTTCAGGAAGACGCAGGGCTTGCAGGGATAGTGTTAGGCACACAAGTGTCATCTGAGGGCAGAAGCAACACCCAGGAAGTATGCTTATACTGTCTTGGTTTCTCCTCTAACACTTGAGCAAATGGCTACCAGGGAGGACCTAAGGATCTGGACACTAACCTTTGGCCCACTAAGATGTCTATGGTAGAAAAGTGGGGCTGTGCCCTCCTAATGTAGCTTCAATGTGCTATGCACTTGCAATTAGGTCCTCTGTGACCTCCACAACTGTAGTCTCTGCCCTCATTCCCATTATAACAGGCCCTCCCTGAGGCCATAGTCCACCAGGAGATCCCTGGTATTTATCATGATGGGCAGAGAGGGCACTGAAAGAATTCTGGGCTATCAAGTAAGAACTGTAGGCAATCCCTGGCTTTCTGAAGCAGGTTCTTTGGGGACCTCAGGCACCTGGACTCCAATCTTTAGTGCTGACCAGGTTGCATATTTTAAAGGTAGAGACAGAAAGGCAAGTGGAAGAATCAGCTAGCTCGTAGGCAGCAATGAGACATGGCCAAAACAACTTTTTCCAATGTTCCTTAAACCTAGAGCAGGGCGCTCAGGGAGGTCCCTAACCCTCTTTTCACCCAGATCTCCAAACCTGTCCCATCTGTTCCAGGACCTCACAAACTATGACCATCAGCTCCCTAAGGGCCGGACTGACTGACATGGTTCCTGGTAGGAATCTTGGACAGAGAATGCAGTTCAAGGTCCTTAGTGTGAGACTCAGTCCAGGGCCTTCGGGTTTAAAAGGGAACCCCATTCCAGGCTGGAAATTAGGGGTAAGCAGTGGGCAAGGCACATCAATATTCAGTCAGTACCGGGGGCTAACTGTGAACAGTGGCACAGAGACAAGGTAACTGAGCCCAGATATGATGGCTGCAACAAACATACATGAGGACTGGAGGAGCAGAGTTTACACCAGAGCCAACAACAGGTGGCCTGCCACCACCCAGGGCTTCCCCAAAGCATGAAAAATGCCAGAGACCAGGCAAGCCAGGGCCACCTCCTTTTCATGGCTTTGAACTTGAAGAACAGTCTGTCACATCACAGGAAACCACTGCAAGAGAAGCAGGGCCCTAAAGGTGATAAGGCCAAATTGATGTAAAATTCACTAAAGCAAATATTCTTGCATAGGACAGGGCATGAGACACAGGCAGATGCACTAAGAGCTCCAAAGAGTTTACAAACATAATTCCAGTTAATCTTGCTGACCTTCATACCTTCATGTGAAAAATTCCAGCAAGGCATTTTCTCTGAGGACTCCTTTTGTGCAGATAAACTGTATGGCAGTGTCCCAAGGCTGCTTTTCATTGGGTCTGTGCTCACTCACACAATTATGGCCACTACCACCTGAGAGCTCACGACTTTTCTCCAAAGCCAGGACTTTGTCACCAGTCACTTCCTGGACACAAAGCAGGAACTCATCAGGACTATTGAGCTTTGCTGTTCATATATCACAGGCAGATGATAAGTTGGAACCCCAAGGATTAAAAAAAAAGCCATAAAGTGTCCCAGAAGCACAGGCCCCCAGTGAGGGCAGTGTTTGGAGACACAGGGCTTTGGTATGTGAAAATGTTGATGGGTTAGTGCCAGGCCCCATGCCAACAGCCCATCCTTCAGCTAACTACTCCTCTGAGACAGATGGTTCAGAGCCCAGAGGGGCCTCCTGAGGGCCCCCACCAATACCTACCTCCCTGGGGCAAGGTGCCCCCGCAAGGTACAAACAGCCTCTATCTGTGGAGCCAGAAGGGCATGGTTCCTGCACACCTGAGGGCTCTCTGTTCCCAGGACTCGCTGGTTCACTTTCTAACAGGCAGTTTTATCTTTGGACTTCATTTCCTGGTGTAAGATGACAATCTCATCTTTTCTGGATGTTGTGAAGATGAAATTACTTTATTCTTGATCCCAAAGAAAACGAAAGGGCAGAGGGCTTATTTATTGTCTTTATTTCCAAGGTTTGGGCCAAAAGGAAGTAAGTAGCTGACAATCCTGGTATTCCTGTCTCTCCACAGATACCACAATACTCTTGTTCCAGGTTCTGGTGAGGTTTTGTACCCCCAGAACAAGGCCCAGCTCAAGAACTATCTGAGAATCTCAGGTTATAGTTAGAGATGAATACTCAGCCAGTAAGGGACTAGACTTGTAGGGAAATGTTAGACACTAGTACTCTGAAAAAAGGAGTGTGCTCTTAAAAGGAAGCTTATGCAGGGATTCAGCACTTCTTGGGGTGGGTGTGGTAGTACAGGCCTGTAATCCTAGCATGTAGTAGGGAGGCAGGTGAAGGATCATCAAAGAAAGAGAAAGAGAAGGAAGACAAATGGGAGGAGTGGAAAGAGACCTCTTAAAAGTTAACAGCACAAGAACGGTTCATTTCAAAAATCAGCAGAAGAGATGAAAGATGAAATTCTATCAGAAAATAGAAGAAAGATAATACATATGGTGATGAGATGTGCTGCTAGACTAGATGGCAGAAAATATGAGTCTATAAGGGAAGTAGATTTGCTATGAAGACATTGTTTTAAACAGAATTGATTCCTCCCCTACGTTATAGGGAGGAATCCCTGTATAAAGAATGCTGACAATGGCTTCCAAGGTCAGAAATCAACCATGAAAGAAGCCAAGTAATGTCTCAAACTCTAGACACAAAACTACTTACATCCTGCACCTCTCTACCTCAGAGTGCAGGTTATAACATATCAGTGACCACCAGGTTATTCCCTAGCCCTGGCCCTTTGGTCCTGAGCCTCAAAAGGCTAAGGAAAAGCTTCTGAAGAAAATACTTTAAAAAGAGGAACCTCAGTACAAAAGCAGAGAATGCAAAGATAGTCCAAGTCAACAATGTCAAGGAATCAGGCCAAGCTGGGAAAGGAGACTCTTAACCCCTCAAGAAGAAAACAAGAGAACCTCAGGCCTCAAGCAGAGCACAACAGCATATGGCTTAAGCAAAAATTCCCTGATGAGCACTAGAAAATGATGCCAATAGCACTGGCGAGATGATCAACAAGTAAAAGCACTTGCCACAAAGCCAAGTGAACTTGAACTGAGTTTGATACTTGAGACTCACATCATAGAAAGAGAACATTAATTCCTGAACATGGTCCTCTGGCTATCATACATATACTATGGCATGAGCACACATGCACTTGCACATATAGGTATGCACACATGTAGTGGGTTGGCCTGATGTTGTATTCTAATGCTAATATTGGACCATCAAGATCTGGTTGTCCCAGAAGGAAAGAGTGGACCCAGGTTCTGGAAAGGCCCAATGCAGCAGTGTAGGAGAATACAAAAACAGGGATGTGGGAAGGGGTGAATAGGGGAATGAGGGGGGGGGGAGGAGAGGTAAAAAGACATATGGGACATTGGGGGGGCAGGGAAACCAGGAAAAAGGGAAATGAAATGTAAATAAAGAATATATCCAATAAAAAAAAAAAGATCTGGTTGTCCCAGACAAGAGAGAGTCTGCACATAGTATCAAGCGACACTGTGTCACTGTGTGACCTTGCCCCCAAGTTATTTTTGATTGGTGAATAAAAATGCTGACAGCCAATAGCTAAGCAGACAATATATAGGCAGGGTTAAGGATTCCCAGGTTTTGGATTGGAGGAGAATGACAAGGGGAGAAGAGGTGATGGAATAGGGAAAAGCCACCATGGATTAGATGAGTCATGTGAATACGGCCTTGAGGACTGGCCAATTGGAGGTAAGTAACCCCGATGAAACATAGTAAATAATAACTCGGGGTTATCGATAAAAAGTTAGATAGCATAGAGGGTAGATATCTACTCAGCTCTTGTGCTGATTAAGGCTTACTGTAAATAATAAAAGTTGTGTGTGTCTTTTATCCAGGAACTAACTGATCAAGATGAGGTAGAAACCCCAGGATGGAGTTAAAATTTTCTATAATACACACATACACACAAAAATTATATCAATAACAAAAATGGTGCCTAATAACTTCAGGCAAAACACATGGGCAGTGGAGAAGCAATTGTATGTGTCACATGCTGTGGAGAATTTTGCAGTTACAGTAACTACCACCATGGAATGTTATGGTGCCATGGACCACCCCAGCCAGGTATGAGGGTACCTGGGATGTGGGTTCTCAAAGCCAGGTGGGTAAGGACTGGATGGTGACACTCAGATTCAAACTGCCTCTGTGTTTGTTTCTGTTTGTCACCATCCAATCCTTACCCACCTGGCTTTGAGAACCCACATCCCAGGTACCCTGGCTGGGGTGGTCTGTGACGTTATGGAAGACATCAGACAGCACAATATGAGTTGGGCAGCAGGACAGATTCCAAGATCAACCTGGACAGGAGGACAGCTGAACATGACACTCTGTCCTCTGAGCTTACTTGGTCATCTTGGTCAGTAAGGACAAGGAAATAGTGACAGGGGCTGCCTCTTTCCAAACAGTCCTAGAACTGCTAGAGTCTCAGTGCTGACAACCAAAAGAGAAAAAGATAATATAGCTGCTGCACTAGCAGCCCTGTGCTAGCTGAAGAGAGTTCGCAGAATGCAGTGTGTTTACTCAGTAACTCTGAGCCCTCTCCTATGCTAAGGACACATGCAGCACAATGAAGACCAAAGCAGGCAGTTTTGAGTTGAAGGATCAGTTTCCCAGTGGGACACAAGACAAGCGAAACMAATGTGTAGAGCTGAATAAAGAAAGGCTCAGTAGGGAGGGGGTATAACAAGAGGTCCCATCTGTAGAGCATGCCACTTCCTCTGGTAACTACCGCTCTCCAAGATTTCCTATGGTTCGCACTGTCCTGTATCTGTGTTGTGCACCTGTGACTCTATCGCCTGTCACCTTGTGTATTTCTTGACCAGATTCTCTTCCTGTAACTCTGTAACTTCTTATCTCATGGACTTACATCAAAATTCCAGGAAGGAATTTCATTCACTTACTTATTTACATGTGATATTTTGGACACAATACACTAAATCACCTAACACACAGCAAAGCCACAGGCCACAGCCAAGTTTCTATAGGCCTTGTTTGCTGGTATCAAGATAGTCACAGATGATATGATTGTCAATGTAGAAAGTCCAAAAAACAAAACAAAAAACCAACCAACCAACCAACCAACCAAACAAACAAACAAACAAAAAACCCCACAAGATTTCTGGAACTGGTGAGTGACTATAGCAAGGTTACAGAATGCAACACTCAAACCCAAAGTCCACTGATTTTATTAGCAAAAGAACTGTAGCCCTTGAAATTTAAAACATCTTCTATATATATTAGCACAAAACAGATGCATAAATCACTCTTCCCCAAAGTGACAAGATAAGCTTTATGAAAACCATAAACTTTGATGGAATAAATCAGATAAAAATAAATTAGGATGTGCAATGTTTATGAATTAGAAGTCTAAGTCTTGTCAAAATATTGGTTCTCCCTATTTCATTGTGGATGAAGGTGTCCTGATCTACAGTTTATTTAGAGAGACAGAAGCCCAGGAATACATGCACTGTGCTGAAGGAAAACAAGTAAATTGGATACCACAACTGCAAGATCTGTTGCAGCTGGGCTTTTGGAACTGCCTAGTGCTGGAAGAGCAGACAGATTACTGCCAATGACTGAGAGAGAGATAGGCCTTCAAATACAGTGTGGGCAGAGAACTGTGGAGATTCAACAGAGACAGATTATTTTTCAACAAATAGTACCAAAATAATTGGACATATAGATATGAAAGTATGAATCTAGATACAGATCCTACAACCTTTATTTTTAAAAACCCACCAAACAACTAACTAAATGGACTAAAGACATGAAAGTAAAAGCATTTTCTAGAGATAATATAATATGGGGAAAAATTCTAGATTATCTCAGGTTTAATAATGTATCTTTAGATAAAATAATCAAAGTATGAAACATTAAAAAATGGATAAGTTGGACTTCATTCAATTTAAAACTTTAGAAAGCTAGAGATGTCAGTCATTTAAAAAAAAAAAAACACTTGCTTAGCATGAATAAAACCTTAAGTTCAATCCCTTAGCACTGCTCCAAAATTTATTAATTAAAAAACTTTGGAGAAAGTCTGTAGCTGTTCATCTGACAAAATTAATATCTAGAATATATAAAAAATTAAACACCAAAAGAAAAGTGGTACACRTAGCCAATAAATATTAACACATGAAAAGTGTTCAACATCCTTACTTATCACAAAACACAATTAAAACCACATTGAGATTCCATCTTTCTCCTTTCAGCATGGTAATCAAGAAAGCAAGCAATGAATATGGTAGAGGACGGGGGAGGGGAAAGACCCTTATATACTGCTGGTGGGAATATAAATTTGGCAGTCACAAAAATGTGGCATATAAGCAAATGAAGTTTCATTCATTAAGCACAAAATTATATCAGTTGGAAGAAAATAGATAGAAACAGAGATCCTCACATCAAACAAAATAAGGCAGACACAGAGAGATAAGTACAGTGTGTTTTCTCTAATACGTGGTGTGATGCTTAATCTTGATGGTCAACTTAATAGGGTTTAGAATCACCCCGGAGGCAAATCTCTGGGTACATCTGTGAGGGTCTTCCTAGAGAGGTTTAGCCATGGAAGAAAGACCCACCCCAGATGTGTGCAACACCACCTCAAGGACTGGAGAAAGTGGACTGAGCACCAGCATTCATCCATCTCTGCTTCCTGACTGTGCATGCAATGGGGCCCACTGCCTTACACTGCCATTGCCAGGCCTTGCCTACCATGGTAGAATGCACCTTCACACTGTGAACCAAAATAAACCCTTCTTCTTCAAGTTGTTTTTGGTTTTGTTTTGAGGTATTTTATAACAACAGTGTGAAAAATAACTCCTACAGATTCTAGAACTATTTTATGACATGAAAGTAAGATCAGTAAGAAGAGGAAGATAAGCAGATCAAGTATGGGGGTTGGGGAATACAAAAGACGGCAACTGGGAGTGAGTAACTTATCTAGAAACCTGAAAATTAAAAACTTTTGTTTTAAAGAGACAGGTTCTTACTACCCGTAGCTCAGTCCGGCCTCAAACTCATCACCTTCTTGTTTCAGGTTTCCAAGAGCTAGGATTACAATCATGTGTCAGAGTTTCCAGCTAAAATGAAATACTTTTGTCCTGCAAAAGACACTATTAAAAGTTAACAGAGACTGGAAGAAAATATTTGTAAAACACATATTTGATAAAGGCTTCTCTCCAAAATATAAAAAGAACTCTTTAAAACTGATTAGAAAACAAAGAACTCAATTAAAAGTGAGTCATCTGTCAAGCCAGAAACTTTATCAGAGACACACAAATGTCAAGCAAAGTATATCAAGAGATATTCCTCCTGGTATAGGGAGAAGAAAAGATATTAAGAGCTGGAAGAATGGGAGATGGGGTACCGTGAAACGCTGGCTTCTGGACATGATCTGACTGCTGCACTCAGGAGCTTGTACCTGCTCTGATCACCTGTGTAAGATCTACACAGGAGAAACCTGTCAGCATTCCAATTGAAGGGGACAAGGCTCCTGAGGATCCACCTACTATCTGAGGACCAACTGGCAACTGGTGGCTGCTGGGAGAAAGGGAGGCATGTTTCTTTGAGTGTTTGGCCACCAGTAAATTGGCCATGTTCTCCTGGATGGTTCTACAGTCATGTGTTTGCAGGCAGCACTATCTGGATTTGGTGAGTTATAAATAAAAGGAAATAAAGGCAGGAAGGGAAGTATTAGAGGGTAGAGAAACATGGGAGGGAAGATTTGGGTTGAATACAATCAAGATACATTGTGTGAGATGGTCAAGAATAAAACAATTCTGTACAAAAAGGGAAAAGAAAAGATCTTTCACATTGCTTGGTACCAAGAAAGAACTGAAAGTTTCAGCATAAGGGCCCACTACATACCAACCAGAATTGCAACAGTCCAGATCACTGTCCACTCAATGTTGGCACAGAGATGGGGTGATAGACACTCACCATTGCTGATTCAAAGTAGTGAAGCCACTTGGGTAAGGAGTCAGCTGTTTCTTCCAACACTAAATGTATTCATAGCATCTGCTTTTATAACCACCACATTCAAAGAATTTGAAAACTATGTCCACACAAAAAACTTGCACACAGATCTTTATGCTACCTTTATTTAAAACTGTCCAAAGTTTGAATATGTCCTCCAATGGATAATGAATAATTGAGTATATCTATATAATGGAATAATTGCATGATTAAACTATTAGAGAGGARCAACCTTAAACATGTGTTATTAAGGCTAAGATTAAAAACTCGGGAGACAGCAGATGTTGGCGAGGATGTGGAGAAAGAGGAACACTCCTACACTGCTGGTGGGACTGCAAGCTGATACAGC
>BDUI01000071.1:347452-363404 GCA_002335545.1 Apodemus speciosus
GAAAAGAAAAGAAAAGAAAAGAAAAGAAAAGAAAAGAAAAGAAAAGAAAAGATGGGGCCCAGAAATAGCACTACCAGGGCAAAGTATGCTTACACACTTCTCCAGCAGAGCATAGGTATGGAAAAAGAACATGAGCAGTCTGAGTATGTACATGCAAAATCACCCAGGTGGTGATTCTTATATTCACACAGGTGGCACACACACACAGGCACACTTCCTAAGAGGACTCTGGACTCCTAGATCCACGTTTCACTGGCTCATCCACATCTACTGCTAGCTTTTTATACCTTCCCCAGTCTTCCTTCTATGACTAAGCTACATTGCTTCCACCCTGCATTTAGGGCTCCCCAAGACTTCCCCAGTCTTCCTTCTATGACTGAGATAAGATACATTGCTTCCAGCCTGCAGTTAGGGCTCCCCAAGCTCCAGGTTCCTCACTTTCAAAGGAGCGATTATGCTCACTTCACTATATCTCCTCCTCAGGCAACTGCCTCTTGGACAGCTTCAACAAAGTTGGAGGCCCAGGAGGCCCAGAGAGGACTAAAGAGGAAGGCTTAGCTAATGCTAACTTCTGTGTGCTCAGGTTGAGGGACAAAAAGCAACCCAAGAAAAGTAGGATAACTGCTATGGGTCCACATCCGCTGAACGAACCTGGGCCAAATCTAAGAATGAAGCCCTCAGAAACTCCAGTTCTTCAAACAGTCCATAAAAACCAGTTTTTTAAGTTCCCCCATTTTGCTTGGGAAACTCTTTCCCAGCAGAGAGCTCAAATCTAACTGGACTTTGGCACATCAACTCAGCAGGTGGTAAATCCAGCTGGTTTCCTGACTTGCCTGGGAGGGGAGAGCAGAACAGACCGCTCCACCTCACTGGAGACTACCCTCTTCAGGGAGAGCTTGAAAATCTGACCTGAAAATGATGCTAGTTTTGTCTTTATCTAAGGATAGCTCCTTGAGCTAACTGATTGCTCCACACAGTCTTTAATATATATGTCTAGGGACAAGAGCCTGGCAGATGCTCCTAACCATCTCCTTCCCAGGGACCAAGTTTTCTTCAGGGGGCCCCAGACAAAGTCCACACCATTTACCCAACAGCGAGCCTCCTCTATCTGTCCCTGACTATGCCCTCTCCAAGCACTGATGCAGTTCCAATGATCCTAGTTCAAATATTGCTAGAATTCACCCCCATCTGTTCCCACTTCTTGGGGCTCTAGAGCTTAAGCTGGTGTCTGATTCCTTTATTCTGAAGCTCTCCTTACCGTGTCTAAGTGAGTTACACTCTTAGCATTCCTAGCAGCTCTCCAGCCCCTCAGTCTGGACTCTGTCCCCTGTAGCCAGCAATCTGAGGGCTCTCCTTCAGATAAAAGATCCTTCTTAGAGAAATGACATTCAGTGATAGGTAGACATGGACAATAGGAACAACCAGCTTGAAGCAAAGGCCAGTCAGTGTACACAAACCTAAGAGACTTCAACTGTCCAGCTACTAGGATAACACTCAGATGTCATACCCATAGTACTCTAAGCTTATGGGAGCACCTTTTGCCTGCCACACCTGAAACTGTGTTGTCACCAGGAATGCCATGCACAGGAAACTGGGTGACAGTTTGGGGAAGAATTTGACTAAGGACTTAGGAATCTCTTCCTTGAACTCAGGATCAAAGTGGTGCTTGGAGCTTAAGGTAGGAAACCATTATGTTTACAGCATGACATTTACTCATCCATGTGTGTACATATCTGAGTATCCAACCAGCTATTCACACCCAACCTTACATGCATTCACTCCCTGCAGAAGCCTTGGTAGGTACAGACAGGTTAGCCACCAGATACTCAAAAAGAACAGAACCACACACTTACTTGAGTCAGAAGAGCTTGGAGTTAGGAAAGGTAGCTTCAAGGGCTGGGGTAGGCTAGTGATTTCTAAGCTGGGAAAGGTAGGGTAGTAGGAAGAAGACTGCAGCTGGCATCCAGCTCAGAGCCATGAGATACTCACTGACAGCCCTCCCCTTATTCCTTCGTGTCCCTTACTAATGACATTCCACTGTATTGGCCACTGACTCCAAGTCCATGGTAAGGCCAAATAAGGAAGAGCTACAGAACATCCTAAACTCATCAGCATTTGCCCATCCATATTCCTGGCTAGAAGCCTGAGAAAAGTAAAGCCTAGAGAAGAACAGAAGGAGAAGGAAGCTGAGGAGAGAGGTGGGGTTAGGGGGCATAAGGGATAGCAGGGTAGGGTGTAGCTCAGCCTGGCAGCTGGGACTGCCTAGTTCTTAACAGTAGTGAGATACACAGGAAAGTGGACAGGGACTCCCAGCTGCCCACACTGATTAGAGAAGACACACCAACCTCAGCTTCAGAAGGGGATGTGGGATACTATTTAGCCTCAGTACTGACATGCTGCACCCTAAAATATGGTGCCCTAAGCCCTAACAGCAATGATACGGTGATCTCAAGGACAGCTATATCCTACAACAGAAACGGTAAGAAGCCTTTTGCTCAGGGAAGCTCCAAACCCTGGGGCTGAGTGGAGAAAGAACAGGAGAGCTGATCCTAACCTTGCCAGGCTTATTCAAACACACAGAGGACCCATGGGAGACTCAGGACACACAAATCCATGGGAACCCTAACTTTAAAGCACCCCAAATTCAGACACTTGTTCCCAAAGAAACCAAAAGTGGAGACCCAGCACATGACAGCTTATAGGGATAGATCAGAATCCTATAGCCATGACATGGTATGAAGCCACCTGAATGGTTAGGTTATCAGGACTCAGAGGTACACTGTAGCAGCCTGGCTTGTTATGATGAGCAGTTTGTAGAGGGTTTGCAGGGTGCTTGTGCCTCACAGTGAGGTTGTCCAGGACAACAGTCCTAGAAGACCTAATAGTTCTCTCTAGAAAGCAACGGGAGGAAAGGGGTGGCATAGTCACCTGTGCAAACAGGCAGGGTTAGTCAGGGCTCATCCCTGCAATGCTACGGTACTTCCTAACCTTTGCTCTCTCTCTCCTCAGGATGCTTCAGTTTCAAATTCAGCATGAATTTTAGGCTCAAGATGTCCAGGGGTAGCTCCCCAAAATAAGACTTTATACCTTCAGTGCCTCCTAATGGATTCTACAGACTCCTCCTCAGCCACATGAGTTCTGCTCCATGACTTGCCCTAGACTTCTCTCTCTCCCTCTCTCTCTCCCTCTCCCTCTCCCTCTCCCTCTNAGCAATCTGAGGGCTCTCCTTCAGATAAAAGATCCTTCTTAGAGAAATGACATTCAGTGATAGGTAGACATGGACAATAGGAACAACCAGCTTGAAGCAAAGGCCAGTCAGTGTACACAAACCTAAGAGACTTCAACTGTCCAGCTACTAGGATAACACTCAGATGTCATACCCATAGTACTCTAAGCTTATGGGAGCACCTTTTGCCTGCCACACCTGAAACTGTGTTGTCACCAGGAATGCCATGCACAGGAAACTGGGTGACAGTTTGGGGAAGAATTTGACTAAGGACTTAGGAATCTCTTCCTTGAACTCAGGATCAAAGTGGTGCTTGGAGCTTAAGGTAGGAAACCATTATGTTTACAGCATGACATTTACTCATCCATGTGTGTACATATCTGAGTATCCAACCAGCTATTCACACCCAACCTTACATGCATTCACTCCCTGCAGAAGCCTTGGTAGGTACAGACAGGTTAGCCACCAGATACTCAAAAAGAACAGAACCACACACTTACTTGAGTCAGAAGAGCTTGGAGTTAGGAAAGGTAGCTTCAAGGGCTGGGGTAGGCTAGTGATTTCTAAGCTGGGAAAGGTAGGGTAGTAGGAAGAAGACTGCAGCTGGCATCCAGCTCAGAGCCATGAGATACTCACTGACAGCCCTCCCCTTATTCCTTCGTGTCCCTTACTAATGACATTCCACTGTATTGGCCACTGACTCCAAGTCCATGGTAAGGCCAAATAAGGAAGAGCTACAGAACATCCTAAACTCATCAGCATTTGCCCATCCATATTCCTGGCTAGAAGCCTGAGAAAAGTAAAGCCTAGAGAAGAACAGAAGGAGAAGGAAGCTGAGGAGAGAGGTGGGGTTAGGGGGCATAAGGGATAGCAGGGTAGGGTGTAGCTCAGCCTGGCAGCTGGGACTGCCTAGTTCTTAACAGTAGTGAGATACACAGGAAAGTGGACAGGGACTCCCAGCTGCCCACACTGATTAGAGAAGACACACCAACCTCAGCTTCAGAAGGGGATGTGGGATACTATTTAGCCTCAGTACTGACATGCTGCACCCTAAAATATGGTGCCCTAAGCCCTAACAGCAATGATACGGTGATCTCAAGGACAGCTATATCCTACAACAGAAACGGTAAGAAGCCTTTTGCTCAGGGAAGCTCCAAACCCTGGGGCTGAGTGGAGAAAGAACAGGAGAGCTGATCCTAACCTTGCCAGGCTTATTCAAACACACAGAGGACCCATGGGAGACTCAGGACACACAAATCCATGGGAACCCTAACTTTAAAGCACCCCAAATTCAGACACTTGTTCCCAAAGAAACCAAAAGTGGAGACCCAGCACATGACAGCTTATAGGGATAGATCAGAATCCTATAGCCATGACATGGTATGAAGCCACCTGAATGGTTAGGTTATCAGGACTCAGAGGTACACTGTAGCAGCCTGGCTTGTTATGATGAGCAGTTTGTAGAGGGTTTGCAGGGTGCTTGTGCCTCACAGTGAGGTTGTCCAGGACAACAGTCCTAGAAGACCTAATAGTTCTCTCTAGAAAGCAACGGGAGGAAAGGGGTGGCATAGTCACCTGTGCAAACAGGCAGGGTTAGTCAGGGCTCATCCCTGCAATGCTACGGTACTTCCTAACCTTTGCTCTCTCTCTCCTCAGGATGCTTCAGTTTCAAATTCAGCATGAATTTTAGGCTCAAGATGTCCAGGGGTAGCTCCCCAAAATAAGACTTTATACCTTCAGTGCCTCCTAATGGATTCTACAGACTCCTCCTCAGCCACATGAGTTCTGCTCCATGACTTGCCCTAGACTTCTCTCTCTCCCTCTCTCTCTCCCTCTCCCTCTCCCTCTCCCTCTTCTTCTCCCTCTCCCTCTCCCTCTCCTTCTCCCTCTCTCCCCCCCTTTCTGATCAGTATAGCCCCACACCTGTTCTGTTCTGATCTGAGAGGCTCCAATTTCCTTACTGATGGGACTCAGCTAGGGGTTGGTCATTGTTACTGCCTGGATCCCCTTCACAGAGCACCTCTGGAGGGCCTGCAGGACGTCATTTTTGTCCCTTATAATGACCTCCTCCCCTACTCTCCCAATCTCCTTCACCAACCACTAGTTCCTGCTCTGGCTTTAGACAGAAGGTTTGGGTCCTGTGCCCATAAGGCTAAGGAATTGTGAAAAGGGATCTGTGCTACAGAGGCAGCACAGCACAGTAKCAAGGATCCAAAAGCTGTGTGCTAATAATCCTGTGTATGGGTTCTTCCTCCCAGTAAGTCTGGGCAACCTCCTCACCTCCCTGAAGCTCAGAAGCTCTGACTGTTCTCCCCACAACCTCTCTGACTTACAACCAAAGCAGTGGTCTGAGAAGTCAGTTGTGATTGAGGCCCACCCTCTACATAACTTCAGCAAGGACCAAAGTCCTCCAAGGCCTGCAGATGAATTGGTTTAGTCTTTCCCTAGCACTGTCTTGACCTCTCCCAGTCTCTTTTCATTCTTTCTGTATTTAGACTTTCCATAAGCTCCCCTTGCCTCTCCTCACCCCTCACCCCCTGTCCTCTTCTAGTCTCCCTTCAACTTCTCCACCAACTCCCCTGGCATCCCTTCAGACTCCTGTCTGTCTCAGCTTTCCCCTATGCCCAACAACTTCCTTCTTTTTTTCCTGTTTTTTGAGACAGGGTTTCTCTGTATAGCCCTGGCTGTCCTGGAACTCACTCTGTAGATCAGGCTGTCCTCAAACTCAGAAATCTGCCTGCTTCTGCCTCCCAAGTGCTGGAATTAAAGGCATGAGCCACCACTGCCCCGCTAACAACTTCCTTCTGTATGCTCTTGAAGCTACCTGGATCCATCCTAGGTAGAGTCTTAGTGGATCCTAGGTGGACCTAGCCACCTAGGTCCACTTAGTGCTGCCTGTGCTCTGATGTAGGCCCAAATGGGAGTGTGTTGACAGAGAGCACCTCACATGCCTAGGGTGGACCCTGACCTTCCACCACAGACAATCAGACCTTTCCAGCCTACCACCTCTGTACTTAGACAGGCACCCTGGCCTTGACATCCCCACCCTTAGCCTTCCTCAGTCCCCAACTGCAATAATCACACTACATGTGTTCCAGGATTCATGTCTTATTCCCTAGCTGGGTCAAAAATGGCTGAAAAAAGTATGACCTCTTAATCATAAGGATGGGCTGGGAGTTAAAAGTAATCAGAAGATAACATAAATCCCATCAGCATAAGACCTTCCCATCCTCTCCTGGAAGGCAGTTCCTGTACAACTTGAGGATGAAGTAGTGTGGACAGTCCTAAACATTTTTAAGGTACTCAGGGTTTCCTTTTCTGGGAGCTGTGGAGGTGTCAGGTATAATAACCAAATTTGCACACAACATCAGCTATGTGCCCACAGAGCTATTCGTGAGAGTCTGTGATGGGGTATATGAGCTGACTATACAGGGAGGGAGTTTGAGAGGTTTATGCAGAACATATCAAGGTCATCATGGATCTGGATAAATCCAGAGTTCACAGCTGAGGGAAGAACTGTAAGGTAAGGGCTGGGTACCAGAGTCTTTGCCACCAAGAGAGTGGTTCTTAAAGTCAGGCAGGGTGGAGCTGAACCTGCAGATTGCATCTCTCCCTTTCCATTTCTATAGTGAGTCTTTGGGAAAGATAATGGGTTCCTGGTGTGGTCTGATTAGAGTAACTCTACTTCAAGAGCTAATCCAGGTGAAGATTTGGTGCAGCTGCTTATTGTTGGCACTGAAAGGAATGGAACTGAGGGGAGCAACATTAGTCCTTAGAGGAGAGGGTCTTGTGACAAATGGATTCTGAAAGGTGGGGAGGTGTCTGCTGTGATGCCTGGAGCAGAATACTTGAAGAAATTCCTGGGCAAAGGACCCCAGTGACAGGCTCTTTGCTGTGAACATGCTGGTGACATTCAGTACAGTGCATGGAGTGGACCAACAAGGGCCAACCCCTGTAGGTTTAAGCAAGGAAGGATGTTCAAGGACAAAGCAGGGGTCTGCTGGAAGTACTTGGGTCTGTGAGAGCCAGACTCAGCCAGGAGGCCTTGGGCACCTGGGAATGATCATCTCCATAATTTCTAGAAGTTGGGAGTCAGGGTGGGTTGAATAATAGGGAACACCTGGGCCCACTAAACTATTTATGACAGAGAGGTCCTTATGCAGAGCTGCCTGTCCACTGGTGATTCTCTTGACTATTATTGGAGAGAGTTATTGTTGACTCTGGTGGCCAGGCTTTCTTGGGGCAAGTTCACGGCCCCTGGAGACCTGCAGATCTATAACCCTTAGGAATCAGGCTGCCCCTTAGTCAGTGTGCTGGTCCAGCACCGAGCACAGCAGATAGACCTGGCTATTGCTGAACTGAGATACTAAACTCCAAATCTGTGGTACAAGGGCAGAGAACTACCAGATAACACAGAAGGCACATACTCACTTCATATACTAGAATGCTGCAGTCCATGGAGAAGCAGATGAGCCTGGTGAAAGGGTGTCCTTGGGACCTCCCTGGCCCTTTCTAAACACTATGTGTCAAGAAATCAGTACTGTCTAGTCACAGCAACACACAGAACAAACCTTACTGGAAAAACCCAGTCAGACAGTATATGCAAGGAGAGTCCAGTGCCAGATCCACACACAGGTTAAATGAATGGGAAGAGGAGGCAGCAAGAAATAAAATTAAAAAAAAAAAAAAAAAAAAAAGCCTTCGCTAACCAGGTACTCTAAGTCTGAGCTCTGTTAACATTCTCTCCATAGCTTTCCCTCTAGTGTCCTGCTAAAGGGGCATGCTCCCTCCTGGGTCTTGGAAGGCCTCTTCTGCCTCTTCTATTCCATAACCATAAAGGAAACTGGCAGACTAGGAATCTCTGTATCTGTTCTTGCTCTCCTTGAATAAGGGTCTAACGAATTCCACAGGGACCACATCCTTACCACCTCCACAAAGATAATAAAGCTTTGATCATCTTAAAATTTTTAAGAGGTCTGACCTTCCCCTCACCTTGCCAGGAGCTCCTTCAATCCTGCTTCCGGTTTCAATGAGCCAGTTGAGAGGAGAATCATCTTCCCCTCCAGACAAGGGGTTATGAATTTCTCTGGATTAATCATAAGTAATATTTATTTATTTATTTATTTAAGTGCTCCGGACCCAGACTCCTTTCCAGTCCACGTACAAGTTAGTTCTCTTAATGCAATACGAAGTCCCAAGGTACTAAGTAGGGTTGCATCTAGAGGAGGATTTGGTAGAACGGGGCCATGAGCATGAGATCTTAGGGGCAGCTACTGCCCTGTGGGACCGCTGGATTAGCTGGTGCACTTCCCCCAACCAACAGCATATCGCACTCTTGCTGAATGTGCCTCTTCCCCAGAAAGGGATAGAAAATGCAAGGGCAAAGGCAGGTGGTATAGACTCTAAGGACATGGCTCAGTCATGGGATAAGACTCAGACATGGGATACCATGATCCACAAAACCCAGACTGCTTACCGATCTTGGCCAAGCTGGCCACGAGGATCCAGAGCGCGATGATGTATGGATCCTGGACGTGGTGCCATTTGAAGGTGACCACCTGGAAGCTTGCACCACTGCTCGGTTCCTCCTCAATCCCCCATGCGCCTCGCAGGCTGGTCAGCACCAGCACCAGCGCCAGCAGCAGCTTCCACCCTGGTTCCAGAACCTGGTGCCACATAGCCGCTGCTCAGCTCTGGGAGCCAATACGCATACCCGTGCTGAGTACCTGCTGCGCTCTCTGTCGCAGTCCTCTGCGCGATCCCGGAGCTGGCAGCAGTCAGGTTCCCAGGCCCGCCCGGGTGGCCTTTAATCCCGCTGCCCCCTCCCGCGCCAAGGCGGGGCCTTCCCGCCCCCGCTGCGCACACGTGAACGCAAATAGCCCTGCTGCATTAGAAACACTCCTGCCTGTCCTACTCACGCCCGCCTAGCTGGTTGGGCTCCAGCCTAGAAGTCCACTCTCTGGGTGCCGGGGACTCCTAAGACAGCCGCTAGAACCTGTGGATTCGAGGTCCTCGAGGAAGCTCCTCCCCAAGGTCGAGTGGTACCTAGCCCATTGGCAGTTGCTTCCTTCCCGGTGGAGCGCAGCGCGAGGCCAGGCATGGACTCTACCTGTTAAATGGGACCTGCTTCTCCCGCCTTGGCCGCTTCAGCAGCTGGATAGTTTCGCTGTTATATACACTCGGCAAGGCCCCTCTCCATTGAGAACCTGGAGTCCTCAGGTAGCGCACCAAGGCATCTAACTAAATTGGGGCAGTTAAGAAAGACAGAATATTAAGGGGACATAGGACAGGAAGAGGCTTCTCATTCCAGAGTATTCTCAAGCCTCTGGCCAAGTGAGAGTCACGAATTCCATCACAATTAAAAATTGCTGTGAACTTTGCATACATATTCATACATACATATGCATACATACTTTGCATATAATACTCTTTTATATGGAAATTTTTTTTAAAAAATTGTAAATGGCAGTGAACCACGCTTAATGCCTAAGCAAATGTGACTTTAATCTCTTTACCAGATAAAAGACTGCTATTTTCTGGGAATCTCACAAATACGTTTATAAGCTTTGTTTACAAGAAAACAAAACCAAAAAAGTTATCATAGCTAGTGTGGTGCTGCATGGCTGTAATATCAATATTTGGGAGATGAAGGGAAGAATTCAAAGCAAGCTTTGGCTGTGTAGCAAATATAAGGCCATGAGACCCTGGCTCAAACAAACAACAAAAAGCCATGTTTTAACCCTTGCACAATCTTTGCAATCCATGGTTTTACCTTATCAGCTGCAATCCTCCTTAGTGTACCCTAGAACTCACCCTTTATAGGAAAGAAAAAAAAAACCTTAGCAATCCTTTAAGATATAACTTCAGAAGTCACCACTAAAACTGTATACATGGCCACTGTAAAAACACTTCTACCTTCTAAACCTACCCTTCAGCCATGGCCCCTGGCAGCTCCTCTTCCAACCACTTAAGCCTGGAAACCCTTGATCAGACACCCTTCAGCTGCCCCTTCTGGACCTCCTATTGGAATACCCAGAGAATAGATCCCATTCTCCCTGGATTCAGTCCATCTTCAGACCACAGTCCCTTACTGATGCTCCCTTCCCCTACTTGCCCAGGAAGGCAACACCTTGCTCTGAGGCTTCCAGACACCCCTCCCCATGTTCATCACCTAGACTGCCTGAGATCTTGCTCTAATGTCTAGTATTGATACTGAAATCCTGACTCCCTGCCAGCTCTGCTCCTCAGTTTAGCTCACTCATCAACTTCTGGACTATATATCCATGGGCTGTCCTCTTTGGAATGTCTACTTTGTAAGTGAGGGGGCTGTCGCAATAACACGGCTGATCCCTAGGACTTGGAATAGTGTCTGCTCTACGGTAACATGTATGAAATACTGAATGAGTGAACAGGAGACTGATTGGACAAGTGACTGGTGGTTGGACCCAGGACAGGCAGGGTTTCCTTTTGGCATCTAAGCCTAGAGCTGAGAACTCCCAGGAGGGAAGTACTGGACTGAGTGGCTTTAGTCTCGCTGTCTTATGCTGATGGGTGTTGGCTTGCACGGCAGGATGGTAGAGCTGGGTAGTTGGGTGATGAGTGTTGGGGAAGAGGATGGGTGGTTAAACTGAGCTGATCACAGGGCCTGGCACAGAACATCGTAACTCTGTAATTGGCCACCAGGTTTGCAATCTTGGTGCTTACTTGGGCATCTTGTATGGTGAGTTGCTGGGATTGCTCCCAGTTCATATGGTCAAACTAAACCTGCTCCTTCCAGTCACATCCTCAACTTTATGTCCCAGAGGAAGGCTAGAAGAATGAGAACAGTATTCCTCCTAGTTTAGATGCTCCCGTGTAAAGCCTCAGGTGGGGCATACTTTCTAGAAGCTGCCTTTGTATTCCACAGGAAGGCCAAATCCCATGGCAATAGTGTGTTCATGTCCGGTGGCCCTCCAAAGATTTTATCTATACCTGCCTAACCTGAGAGCCTACAGGTAGAAGCCCACACAATTCAAATGAAGCTGAACAGCATTAGAAGGCACAAATAAGAACTCAAGATGAACACTGGTGCTATCCCTGGCCATTCGCCTGATGTGCCACTTACATTACAAGCTACCTAAGGCAATGGAAAGCATACCTAATGGAGTGAGAGAAAGCCCTTACAGTGTCACATAGAAGAGCAAGGCACCCTTATAATTCACTACTCATTGCTCATGTGAGCGCTTGACTGGGTGGCAGGGGTTGTAGGCACTTGAGAATGAAGGTATGTATGCTCCTGAGCTTGCTAGAAGGCGCCAGCAATGATTGTTCCTACACTCTGGTGACTGAGAGCAATGAAGCAGTGGTCATGGACACCAGCCATGACAGAAACTGTCATGATAGTTATGTGAGGTTGTGTCTCATCAGTGGGCTGGGACCAGAGTACAAGCAGCTCTCATAGCCTGTTTCTCTTCTGGTTTTAGAAAGCCTGTGCCATCCCCCAAGGCAAGGCACTCACATCTGGAAAACTGTATGGACAGTGACACCTGCAGTGATTTGATAACTGTTGATACCTCCTCCCTCAGCCTGGCATGTGTAGCCTTCCTGACATCTAGACTTTCTGGAGTGGTTGGGCATTTTTCTGTACATACCTGGAGGGCCCATGATTAAACCAGAAGCTCAAAGATGCTGAGAAGCAGTCCAAAACAGGCTAGTGAACCCACGAGCATCTGAGCTTTAAAATTAAGGAAACAAAAGTGGAAAATATCTAGTTTGACACATTAACTTCTGATTATGATCATTTGCATCATTTGTGAAAACTTGTGCTCAATGTGGCTAATGTTTGCAAATCTGTTGACAATACATGAAAGACAAAATATTACTTTTCAGCCTAAATTCAAGAAATTTGAGGACTTTTTACACATTGCTTAGGGGTTACCACCAGCTATGCTTGGGGAAGAAGGGTTCATTACAGAGCTGCCCTCGCTTTCTTTCTTGGGCTGTGAATTGAAGGTGCCCACTGGGTACCAAGCATTTAGAGTTAGAAGAAATTCACCTGGGACCTCTTCCAGGAACCAAAACCAAAATCACCACTCAAGGCAGAGTTATTGTTACTTTTTGGGGGAGTGGGTGTTGATAGTATACAATTGCAAATTGCATTTCTCAAAAACAAATGAACATCATGCTTTTATGTGTCCCTGTTAGTACCTTTGACACTCCCTAGTCAAGCCTGGGTCTTTGTCCAGCCTAGAACTTATATGAGAGTCACTCTGATCACTCAACCTGTATTCTGCTCCAGCCTGTGCTAGTTAGGCCTGGGTCTCACTCTATGCAGCAGATGGGCAGGCCACTATCACAGGGGTGTGTGCTGTGGCTCTGGATCCTGGGAAACCTTGGAGCTGATCAGGCTAGGCACACCAGAGTCTAACACAGCAGCAGAACAGGAAAACAGAGTATCTGTTGTGTTGCCAATTCCAGATGGCTCTCAGTGGGTGGAAGCTGAGGCCAGAGGCTGTTCTGGCTCTACAGCATTACATTCTGAAGTGGGTTAGAGGCAGTAGGTTGTGGGGCCTCAGGACCACAACTTTCTCAGCTCCTAGCCCTACATCCTAGTTCTTGATCACCTCCTCAGGGTTTTCAGCTGTTCCTTGCTAGATCCAGTTCCCAGTGGGACTGAGCCATACTTGGTGCCCCAGTACAAGGGCTATTATTATATACTCCCTCTTTTTCCTCATGGCCCCTGGGATGGGTCCCCACCTTTCTGCTCCCATGTTCTGAGAGAGTCCCACAGATTCTGCACAAGCCCCGTGGTGCAGCCAAGACTCTGAAGGCCTTATAGAAAATGATCACATGGGACTGGAATTCCTATTTCCTAAGCTGATCTCAAGTGTCAGGGTATGCAACTGTCTCCAGGCAAACCATTATGGGAAAAAAACAAGGTTAAAATATTCTGTTGACTGAACTGGGCACAAAGCCACCAAAAATTAAAAAACAAACAAACAAACAAACAAACAAACAAAAAACTAGTAAGCTGTGGCCAAGCTGGGCAGGCAGGCAGGATAATTTGCAAACTGTAAAACAAAAATAATTCCTCTAACCTGATAACTGGAATATGAACTGGTGATTCCAAGCAGCAGAGGAAACAGGAGAGCAAAGGACATAGAAGTTACCGCCAGCCCTTTATGCATCCTGGTGTCTCAGCTCAACGGGGAAAAAAACCCTGCACTTTGAGAATAAATAAGGGAATAAACCACATTCTGAGGAACTCTCAGGCAAATCACCTTCATATAGGCACAATTTTCCCTATATGTGGACCCAATACCTCATAGTAGGGTCATAGGTTATATACCTAGTAACCTCAGCTTAGGCTTGGTATGGGCACACTGATGTTTACAGACCAGATGTCCACCTTCAGCCATCTGGGTTGGCTCTCTTCTCTGCACTGCCATGTTCTTTTTCACACAGAACATGGTGGGAATTGATGTCACACATGTGCGTGATCATCCAMACATTATCCTTTGACTCCCTTCTGGGTCCCTCAGAATCTTTGGAATGTATCCAACCAGATGCAGGACAATCTTGCAGGCTTGGCTTGTGCATCAGCTTCATTCCACAGATCCTTTTCTTGTATTTCCCTGGAGGGGAGGAGGTCATTAATCACACTGAAGACTTAGCATCTCTTTCAACTGTAGGCTTGGCTGAGACCCAGAACCACCTTGTGGTCTTCAGAGTCGCTAGAAACACATATAATCAAGTGTAGCTGGTGGAAACAAACTGAAGACAAACGGTCCTCATGTCTCAGGGGAAAGGATATCACAGGAATACCCCACCTCTCTGCATTTCCTATTTCACTCTGTAAAATAGTTCTTAACTATAATGTCTGCCTGGGGGTTACTTTTGAATACCACCCTGTGTGTGGTGTTGCATGCTGATTACCAGACTGTGTGGTATTGCATGCTTAACTATCTTAGTGGCTCTCAGACAGGTTCAGAGTCCCAGCACTCAATCACTACTACAAGCCAAGCCTTTCTACTCTGGATTATTTCCATAAGTGGAGCACCCATTCAACCAATCTTAGCTTAATTCTTATGCACAGCTCTAACCCTCCTGGAGAAGATCTGAGACCTCCCCTTGACTCCTCTTTGGCCTTCCATTTTGAACTAGAAAGGGAGGACAGTCTCCAGGTACTTCTGAACAGAAGCCTGATATGAAAGATGCATGCTCTGGGCTTGGCTGGGTTTTGATCACATCTGTCTTGGACAAGACTTAATTTTGTCCACAAGCCTCATGGTGTCTGTGTTTCATATGTGTGAGCAGCAGCAAGTAGACCCAGAGGCCTTCTCTGAATTGTATTGAAGATCCCCCAAAACATAACCATGACCTGTAGCAGGCAGTGTGAGCCCACCATCTGGAGAAGAAAAGACATGCAGCTCCCTTATCAGTCAAGAAGGCTCCAGAGAAGGGAACAATTCAGGGTGCTGGAAAATGGCCAGGTCCCCTTGGGCATGAAAAGTGCTGCTGCTCCAGCTGTCAAGGCTCCTTGCCTTGTCTAGAGATTAATGGTCTTAAGCCTTGAAAAGCCGAATGACAATAGGCCCAGCAGAGGAAGGCTGCTGGACTTTGTCTATGTCTGATATGGTGTGTGCTGAAGGATTTAGGATGGCACTGTCCCAGGAGCACTGTGCACGTGAAAAGATCCCATCCTCTGGTCCAAGCAAGGCTCTGACTGTTGGAATGAGCTCTATTTATGGCAAGCAGACAGTTTTGTTTGCAGAAATACTCCTAGTAGACTTTCTTAAGAATACAGGGCATTTCCCTGATGAATGACACTTTTGTTCATAGGAACAAGTCCAGATATCCCAATAGCATGCTGTAAAAATGGTCATACATTTGTCACCAGTGGCATTATTGAGTATAAGTAGAGGCTAAAGTCTGTCATCAGGCTTCCACATCACAGGGAACCAGGAGTTAAAGTGAGCCCTGTTTAGACCATAGCCCCCAGTACCATGGAGACTTGTTGGACTGTAAGGCAAGATGTACCCACTCCCAGGAGCAGGGTGACCCCACTTCTCTATCAGAAGCGCAAGTAGGGGCTGACTGTAACCCCTGTTACTTTCACCACCCATTTCATTTTCAACGTATGCTGATCTGAATTTGCTGTGGGAGCCACCACAGCAAAATGAGGAGTCAATTGGATGGCTACCAATCCTTAAGCAATCAGAGTAGGAAGGAATCTGGCTACACACCTGGGCTTGGAGGGCCTCTGAGTACTGGGAAAGGAATTGGAACCTTTTACCAACAGTCTCTGACCCAGGTCTTCACTACAAAGACCTAACAGAGAACAGCAAAGGGCCTCAGGGGAAACCCCAGGTCTGTGTTCCTGGCCACTACTGTTGAGGGCCCTGTCCACATGGAAGAGAAAAGGCATCACCTAAACTAAAAATAGTTCTGGACCCTGAAAGCAGGGCAGCATCAAAGTTGCTCAGCAGAGGGTGGAAATTTTTCAGAGAAGAATGTCTGCATTTGTGAAGGATAGGGAATTCCTAGGCAGAGGCCAGAACACAACTCATTTGCACACATTAGCCTTTCAGATTGGAATGTCACTCATGCCAGACCCTGGTAGCACAGAATAGTTTCTGGGGCAGGATTCCATGTCCTAGCACGTGAGGGTCCCTTGGCTTCTTCGAACCCCACAGATTCTTCCATTAAATCCATCATCCCATTCAGGCACTATAGACATGGGACTCC
>BDUI01000071.1:363409-387387 GCA_002335545.1 Apodemus speciosus
CTAGCCCAACTCAAACAGAGAAAGGAGAGGAATGCCAGCTGAGCCAATCATTCCAGGGGACAGCAAGTGGGCTGCCAGCCAGCCAACCTTCCCTGTGTAGCTGGGCCTGGGAACCCTGTGGGATGTACACAGCCCAGGCTAGAGCTGGCCCTTCCTGAGACTCTGCTTTGCCCCAGTCCCTTGTTTGTTCTCCTCCAGAAGGGGACTTATTCCATAATGAGTGCATCTCTGCAGCCGCACCCAGACCCACCTGAGACCTTGTAGGAGGAGCTTAGCCATATTCTCACCCCAGGTGGGTACAGGCTGTACTGGACCAGCCCTGGCTGGGCTTAGGTCAATTGGGTTGTAAAGGAGACATGGTCGTACTGGGCATAAACCCTGACTTCTTCCTAGAACCAGGAGTTGCGGGTTTATAGAGTGTAATCCCAAGGGAGGATTAGGTTGCCAGCAGCATCTGAGTCACCATTTAGTGTCCCTGGAGAGGGTGTGGGAGCCTCTCCCCACCTTGGCAGCCCACCTGGGCAAGAGGAGCCTGGACTAAAAGGAGGAAGCACCCTCTTTCAAGATTTGCTGTGTAAGACATCACTCAGAACTGCACCTCCTGCCTGCCCCCAACAGCTCAAACTGAGGGAAGAGAGGTACCAGTGACCAGATTTGAAGTCTTGATGCCAGGAATACCAGCTGTGAGTTTATATTTCAGGAATAATATTTTCAAAGATCAATCTCACACTTCCGCTATTTCAGCTTGTGAAAACAAGGGTGTTTTCCTTGGACATGGGTGTGGGGTATGTTCCCCTCCCTGAGTTGTGACCTTTTGGCAGGTTTAGATTCGAGCTGACACATCGCTTCTACCCTAGCCATACTGCCCTAGTGTCAGTGTCCAAACACGTGTTGTGTGGATTCTGGTTCCCAGCTGGATTGAGGTATGTGGCACTCTAGTAAGCAGCACCTCCCTGATAAGGATGCCTCTCAGGGTTCTCTTCAGCATCCATCTGCATGCACACAGCCAGGGTGCCCTAACTGTGCAAGAGATAAGGGACTGCTGGGAAGGAATGTGCCCTCCTGGAGCTGAACACCCACTAGTGCTCCCTGTCTCCCACAGCACTGGCTGCTGTGGGCCCCTGTAATAGGCCACGTGGATGGCCTTTTGTGCCTGTCTGCACATGAATGCACTCATTGTTCTGTCTCTGAGTTTCCCTATTTAGAGGCTGGTATTATACACACAGAAATACAACAACAGCCTCTAGCTGGCACCCCCCTTATGTACCCTCACCTGGGTTTCATTTGATACCCCTGGGAAACATGAAGGCAGGCTGGCCTGGTATTCACGTTGTACTCCTAATCCCATTTTAAAGCCAGGAAGCTGAAGGCTGAGTGGCTGGCCTCAGGCTATAGGTTCCCAGAGCTAGTGCTTTGCACCTACCCAGCCCTGATACCCACCCTCTAGTGATGTTTTAGGAATTCTCACTAAGAGGCAGGGATTCTGTCCGTGCCAAAGGCCTGTGGAATCTATACCATATCTGACATGTGGGAGAATGACAAGGTTATAGTAACCTACTCTAGGAAAAAGTCAAGAGTCCAGGCTCAGTGAAATATGGGTAAATGTATGATTCCTATAAGGGTGTTCCACAGGTACAGAGGCTGTTTGTAATGAGTCCAAACCACCTTCCAGGTGCATGGCTCATACGGAGCTTGGCTAGTACAATACACTCACCCTGGTAGACAAGGGGTGGCAAGCTATTAGAGAAGTTAATGGCAAGGACAATGAATTGGCTTATTTAGTCCAATAACATTGATAGCAATGTTCTGCTAGTCAGTCATGGGTTGGTCACAGACTGGTGATTTGAGTAAGAGTGACTCCCATAGGCTCATATGTTTGAATGCTAATAACTGAGGAGTGACAATATTTGAAAGGATTAGAAGGATTAGATGGTGTGGCTTTGTTGAAGGAAGTGTATCACTGGGGCTATGCCTTGTGGTTGCAAAAGCCCATGTCAAGCCCAGGGTTACTTTTTCTGCCTATGGGTTAGTATGTAACACTCAGCTACTGCTTCAGCACCATGCATGCCACCATGCTCCCTGCCATGATGATAATGGACTAAACCTCTGAAACTGTAAGCAAGCCCTAATTTGGTGCTTTCTCGTCTAATAGTTGCCATGGTCATGGTGTCTCTTCACATAATTAGAACATTGACTAAGACAAATCTACCAGGGMGTAGTAGTATATTGCTGTGATTGGTCTGACCATCCTTTTGTTTGGAGGGATATGGGAGACTTTAGGACTTTGGACTAGAAAAGTGGCTGAATGCTTTAAGCAGGGCTTTAATAGACCATTCTAGTAGGAGGATAGAAAATAGTAAAGCTGATAGTGATGTAAATTACAATGGCCCAGATCCAGTGATTTCAGAGGGAAAGAATATTAGTAAGTGCCCTAAAAACAATTCTTGTAATATTTTGACAAAGAATGTGGCTGCTTTTGCACTTCATAAAAATCTTCCTGAAAAAAATTGAAGAGTTTGGATTAATGGCACTGGCAGAGAATATTTCAAGAAAGCCCAGTGTTAACACTATTGTATAGTTATTAGTAAATCATTCTTATGCATAGCTATAACAGAAGGAAACAAGCTGAACAAAGAGAAATGCAAAATGTACAGTTTGAGGAGAAAAGGAACACCAGGAAAGGTCATCTTGGAGCCAAGTCCTGTGCCCAAGGAAATAAAGCTTAAAGAAAAGTCTGATATYAAATGGGATAAAGGAAATAGTGGCCTCAGGGCAAGATCCCACCCAGCTAAGCGTCCAACTTGTGAAGAGGAATTAAAGAAAAGCTTAAACAGTGAAGGAAACCATCAACAACAGAAAGCTGGTACAAATCTAATTGAACAAGAGGCAAAGTTCCAGCTCCTATCAAGCAGCAGAACCTGGCCGCTGCAGCTACATGATTCTGGCTTTGTTGAGAACACAAGAAAGGGATTGTGGAATCTCCTTCCATGGCTAAGGAAAACTGCTGAAGCCAGGTGTGAGACCGGGGTGTCTCTGCATGCAGGTCCAGAAGGGCCATTGCATGAATATGTGAAAGTGAAGCCTAGGTTGTGTTGGAGATCACAAGATGTTAGAGATGCTAGAGTCATGGGATGTCTGACAAGGAAAGCTTCAGACTAGGTGTAAAACCAGCCCAAAGAAGTGTGTCGCAGTCAACTAAGCGAAAGAAGTTGGAGATCCAAAGAGCATGTTGACATGAGACAGAGATGAAGAATTTGGTGTTTGCCCTGCGGGTTTTGGTTTTGCTTTGGTCCAGTGTTTTCTCACTATGCGCCCTTTCCTCCCTTTTAGAATAGTAATGTATAGCCTGTGCCACATACATCAAAGTATGTAATCTGATTTTTATTTTTATTTTACAGCTGGTTACAGTCAAGAGATTACCTTGAGTCTCAGAAAAGACTTTGGACTTTTAAACAATGCCTAGACTGCGATAGACTATAGAGACTATGAAGACTTTGGATAAAAACATTTGCATTATGATATGGCCTGTCAGCATGTCAGAAGCATTACATGGGTGCCCAGTGGGTGTTGGGGTAAGGGTCCAGGAGTTCTGGTTATCCCTGAGCAGCATATGGACATACAAGGAGAGAAGGATCATTGGTCTACCACACACAGCTTTGTGATGTTGCTGGAGTGAAATATGGTGGTTTGAATAAGAATGTTTCCCATAAACTCATGTATTTGAATGCATAGTTACCAGAGAGTATCACAATATGTGAAAGGATTAGAAGGATTAGAAGGTGTTGCTTTGTTGGAAGAAGTGGATTAATAGTGGACTTTAAGGTTTCAAAAGCTTTTACCAAGCCCAGAGTCTCTCTCTCTCTCTCTCTCTCTCTCTCTCTCTCTCTCTCTCTCTCTCTCTCTCTCTCTCCCCACCTGTCAATTAGTATGTACTTCTTAGCTACTGTTCTAGCACCTGCCTACATGTTGCCATGCTTCCTATCCAGATGATAATAGACTAAATCTCTGAAACTGTAAGCAAGCCCCTAATTAAATGTTTTCTCTTCTAATAGTGTCCTTGGTCAGAGTGTCTCTTCACAGAAATAAAACAATGACCAAGACATAGACCATGGTCACTATCCCCAGCCTCAGCACAGAGCCTCAACTCAAGGCTATCTAGTACCTTGCCATCAGTGGTTCATGCTTCTCAAACCAGTAGTCAGCATGTCCGAGGTATTACATGGGGTGCCTGGTTGGTGTTGGAGTAAGGGTCCAGGAGTCCTGGTTTTCCCTGAGCAGCATATGGACATACAAGGAGAGAAGAAGGATCATTGGCCTACCACACACACCTTTGTGATGTTGTTGTTGGGGCACAGGCTTGACCTGCCAGGTGTGCACGAGCAAGAAGACAGCAATACACAGGCCATAGCCTTTTTTGATTTTATTCCAGCTCTGGATGGCCAAGTGACTAAATATTTGCTGAAGAGTAGAGTTGCTTCTCTGTTACTGCCACAAGTTTCCCAATCTACAATATATGTTTCAAGGTTGTGACAAGTATGGTATGGATTGGCTGGTGAATACAGGGCACCAGAATATTTTCTTCTTGGGTTGTTCTCAGGTGCCCCTAAATCTAGGCTTATGAAGCCCATAATATTGCYGCATTCAACTGGGTCAAATGTCAGAGCATCCAACACCACTGAGGGGTCAGCTCTGTTGTACAGAAGCTTCTCCAGCAGCTTTGGCCACTACCTGAGCACAGGAGATGGAACAGGGTAGGACAGGGCATAGAGCCAATCCTGCATCTGCAAGGTAACTTTTCTTCACAGGACTAGTTGTCTGAAACACAGCCTGTTGTAGCATATGTATGCTGGTGTATATATGATCTAAGATGTAGACAGAAATTTTGCTTTAACCTCTTCAGCTAAAGGGCCTCAGATAGGAGATGGCTCTCCAGAGYTCGTGAGCCTATTTTCCTTTTAGTTGTTGTTGCCTGAATGTAACTTCCCACTTTCCCCTCCTTTATCAGCTCACATAGAAAGCAGTGGGCTCAGAGGTGCTACCAGGTGCTCTGCCTGCCTTCCTGGGGAAGGAAGTTATGACTACCTACCTCCTGGACCAAGGACTACTAGTTTAGCACAAAGTGACTTCACTAGTAGAATGATAATGACAGAAGAGCAGCGTTGAAAAGAGTTCCCATCAGCTCCTTTTCCTGAGATTAATTCCCCTGTGCTCTTGCAAGGAAGAGAGCCTCTACTATTCTGCTGGCATCTAGGTCTCTCCAGAATCTATACATCCACCATAGCACCCTATCATTTCCCATACTCTCAGGACAGGCTGGGAGGGGCCTATATTCCTGCCATAACCTGCCTGCAGAAAGGGAGCTTCTGGCCCAAGAACTGAATAACCATAATGAGAAAAAGAGCTTCTTCAGTCAGGAAGACCCTGACTCAGTCTGGGCCCCTGGAGTGACTGCCTATAAGAATGAGTACCTCACTATGGCCTGAGACTGGGGTGGACAATGGTATGAGATAACATCAGTAGTACAACCCTCAGAGGAATTTCCAATAGAGACAGGTCCAAAGAATCTCAAAGTAGGCCCCCTCAGTGTAGTAGGTGCAGACAGGAGAGGAACAGGGCCTGGGTAACTCAACACCCTCTCCTGGTGTGTTGTCAGAAGTAACTAACTCCCTTCCCTCATGACCTTGGCATCTCACAATGAGAGAAGGCTCTTATCAGCTTCCCTTCTCCTCATTAAATCCTTATCGAACAATAGCTCTGGCATCGATGAGAAACTAAAGGGTGTGGAATTATATATTAACTTGTGCTAATTAATGTTTATATCACTGGGTGCTGTGTTCCACTAGCCACAACCACAACAAACAGCTTACATTCAAAAGTTGCCAGGACCTCTCTTACCCTCATGGGCCATAGGTCTGGCCAGCTTGGAAAACTGCCAGACTGCCTCTGTAGTCCTTTGCCTCCAAGACTGATTGAGGTTCCTGACCAGAGCCCTCCCTCAGTTCCCGTGAAGTTATCCTCAGATGCCTTCTCTGCTTTACTTCTAAGCAGTGTTGAGCGGAGATGTCACTACCTTGAACCCAATCATTATCTCAACACTAGAATTACAGTTTAGTTGGTTTCGGTGGAAAGAAAAGCCTCAACCCATCCTAAGTTCCTTACTTACATCATTTACCATGACTCCAGCTACAAATGGTCCCCTCCTCTTTCTATTCAAGTGTTTAGCTTCCAACTTTCCAAATCTCTTTGACAAGTTCTCCCAAAGTAGGTTATGTGTAGTTTCCATACTACCATCTCCCACAACTGGAGCAGGACTCCATTGACCTCTGCCTCCTGCTTTGCCTTCCGCCCACAATGGAACCAAGGAAGCTTCAGTATCTCTCAGGCCTCGGGTCTTTTTTTGTTGAAGGGTCTCCACTTTCAGAGGTATCCTCTAACCTTTGGACCCTCTCAGCATCTCTTCTAAAAAATGGCTTCCCTCCTGGGCTCCCAGCTTGCAGACTGCTCTGGATTCATCCAGACATGATATTATTTCATCCAAAATAATAAGGACATGTCTGTGGCAAGTAGGTCAGGACAACAGTGAGCTACTTGCAAGAGTGAGCTTGAGAGATTAACACAGAATGCCCCAAGAGAACTCAGTGAGGTAAGCTAACAGGCTCTACAGAACACTGTAGCTTGCTGTAGCCATGCAAGGGCATTTCCAGGAACCCAGACACACTACAGACCTGAACACCTTGAGTGGGGAAAGTGCATGCTGGGAAGCCCCAGGGTGACCTTGACTAAGGAGGAGCATGTTGCCAGTTATTACCATGAAGACAGGAATCCTCAGTGTAGGTATGCTAGGCATCAAAATCAGAGGGCCACAATGGGACAGGAACATCACCAGTATAGGAGCTTACACTACCTGGCTTTGGGGACCTTTGAGAACACTAGAACAGAGATGGTTCCAAAGGAGGAAATGTAGTTTTAGGGACCACCCACTGCTGTCCTAGTTGCCCAGTATTAGGAAACATGAAGAAGGAATTCTCTAGGAGATGTACTACTTCACAGATTATCCTTCTATAATCAGGCCTCCAGTTCATCAAAACACAGCTTTTAGTTTCCAAGAGCATGTAGTGTGGGTAGTGCTACTGATGGGTCCAGCTCACAGGGCATTTTTTTTTTTTCAGAATAGTGAATTTCAAAGTTCCAGCCAGGCCAGTCAGGGAAAGAAGCCTCAAGGTGACACTGAAGAGGCAGTCTATGATTGAGATTACACTGAATGGCAGTTGAATTATCCCTACCTGTCTGTCACTGAGCCCTCATCAGGTGCCCCTGCTCTTCTCCCAGGGRTTCTTTTCTATTCCAGTGAACCTTCTTCCAGTATCCTTAGGAAAGGATTCTGTGGTGTCTCCTCAGCCTTCCCAAGGATGGAGAACACATTGTGGATAACACAGGTCCTACTGGCTGTTGCCACGCTACACCAAAGCAAATCTGGATGTGTGCTTACTTTGCTGGAAGGTTCTCCCACTGACTAGACACAGGCCAGTCAGTGTCTCCAGGATGGACTAAGACCTACTTGTGCTGACCTTTGAGGTTGTTGTAATTTGTCTCTAGAGTCAGTCATATATAGGTACTTAAGACAGGGCTAGAACCAGGCTCTCCTATCTTAGCTTCCTGGTATTCTTCCAGCCCATAAGACATACTGGATTTAGAGCATCAGATGTGTCAAAGGAGGGAAGGGTCTGAGATACACACTCATCAAGACAGAGCCAAATCTGGATAGCTTCTTCTTGACAAAACCCCTATCTTTATACTGTGGAGCAACAAACATTCCTCCTTGGATGCAGACAGAACTCAGAGGGTGGGACTGTAGTCCAGGCTTCTTATCACTTCAGAGGGAGTCCAAAAAGGTTTAAGTTTGTGGACAACAGTGCCTTTGCATCTCCACATAACTACAATCTGTTGTTTGTCCCTGCTGATAATCTGGGATCAAGTTAAGGACCAGTAGTAAACTTCATCTCCTGGATAGCTACATTCTGTGGGAAGCAGTATCTAAGGAGACGTTAAGCCCAGAGCCAGGTTCATTCTGGATAGCAGAGCCCTCACTGCCTTGTAGCTCTGGGTCCTTCTCCTCCTTCTGTGCCCATGCTCCTTCATCAGCATCCTTTCTGGGCTACATCAGGCCTGAAGTTGGGACCTAGAAGTCCAGGGCTCTTTGAGAATCATCCTCTGTGCTGACTAAGGTATGCAGCACTGTTGACTATAGGTAAGGCAACAAGAACAATGTGAATGCCCAGGGCCATCTTGGTTCTACCCAGTTCTGCTGAGATTGGAGATGACCCAGACTCTCAAATGGTAATCTGGAATCTGTCATCCACCCTGAAGAAGATCTGTTTTCCAATCACAAGGCTGATATGTCTTTAAATCTGGGCAGTCCTCAGCCCTAAAGTTGTTAGCAGGTCCCTCAGTTGACATTCTGTACCCCATATCAGAGCAGTTATGCAAAGGGCAGTCCAGCAATGCTTCTGTCACAAGGATACTCCATTGATCTGGGTTCAACAGGAGCAGAAAGAGGTATCAAAAAGGCTGAGCTCGGAGTATCAGATTATCCTTCAAGCAAGAAGACAGAGGCTCAGAACTGTGGGAGTGTCTGAGGATGTGGGGTCTGATGTGTGTGTATGTGTGTGTCTGTGTGTGTGTGTGTGTGTGTGTGTTCAGAAGGAAATGTGCTTACATATGACAACATAGTCATTAGATTATGGAAGAACAAGCTCAAGTCCCTGTAGTAAAGGCAAGAAGGTTCTAGGCAGGTATGCAGTGGTATGGTGAGGATGCAGAGGACAAGAATACTCATTTTTACAATATCACTTATGGAGGAAAGCCTACCCACAGAGAATGTGACTGTTGGAGAGATAAGGTGCCTAGAGAAGGCACAAACACAGTCGAAGTGTCCTTCCAGGTACAGTGGGGTCTCATGGCTTGTAACAAAGGTGTCCTATTGAGAGAAACAGGAAGAATAGGTGTGGGATAGAGTGGGAGATATCCACAGTGTGGGTGATCCTATAACCAAGAAGAGAAAAAGCAGGAAATACAACACAGTGCCTCTGTGAAGGACACCAAGCTTAGGTGAACTGGATGGGAAGCTGAGTAAAGGAGCCAGTCCATAAGAGGAAGGAATCAAGGAACATAGCTTCCAGGATATTGGAGGCATGAAAGCTGTTCTCATTCAGGTCCCTAATCAYAAAGCTCCAGGGATAGTGGCTCTGAATGGTTATCATCACGATGGACATTCTTGGAGCTGAGAGCTATCATCCTAGTGTGCCCTGTCCTTGAGGGAACTCTGGACAATTTCTTTATGGCACTATGGCTAGTTCTATTGCTCCCTCCCTAGACCTGAAGTGGCTGGGCTATTATTTTTAAAATGGGCTGGGTCATCTTCCTGTTGTAGTCCTTCAAGAAATGGAAAGTCTACCCTGACCTGCCCCTTCTGAGGGAGTCATGGCACAGTCTCAGTCCTAAGCCTTCTTAGGTTTGTAGAAGCTCAGAGGAGGAGTGTGAGATAGAAGCTTGTGATTGGAATTGTGATAATTACCCCCATAATATCCCCTTCTAAGGCTCGGAGGAGACCCACAGCTCCTGGTGTAACCTCTGTAGGCCTCTCAAGGTCTTCTGAGTCCTAATCAGTTAAGGAGAAATGTTTTCCTTCCAGGAACTGGGCCATTCCCAAAAGCCATGTCCAGTGTTACCTGGATTCCCAGCCGGCAGGACTATTATCAAGAATGTCAGCAGGAAACTGGAAATTATTTCACCACCTCACCTTTAACCACTCTCCTTGCTGGGAGAAGGAGAAGGGCCAAGAACTCATCAGGTTTGCTGAATGCAGGCCAGTGCTACACAGAGGCCAAAAGAGGGTGGAGGACTTCCACTTCCACTTCCTTACCTCATTTAGGTTTATATGCTTTTAAATTACCCAGGTGGAGACAGAGGGTGACGTGCCCAGCAGCTGGGCTGAAATCACAAGCTGGGATTTGGGCCTTTGGGTCTTAGGGAGGAAAGCAAATAGGGACAAGCGCGTAGACGKCCTCCTGGGTATCATCTTTCTTCCCAACATGCTTTGGTGGTCCTGTGGTCCTTGGGGGGGGGCCACAAAGCAGTGAATAGCCATCCAAAGGCATTTGCTTCTTTCTATGTGATCAAGACTGTGGTAACTGATCATTCCCAGGGTTCTGTCTGGCTAGGCCATAAGGGGCACAGCTGTCATACAAGCTAGATAGGACCCAAAAGACATCAAAAAAGTCTGCCTGAAGGCCAAAGTAGAGGAATCTGTGCTTAGAGCCAACTGGTCCTGCCACTAGACTCTGGGACAAAAAGATTATTGCAATATTTCCTCAAAGTCTCAAGCCCTCAAACAAGCCATAAATGAATAAACAGGCCTTATCTTTCTTTCCTATTTTTGTTTGTTTGTTTGCTTGTTTGGCTTTTTAAGACATGATCTGGCTATGTAACCTAGGCTGGCCTCAAATTCAATCTTCAGCTTCAGCCTCCTAAGTGTTGGGATTCCAGATATACCTAGCTCTCGACTGTCTTTTTATTTTCCATCTATGTCTCTATCTTCTCTCTTTTTCTGGTGTATTCCATGTGTGTTTGTATAGGTGCAAGTGCACCTATATGTGTGTGCATATTGTGTGGAAACATGACGTCATGCTCAGGTATCACTTCTCAAAGTTGCCCTTCTTTTTATTTAATAAAAGACCTCTCTGCTTGGCCCTATATTTCACCAAGTACACTTGGCAAGCTGGCGAGAGAGCCTCAGGGATCTGCCTGTCTCTACCTACCCAGTACCAGGATCATAAGCCCACACAACCACACCTAGTTTTTTTACCTGGGTGTTGGGAATAAAACTCAGGTCCCCCTGCTTGCATAGCAAGGACTTTATCAGTTGAGAGCTACCTCCCCCAATCTAAACACTGTCTCTCTAAAAGCGTGGTCACTTGGGCATCCCTGTCAGACTTAATCCCTGGTGGTCAGGAGCCAGATCAGCTCATTGACCTGCCCTGGTTAGTGAAGGACACTGAAAAGCTCCTGGCTAGCTGCCCAGGTTTCTCTTCCATTCATGATACCATCTGTGGCCATGCAGGGTTGCCTTATGGTAAAAGGTTCTGCTTCATGGTGGAGAATTAGCAAGCATTCTGGGTTGGGGCAAATATCAACATGCCTCAAAAATCCGTTCCAATTAATTCTTCAGACAAACAAGTCTTCTACTATCTAGTCCTAAATATTTCTACCCCTTCCCTTGATCATTCACATCCTAGGTTTTATAGTTCATAGTTTTAGAATAGCTCAGGAGTTTTATAACCAGTGGTCATCACTGGCTAGTTGCCGAAGTGGTCGGAGGGCCTACACTCTGTGGATGACTTGAGTCTAATATGTGCCTTGCACTACCTACTAGCAAAACCAATATAACCAGATTACTTCATGCCAGGACTGAGGCATAAGTCTAGCTTTCTATTAAAGCAACATAAGGAGTCTTCTTCCCTCTTGGGACAAGGCCAAGGACTACAACTATGGCTTCAGGCTCCATGTACTCTGTACTCCCTAGCCCCATCAAAGTACAGTCATCTATGGAGATTACTGAGCCTATGCATGTAACTTGAACTGGTTTGTAAGCCCCTTGTCTAGTAGGCCTAGACCCATACGTCTATGCTCTTATGTCCAGGCCTCTGTAGTTCCTGGAAAGCTTGGACAACTTTGGGAGGATACCGGGAAGGAGAAGGTAGAGGAAAGTCACTTTGTTGGCTCCTGCCAAGGCCAGAGCAGCTGCCAGGGCCTTATCAGGAGGAAAGTCCACTCAAGGCTACGCCTATCCTGGTATGACCCCAACGCTGATATTAAAGAAACTATAATTTTGTTGGGGGTCTTAGTCTGAAGTATGGGTGTATCAGTGGGACCACAAGTCATACAGTGACAACATAATAAGATTATCTCAACGGGACCCCTACATTGACAGCTCCAGTCCCAGGGAGCCAGCCTTCAAGGTCTTCCTTCCCTGTCCTATGCCCTTTTCCCCACTGGAGACCAAGGCTCAGAGCCTCGTGCACTCAACAGCCTTGCTCTGGGTTGGGACACTGTATGCTCGTGCCTCAATGAGTTTAGGACGGGGTGACCATGTCGGGAGACAGCCACTCCTACTAATAAAGTTCACAGAATTACAAGACATGGACTTTGTGACATCTGATTATTCTTGCCGCTCAGACAGCCACATAAACTTCCTGCTCCTGAATAAGGCAGAAAAATTCTGTTGGCAGTGTATCCCAGCTCCTCAGGTCCAGGTCCTTTAGATGCTTAGAACAGAGCTTCTGCCTATAGCTGCCTCCATCGAGTAACAGATTAGGACTTCAGTTGGTGGGAGGCAGCAAGAGTTCAGCTAGAACTCAAGAGTTCAGCTAGAGGTCCTCAGTCCTCAGAGAGAAACAAAACCAGCTTAGAAAGCAGAAAGGATATTGCTGTGGGGCCTCCAAATAGCACAGGGCCCAGTCAGGGAAGGAGCTGCCATGAATTAGAGTTCTGGGTATTTCACAGACTACATATTAGAATCACTSATRTGAGGCTCTTTTGCACAGCAGTAAATAAGTGGTAAATAAGGCAGGTCTCACTTTCTTAACACCTTAGAGCCTGTTCATGCTCCCAGGCTTAGTACACAACACTGTTAGACATCAGTCTGACAGCCACAGCCCAGAGTTATTGGTTGCCAAGTGGTAAGATTGAGGTTCAGCAGTAGACCAACCTCTACTTTGATGGTGGTGGAGACTAGAGGTAAAAGATGGAGTACACACTCTGGAAAAGGTTCTGCTCAATGTTCCTATAGTCCAGGAACATGTTAACTTGATGCAGCACTTGCCCAGGCAGTAGGAGCTCTCACAAATCCCAAAGATTGGGTGCCCCGACTCAGATGTGTCCTCTGGAGGGAATAAGTTGTTAAGTAAAGGAGACAGAAAGGCCATCCTGCCAATCTAATGACTATACACATATCTATCACCATATAGTGTACCTTGACAGAAAAAAATGAAGTGTGGTCCCTGCCTAATCTTTTCTGACTGGTCAACTGACAACCACACTGTCTTAAGGAGAGTAATCCAATTTCCAGAGATCTATGGTGCCACTCAGGTGACATGCTGGTCATCTATTTCTAGACGTTCAGCTTCTTCCTGACCTACTTTCACATTAGCTTAGTACTTATCATGTACCTGAATTCTGTTAGTCAGCATGGGCCCTTATGTGAACCCAGAAAATAAAGTTTTAAATAAGCAATGCTATAACCGAATTTTAAGGATATGGAAACTATGTGATGTCAGGAGAAAAAACTCAAAGACATATACATTGTGATTATCATTAACTTGAAAAGTAATATAGGTGTGTGTAAAAAAGTTTCTGGGCAGACACTTAAGTCTGCCTTAATGTACACTGGAAGCTGAGATTTAGGACACTTATACTAATTTTAATTAACTTTTACTTTTTTATATTAAGCTTCACGTTTTCTTTTTACATTGAACACAAATGACACCAGATATCCACCTAGCAGCCAGCATGGAGGAGGCAGCCAGCACAAGTGAGACCTGCCCTGCAGCTCAGAGTATGTTATTTTAAAAGGTTATTTTTTTAACAACTATTTTAGTTGAGGCCCCTTCCAAGTAAGAAGTAGGACCAGGATTACACTCCAGTGGTCTGAACCAAATAAAGACTTAGAAATAAGACATGAAGCAAAGCTTTCAAGACTCTAGACATCAGGCATTGTGTGTTGACATCTCTTAGATATGGGAAGCAAATTATTACTGCATAGTAAATAGCATTACAGCATATGTAGGAAAAGTGTGTGTCAGAAACAGCTCAAAGGCCATGAGGGAAAAAGCAGAAAATACAGTTGTAAGTTCTCTAGTTCAGTGTTCTTGTTTATGGTGGTATTTTAAGGTAGACTATGAGAATACAGACATGCATCAGAGATTCTTAGATAACAAATAAAACTAAACCCCAAAGAAAATAAAATGAAATCATAGAAAAAAAGAAAACTAAATAAAGGAGAACAAAGAGTGGATGGAACAAATAGAAAACAAAAATACCCTGTTTAAACTCTATCTTTCACAATCACATTAAAAAAATGGTCTAAACACTACAATTAAAATGTTTTTTAAAAGTGTTTTAGATTGGAGCATCTAAGGTCCAGTTATCTGCTTCTTACAAAACAAAACAAAAAACAAACAAAACCTTTAAATATGAAGAAAAAAGTTAAGCTAAAACAATGTCGAGGAAAATCACATTGTGTTGGTCATAATCAAAGAAAATGAAGGTGGCTAAAGTAATGTCAAAGTTGGAAAGAATTCAAGTGAGCACCATAACTAAAGGTTATGGTTCACTTATACAATGGAATACAACAAGCCTGTGAACAGGACTAAGGCTGTGCCTCAGATCAGAGCTGAGTCTCAGAATAGCTCTTCTGAGTGAAGGCAGAAAGACAAAAGGTTAAAAGTCACAGTGTATAATCACATTTCTGAAAGAGTTCTAGAAGATGAAAACTGGCTATTCCTTCAGGGTGAGCCAGGTTGGCTGTACTAAGGTGGGTCATGGACAGGGAGGGAACTTCAAGGGACACAAGGACCTATGGGTAATGGAAAAATCTCTTATCTTGTTTATGGTGGTATTTTCTCCAGTAGAGACACATGTCAGAACATAGAATTGATGCTTTATAAGGTTGATTGTATGTCAATTGCCCCTCACTAAAGCTGTTAAATAAAACGTAGGCGAGTGAGGAACTTTATATTAGTTCTTACATTTAAAAAAAAAAAAAGTGACTTCCACAGCCCAGTGCTATGCAGCTCCAGTGACTCTTGCCAGAATAAATGTCCAATCGTTCCTGTCCTAGTGCAAGGTCCAGTCTTCACATATTTCCTCCTACTCTATGTATCCAAGAGGAAAAGAATCCATTATGAAAAGAAGAGACTGGGCTCTGAAAGGGAAACCACAGAATAAGCCTGATTGTAATTAGTAAAGGCTTCATCTGGGGAGGTGGATGCTGCCCTGAGCATCCTTCCTTCTGGGATTCCTGTTTATTCTTCACATGGCTAAGCAGAAACTAGCTAGACACACAGAAAGAAGAATGGGAAGCCAGGCAGCAGGGGTATCTATCCTTGCTCTAGTCTTCCTACCCAATCTTCTCCCACTTTGAGTTTTATATGCAAATCAGCGAGTGCTGCTTCCACCTCCCTCCCGGGGCATCTCCCAGATGTCAACTCTTGCTTCACGCAGATTGTAGAGCATTTTTATGACAGGGGAAATAAACGAATATAGTCTTTCACCAAATCACAGGGCACCTTATCTATTTAGGGTGTACACCCTTACCTACTTCCCAGAGGAATTTCAATCAGGTTATAAAATTATCCTCAACATAGAACAAGATAACTATAAATAGAAAAGAAATTCAGCAGCCAGCCTCTTCTAGGGTGCCTGGGAGGCTACAGAAGTCAAATACTGGAGTGTGCTCTGAGACGGGATGTGGCTCTCTCACTGAGTGACCTTGCACTTCTGCTTCTGAACGCAAGAACAACACTGCCTCCACATACTGCTATCTCCTAAATAATCAGCACAACAATTGCAGTTAGCACAGGGCAGGTATGGCAGGGACCCTATCCTAACTCAAAGCAGGTGGGGAAGTTGGTGGCTTACCCCTAGAAAATGAAACCCTTAGGGAAATTCCTCTTCCCTTAAGGAACGTGAACTGGTAGTGCTTCTGGGAGAACTTGCATCCACTGGCTGCTTGGGGAACAGAGGCAAGATCTTCTGCCTAGATGCCCAGCCATTCTCAAATAATCCATGACTACAAGGCTCCTGAATCTGACCCTTAGGTATGAATCCCTAAAGTTCCCCAAAACCTCTGCCCACCACCGGTGATAGGGGTTTGCCCACACATAGAATTGTGTAAACAGTGGCAACTCCCTTCTTTTTTATTTTTCTCGAGATAGGGTTTCTCTGTGTAGCCCTGGCTGTCCTGGAACTCACTCTGTAGACCAGGCTGGCCTCGAACTCAGAAATCCGCCTGCCTCTGCCTCCCAAGTGCTGGGATTACAGGCGTGCGCCACCATGCCCAACAAGTGGCAACTCCCCTTATATTACCAGTTTGATATAAGGTAATTATGTGTTGGAAAGGCCAAGTTCAACTAAGCATGGCTCCTAGGTGTGTACCCATGCAGGACCATGGGGGAGCATAAAATCTGACTTGTGGTTGTAGTTGTTTCTGGCTCAAACAAATGGTATGGCTAATACGCTGGCATGTTCCTGTAATCCCAATACCTAGGAGTCAGTGAGTATTGCCACAAGTCTGAGATTAGCCTAGACTATACAGTGAATCTAAGGCCAGCTAGGGCTACAAAGCAAGACTGTGTCTCAAAAGAACCAAAATCCAGGAGCCTAGGAGATGGCTCATTTAGAAAACCCCTTGCCTTGGCAGGCATCAGTAGTTCAGCTCAGATCCTCAGCAGACACATGAAAGCTGGTTGTACTGGCATGAGCCTGTAATCCTGGTACTCAGGAGCTCAGGCAGAGTCAGCCTTGGAGCTCACTGACCAGTTAGTCCAGCCAATCAGTGATCTCCAGGTTCATTGAGAGACCCTGTCTCAAAAACTAAGATAAAGAATAGGGGGGGGGGGAGAGCACAAATATAACCACATAACTTCTGGCTTCCATACATGTTCACACACACACACACACACACACACACACACACACACACACACACACTAAATCAATGATCAAAAACCAAGAACAAAAACTCAAAATAACAATAAAATCCCTCAAGAAGTGAAGGTAAGAACAGTTTCTGGATCAGTAGTGAGAAATAGCCACAGGCCTAAGGAACCCAGCCATCTCCTGGACTGGGCTGGGCCTGGGACACTGGGGAAATAACCTGTGGTGGGGACAGCCTTCTCTCTGCCAAGTTCCTGGGCCACCAGAAAATGAGGATTCTAACCTCTTAGATCCCTTTAGGCCTGCCTGGTAGGATGACTAGGGTAGGAATGAAYACAAGATTGAACTTCGCACCATTGTGAACACAGTCTCTGGTCCTGCCACATTCTATAGTGGAGTTGGCAGGGGAGGGGTAGAGCAAAACTGAGTATGCTAACTTGCCCCTGGGCTGAGGCTTGAACCATGAGGGCCTTAGAAAGGCTAGTGCTTGTTAGCCTTAGAGGAACAGGAGCCATGAGGGAGTCACAGCTTGCGGCTGTGATGGTATACTAAGCCATGAGCCATTCTGCTTCTCCACCCTCTCTGACACTAACCTAGAAACTTGAAACAGTGCTAGAAAGCTCTCCAACATCTGAGTAATGTTAATAAGTGGTACAAGACCTCAGATACTGACAGAAGATGAGCCTCTACCTCAGCGTGGCACATAGAAGTGTATCCTCTCTGAGCCCTGACAGAGAAGTCAGGAGATAGCACAGCCCAGGAAGCTACCCTGGTGTCTGAAGCCACATTCATGTGGGTTTATGTGAGGGTCAGGGACCACAGAGACAGATGTGTAGAGAAGGCTTGGCTCCTAATGTTTCCTCTTCGCATAGCAGTGGGGAGGGGAGGTAAGGCTGAGGAGGCAGCAGACTCTCTAATCTGCCCTACCTTTCCCAAGGGTGATTTCTTTTTTTAGCTATGGTTTCTGATTTTTAATCATTATTTCTGATAAAAATTAAATAGAAAAAAATAAAAAGATGAGTAGAGTCCCCTTGAGCTCTCTGCTGGTGGCCCTGAAGAGGTGACTGCCTGCCCCCTGCTGGCTGTGGTATAGTAAAGGCCCTTGCAGGGAAAGTCTTTGCTCACATGAGCTCACAAGTAGTTCAAGATGCAATGGACAGCCTTGCTGAGAATATGACAGGCTGGATGTGTATGTTGAGATAAATCTCTATTCCAGATCCAGCACATCCAAACTCCACCATTTACAAATCCAGCCCTGCATAGACCCAACCTTGCCTAAACTCCAGGCTTGAACAGATACCACCCCTATTTAAGTATTAGACATAATACTTAGTCACACAGATCCAAGCTCTACACAGATCCCATCATACATAAGTCCAAGCTTTGCACAAACACCAGCCCAGAACAACATTCTTAGCCTGACTCCAGCCCTGTGTAGTCAATCATGCATATACCTCAGGCCTGTGTAAATCCCAGCTATGCTCATAGGCTAGGCCTATACAGACCTCTGATTATATCTCAGCCCTGAACAGACACTATTTTCATGCACATTAAGCCACATGAAAGCCAAGTCTGTCTACAATGGTGTTTTGAGTCCTGAATAAGATCACACCCACCTGACAGAATTTTCTCACAAGTAGTTTGAGCAGACCCTATTACCCAGTGTCAATCCATTCTTCTCTCTCCTAGACCTTGTAAAATGCATTTACTTTTTACTTAGCAGGTTGCATAGGCCAGGACTCTGCAGGTCTGGCAGCTCCAGGCCCCAGAATAACTAGATGAGTTTTTGAGCCATATCCTTCTGGCACTGTCCCCAGGTCATGGCTGAATGCTAGAAAAGAAAAAGAATTCAAGCACAAAGCCACAGGAGTTCTGAGCGTGGTGGAACACATGATCATCAGTGTTTCCCCTATGTCTATACAGCCTAGAATATTGACACAGATGTTTCTGCTCTATGGACACTTTTATGATGGTCAGAGAGGCAGGGCTTTTAATTTAGGGAAGTATCATGAGTTTACATCTTCTTGAATGGCAGTTTATATTTTTCCAGAAAGTTCTCTCTATCTCTATATATCTATTATGCTACTCTTCCAAGCATTGGTTCTGGACTTTAATCCTTTATTTTTTTTGCAATTTTGTGTATTCTATTTTCAGAAAACTATTCCTTAGTGCTATTATTTCTCTCCACTGTCTTCTATTTGCTTTCCCTCTATAGCTCTCTCCTTTCCCATCTTCCCCCCCCCCACACTCCACTCTCTCTCCGTTCATGTGTCTTCTATGTCCCAAGTACTGTCCTAGGCTCAAAAATAACAAATTTCTGTCTTGTGGTGTTTAAGTGTTAGTGCATTTTATCTGCAATGTTTCTTTGCATTTCTGTAACTGACCTTGGTCTGACTTCCTCAGATGAGTTAGTGTTAACTGAGCTCTTGTCTTCTAATATATGCATCAAGACTGAGCATCCTTGCACTGACACTGAATTCTAATGAGTGGAGTCCATAACTTTGTAGTGGTTTGGGAGGATCTGACCTGAAAGAGTSACCTCAGAGTGGATAGGACTACATTTCTCAGTCCACTTAGAGTTTCAAAGAATGAATATTTTATAGATACCAAGTCTTAAAAGTAGAAAAAATATATGAATTAGTTTCTTAAATTTCTTCCTTCTGAGTCTTTAAAGGAAGCAGAGAAGTGGCCTGGAGAAACAGCTTAATGGTTAAGCAAATCACTTTTCTTCCAAGCACCCTTGCTTGATTCTAGAACTCACTTCAGGAGGCTCACTGCCACCATAATTTCAGCTCAAGAGGGATCCAGTGCCTCTGGCCTCCATGGCTAAATGCACGCATCTTCACACATAATTAAAAAATAAATCTTAAAAAAAAAAGAAGTGAACTAAGGACTGATGAGATGGCTCAGTGGTTAAAGTGTTTTCTGTGTGAAAGTGAAGACCTGAGTTTGTATCATTGACATGTACATAGAAGCCAAGCATGGCAGCATGCACCTGTAACCCCAGCATAGGGACTGGGGGCAGAAACAGGAAGATCCCCAGGTCTCACTGGTCAGCCAATCTAACTAAAACAGTGAGGTCCGGGCTCAATGAAAAAACCTGTCTCAAAAAATAATTTGGAGAGTGATAGGGCAAGATACTCAAAATCAATCTCTGGCGCGCGCATACACACACACACACACACACACACACACACACACACACACCATATGGTGGGGGCAGATAAATAATTCTGCATGTAAAAAAAGATAAGAGAAGCCCCCACCTTTGCATCTTCATCATCATGCATGATGTGTAAGGTTTGGAATGTATTATAGTTTATTCAACTCTTCCTTGAGCCACGGTGGGCACCATGGCAGACATTCTGTCACTGTCTGGTCCTGTGGATATGCTGCTGCATTTCTGGGCTGGGTATTTCTGGAACTCATAGCTTTTTGAAGCAGAAATGACAGGCTTTATTTGTGGAATGGTCCCATGTGGTACACAGTCCCATAGGAGTCTATGAGCTGAGGGGTGGCAGTGCTGTCCTCTCACAAATTCTGAACTTAGAACATATGTTTCATTTTTGCCCAAACTTTTCTTTAAAATATATTATCATATTCATCTTAATTTCACAAGATATTTAAAGTGTTACAACAATAATTCTTTGAAGACATCTTTTCTACACTGGGGTGGCATGGCATCTCCTTGTAGTTTTGACTTGCATTTTCCTAGTGACTAATAATATTAAGTATTTTTTCATATATTTGTTGGCCAGTTGTGTTTCTTCTTTTGAGAAGTGTTTATTCAGCTTATCTGACTACTTCCTAATTTGGACTGCTTGATTTGTGAGTTTTCTGTGTTCTTTATACAGTCTGGATGTTAATCCCCATCATCAGATGATTACTTGACAAAAAATCACATCCTTCTCCAAATTGTTTTTTTTTACTGTACATAGACTTTTTAGTGTAGGTACAATYCCATATTCAATTCTTGCTTCAATTCCACTGCTCTATACAAATATTTCAAAACTTTTTCCTATGTTTACCTCTAGTGATTACACAGTTCTCCTCATCCTTCTTCTCCTCCTCTTCCTCCTCCTCTTCCTCCTCTTCTTGTTCTCCTCCTCCTCCTCCTCCCCTTCCTCCTCCTTCTCTTCCTCCACCGCCTCCTCCTCCTCTTCCTTCATCTTCTTCCAGTATTAGGAATAGAATGCAAGACAGCATATGTTAGGCAGTTACTCTTCCAGATGTATCTTGTGTCCTAAGTTTTAAGTCTTCATTTAGGTATTTTATTCATTGCTTGCATGCTTGTTTGTTTGTTTGACCTGATGAGAGAGAGAGTTTAAATTTCAACCTTCTACACGTGGATACCCAGTTTCTTAGCATCGCTTGTTGAAGAGGCTGTTTTACCGTGTTGGATGCCTTGTTGAGTTTCAGTTGGCTATAGCTTGGTAGGTTTGTTTCTGGGTTCTCTGTTCTGTTCCATCAGTCTACATGTCTATTTCCATGCCACAGCACATAGGTTTTGTCAGTCTTTCTCTGTTATGTAGTTTGAGATAAGGTATTGTGATATCTCCAGCACTGCTGTTCTTACTCAGGATTGACCGTTTTGGCTAATCTGACTCTGAGTATCTTTATGAATTTTAAGACCTTTATTTTCTAGTTTTGTGAAAAACATCTTTGGTGCTTTGATGCAGGAGTATATTGGATATGCAGATTGCTTTCTAGTGTGTATATTTTAGCAATAGTGTTGTCTCTAATCCACTGGCACAGGAGGCTTTTCCACTCTTTAGTTTCTTTCATTGGAATTCTATAATTGCCATTGTAAAGGTCTTTCACATCCTTGGTTTATTTTACTTTTGGTTTACTTGGTTTATTCCTGGTTTTATTTTACTTATTTTTATGGTTATAGTAAGTATGTTGTTATGATTTCTTTCTTAGAAAGTTTGTTATTGGCATATAAAAACCGTACTGGAGAGGGTGTGGAGACTGAATTCACACACAGGGTTTCCCTGAATGTAAACAAGTACAGCCACTGGAKGACATTATGGAGGCCCCCTCAAAACACACACACAAAAAATAGAACTACCATATGATTTTACTCTCTGCCTACATATCCAAAGGAAATCAAATCATTGTACTACAGAAACACTGAGTACCTGCATTTATTGTCCTGTTCTCAAGAGCCAAGATATGGAATAACCTAGGTAGGTGTCTATCAATAGAAAAATAGATAAATAAAATGTGATATATATACATATTATGTATGTATAATGGAATATCATTAAGCCATAAATAAAGACAATATATTGTCATTTTCAGTAAGATACATGAAGTTGCAAGACATGTTAACAGGAGAGAATCACATGCTACCTATTTTTGCTTATGTGGAGCCTACAATATGTCAACCTGGATGTGGAAAAGTGTCTATTAGAGATTCGTGCAAAGGAAAAAGAATGAAGTGAGGCTGGTTTGATCAGTGCATACTGTGTACATGCGTAGAAATATTGCACAAAATGCCACCAATGTGTATATCTAAACATGTCAAAAAAGAAAACCAAAATATCTTAAGGGGATTGTGTAGGCAAGAGGAGTTGCTTCATGTTCTCAGGGACTCTGAGCATCTCAAGAAAACATAGGTGAGCAAGAGCCCTCAGAGGAGTTCCATTCTTCAAACCCAGATCATCCTCCCTAGTGGGGAGGCAGGGGTAGGGGTCAGAGCAGACCTGGACGCACCAGTAGGATGCTAGTCTCTGGAGTCTTTCTGATACTCTAGGCTGTTTCCAACTATTGGTGTTCAGTAGGCTTAAAGGGTATGATGAGGAAGAGAAAGTGAATACTCACTTTCATATAGACTCAAGGGCAGAGTTCTCTCTGAGGGGAAAGAGCCCAGGAGGCCAAATACTAAAAGGTAGAAAAGGGGTAAGCCCCAGAGCACACACACCCTTAGCAGGTCTACATGTCCTCGCTTTACTTCCCCTGGCTATACAAGACACCTCACAGCACACTTGTGGCTGTTATTGGCAGCTCTGGGCTGGTAGGGGAGTGAGCACTGCCTGTATCCTTCACCATAGTCACCTCCTGTATTGAGTGGTCCTATGCTAAGCACAGTTCTTTATTTACATATGAGCTCCCTGAGTACACTTGCAGCTGTTGTTAGTAATACTGTAGGCCAACAAACCCAGTTCTATGATTCTCTATGGTCCTACACTTCCCCCAAAATAGCACAGAGTTCTGGGCAATCCTGGGTCCCTGACATGGTTGGAGGGAAACAAGGTCTTCCAAGGACATCATTCCACATACTTTAAAATTACCTGCTAGCTTATCATTAATGAAACAAACATATGCATACTTGCTAAAACAACAGCTTAGTAAGAACAGTGTGGGCTTCAGGGGAGGTAGGTTAGTGGAAAAGTACCAATGAACCATGAAAAGAATTAAAGGAAAAGCCTCACAGCAAATTGATTTCATGTTTTAATACATTTCTTAAAGAAAACATTTTTAAAAAGTAAACAAAAGCTTCTGAGCAGGAGAAGGTGAGCACAATTCAGAAAACTGACCAAAGATCTATAGACAGGGAGTGAAGTTCTATAAGGACATACTATGATTCCCTGCTACTCTAGAACCAGTGCTGCGTGGTTCCTCACAAACTTCACCTTTCTGTGTAAATTTCAGCTCAACTGGCTAATTTATATTCAGAAACCCTAACAATATTTAGATCAGAACTGCATTAAGTTTATAAGTAACTTCTGAAATTTATCTCTAAAAAAGTCACAAGGAATTTACAGGTCACTTTCAAAGAACTGTGTTCTGGCTACGTTTTTGTCAATTTGATACAAGCTAGTCACTTGGGAAGAGGGGCTCTTAATTGAGAAAATGCCTCCATAAGACTGACTGATAGGCAAGTCTGTTGGGCATTTTCTTGATTAATGATTGATGTGGGAGGGCCCAGATCACAATGGGTGGTCCTGCCTAGAAAGGTGGTCCTGACATGAAGCTCAAGAAGAAGGAAGACCAAAGTGTGAATACTTTGGTCCTTCTTAGAAGGGAAATCAAAATACTCATGGCTCACAGCCAACCAATGGACTGAGCATAGGGTCCCCAATGAAGGACCTAGAGAAAGGACCCAAGGAGCTGAAGAGGTTTGCAGCCCCATAGGAGGAACAATAATATGTACCAACCAGTACCCCCAGAGCTCCCAGGGACTAAACCACCAACCAAAGAGTACACATGGAGGGACCCATGGCTCCAGCTACATATGTAACAGAGGATGACCTTTTCAG
>BDUI01000071.1:402165-429686 GCA_002335545.1 Apodemus speciosus
TGCCGATTTGTCCTTTTGACAGTGTCTTTTGCCTTACAGAAACTTTGTAATTTTATGAGGTCTCATTTGTCTATTCTTGATCTAGGGCATAAGCTATTGGTGTTCTGTTATTTTTAATTGTGTGTGTGTGTGTGTGTCTCCATATGTGGGAATATGCACAAAAGCCTGGAAAGGATGTCAAATCCACTGGAAGTGGAATTACAAGTGGTTGTGAGTCACCTGATATAGATGTTGGGAAATAAATTCTGGTCCTCTGTRAGAGTATACATGTTCTTAATTGTTGAACCATCTTTCCAGTCCTTAAAAATATTTTAACAAGTTTTTATTACATCTCCTCTCTCTCTCTCTCTCTCTCTCTCTCTCTCTCTCTCTCTCTCTCTCTCTCTCTCTCTCTCTCGTGTGTGTCTGCATGTGCACACTTATGCATATACCATCCCATACAACACAAGAGGTCAGAGGACAATTTGTAGAGTCAGTTCTTTTCTTCCTGAAAAAGTCAGTTCTTATRGGTCTTTAGTATTAAATTTAGGTCATCAGGCTTAGCAGCAGGTGCCGAGCCATCTCACAAGACCCAAAGAATAATTCTCTTATTAAGAATGCTGATGGCTTATGTAAGAATATGTTATAAAGAAATTTAAATTTATAAAGTGTGAATTTCTACTTCTATTAATAACAAATAGTTGTAAACTTTGTTCCATAAGAGCAGAGTCAGGAGGCGGGTTATTATTCATCCCACACAAAGAGTTTCATCTAAAGTCCATTCAACTACCATGAGCTTGTGGTACTAAGAAGATTTTTGGAGGCAAAAGTCACAGGAGGTAGACTCTGCACCTCTGGCTGGGAGACAGGTAGGACATATTGGGCATTGTTATATCTTAGGGACTCAGAAGAGAGGTTTCCATGTGGAGAGGGGATTTAATTTTCTCCATTTGATATAAAGGCAATTCAGTTTTTGAAAAGAAATCATCTCCACTGCCTTGCCAGCTTCTGTGTTGCTCTCTCAAAACCTTTTTTCTCTTTGTGATATAAAAGCATCATGCTTAAATGATACTTTACTAGTAAGTACATTTTAGCCCAGGAGCCATTTTTCTTGAAGCTTTCCAAGATGCTCATGGCCATCTGGATCTCCTGGAATGTTGTTCTTCTTGATTTGATATGATTCTGTCTACAAGTTGCCTTTGTGGTTTTATTCTGTTTTAGTTTTCTGCATTTTCACTAAGATGTACAAAACACATGGATTTCTTTTTGAGACATTGTGTCTGGACTCCTAAATCTATAGATATCATTTCTTACTTTTGGAGACTCTTCCTTATTCTATCCCCCACTGCAGATTCAGTACCTACTACATTTTCTCTCCTCCTCTTATGATGTTCTCTTCATGACACTTCCTTTTTTTTTTTTTTTCCATTCTTGACCTTGCTCTTGATCTTTCTCTCTGGTCTATCTTTCAGGGCATGAGATTTTTTCTTTGCTGCTGGTCTGTTGTTAAACTCAAATTATTGTATGTATGTGTGATGGTTTGTATATGCTTGTCACAGGGAGTGGCACTAGTAGAAGGTGTGGTCTTGTTGGAGGAAATGTGTCACTGTGGGATGGGCTTAGAGATCTTCCTCCTAGATACCTGAGCATGCCCGGTCTGTTCCTGGCTTCCTTTGGATAAAGATGTAGACCCCTCATCTCCTCCTGCGCGATGCCTGTCTGGATGCTGCCAAGCTTCTGCCTTGATGACAATGGACTGAACCTCTGAACCTGTAAGCCGGCCCCAATTAAGTGTTGCCTTTTATAAAACTTGCATTGGTCATGGTGTCTGTTCACAGCAGTAAAACCCTAAATAAGACAGTATGTTCAAATGTTTTAGCTATTGTAGTAAAGCTCAWGAATTTCTATTTGGTTCTTTGAACCTGGTGTGTCAATTTTTATAGCTTCAGCTTTCAGAGGAGATTTTCAACCTTACATTTATCCCCTTTATTATTCTCATAGTCCAATTTGAAGGCTATCTGTTTCTGCTCTTTAGTTTTGTTTTAGCCACTGGAATATGTGCTGGATTCTGTGTGCAGAATCATAGAAACAAGTTGAAGCCATATTATGCTTTGTTTCTCCATCTGGAACTTTCGTTGGATTCTTCTTAGGCTTGGACACCACATCCGTCTGAAGCTGTTCTAACCCAGTGACCAGGACAGAACTACCTGAGACAATCAAGGTTAGGCTGTAGCTCTGACATCAGTAGACTAGGTTTACCAGGTAGCGGCTAGAAAGCAGAGCTCTCCTTCCTTTGAGTCCCAGTGTCAACACCTGCCCTCTCCCCCACCCCACCTTGGGAACCTTAAAAGAGTGGGGTCAGATTTCAGGACTGGCAAAGCCCACAGAAACACAGCTCTATCCTGAACTCTTCATATTTCCATTTCTCTTGGGCATCTCCATATGACTTCAATCACTTTCCACTTTCATTCATTCCATTCAACTTTCCCATTGACCCTTAGCATTGACTTAGTTTAAACTTAACTAGGCTTTCATTCCTAGCTACTATTTTTTTCCAGTTTAGTATTTAAAGAGACACTGAATTGGGCTGGAGACTCTATAACTCTATGACTGCTGTTGCTCTCCCAAAGAACCTGAGCATCTTCATATCCCAGTACCCATACTATGTGTCTCACAACTGCCTATTATTCAAGCTCCATGGGATTTGACATCCTCTTCTGGCCTCCAATGATACTTCTCCTACACATACATACACATGGATATATAATAAGTCTTTCTTTAAAGAAATAAAGAAAAAGACATTACACTTTCCCCACTCTTCTGCAGCCTCTGGCTTTGGTCTTTGAGTGAGCCTCAAACCTACCACTGCCTGTTCTTTCTTGAAAATTATCATGTAATACTCAGGTACAAACTCTTCTTACCACTGGCACAACCTCATGTCCTCAAGTTTTGCTACAATCACAGGAAAGAAAAGACTCTCTTATTCCTATATCTTTTATACATAAGATACTTCTAAACTGCATTTATAAGCAGAATTTCACCTGAACTATCAGGAAGCATAAGCAGATATCCATCTTACCCATCAACCCTCAAGGACTCTGTGGCTCTGAGGTGGTGAAGAAAGGAGTCTTGGCACCCCTTAGGGTCTGATTAGAGAAGTCTGCAGCTATGTCAATCATGAGGCTGTGCCAAAATTTATGGAGAAACTTAATGACTTAACATCTGTAGCCAGAGAGACATGTATTATGACTGAAGAGAGATGAGGCTTGTCCTGGCTGGTTTTGTATTTTGGTTTGGTTTTCTGTTTGTTTTGTTTGTTTGCTTTGGTTTGTCAACTTTACACAAGCTATTTGAAAAATAGGAGCCACAATTAAGAAAATGTCTTCATAAAACTGATCTGTAAGCAAGACTGTGAGGCATTTATTTGGAGAGTAAGAGCTGTGGGAGGTTCAGTCCATTGGGCATGTGACCTGGGGTCATCATAAGGTATTTAAGAAAGTAGACTGTGCAGTTTAGTAAACAGTGCTCCTTCATGATTTCAGTTCCAGTTCCTGCCTTGAATTTCTTCCCTGACTTCCTTCAGTGATTGAGTGTAAGCTGAAACAAACCATTTCCTCCCCAAGTTAATTCTGGTCATGGTGTTTTTATCASAGCAATAGAAACCCTAACTAAGACAAGGCTAAACACATAAGCACAGGTAAGTGGGTCTTTTGAGCTACAAAGTAGAAGGCTATACACTGAGCAACTGAGGACAGACATTCACAGTTTCTGAGCTGTATCTCATTAACATACTATCAGGACCAGTAGGGACCAGTCGGGATCAGTCTCCCTCCATGGGTTCTAGAGTAGAAATTGTACCAGTCTCTCCCTTATATTTACAAACTATCTATTCTCTGTATTTCTGTGTATCCAAATTTCACTCTTCAAACACAGACATTAGTCATAGGCCCACCCTTATTCAAGAGGATCCTCTTAACTTAGTTATACCCACAAACACTATTTCTAAACAAAGATTGGGTGTTGGGATTTGTGGGGATTTAAATTTATTKATTGATTGATTGATTATGTGTGCATGATGGGATAAGGGCATGCATTTCCTGTTTTTGTGTGTGTGTGGAAGTTAGAGGGCAGCTTTACCGAATTGATCCTATCCTTCCACCTTTATATGTATTCTGGGGGTTGAACTCAGGTCAGGCTTGCTTAGCAATTGTCTTTACCAATGAGCCATCTCATAATTTCCAGAGTATTAAGATTGAATAAATTGTTGGTGAGGACACAGACCTTCAACTTTATATTGAATACCTGTCATTCATAAGACTCTGGTATAAGATCTCTCATGTTGTAGAATGCAGATATTGATAGATACCCTCTCTAATTGATATGAATTATGGGAACAGGTTGACTGGTTACTGTGGCGTTTTGGACCTGAGGGAAGGCATCAGCTCATGTTCTTGATTATATAAAGAATGTATAAAGTTGGTGTGCTCTCTGTTGGGATTGTTGAGTGGCAGCAGCTCCAAAAAGACCACACCATGCCAAACAGTTCACAGGTAAAGGTGAGCCCAATAGATTCTGGGAATATGGTGGCCGTTGTCTTGGCAACAGGTGTGTAGGTTGCATTGTCACCTATGTGATGTCACAGGTTTCAGAGGTCCTGGTACCAACACTCTCTCTTTCAAGAACATGAACTGATGCCTACCCTCGGGTCCAAAAAGCCACAGTAACCGGTCAACCTGTTCCCACAATTCATATCAATTAGAGATGGTATCTATCAATATCTGCATTCTACAACATGAGAGATCTTATACCAGAGTCTTATGAATGACAGSTATTCAATATAAAGTTGATGTGAAAAAGAGATTAAATTATGTAATTCAATGCCAGGGGAGCAATTGGAGAAAAATTAAACATTCCTTATGGTCTGGAACAAGAAGTGTACAGTAGAGTATTAAAATCCCCAAGCCAAGTGGGACAGGTGGCACACACTCTGGAGGCAGAGACAAGTAGATCTCTGTTGTATAAATTGACAAGATAACCACTCCATTGTATGGTTAAGGAGAAGGTTTCTGTTGTAGACATTAGAGCCAGAACAGTCAGAGATATCTAGAAGAGTCCAGAGCAGAGAGAGGAAGAAGTAGACTGAATATGACCAGCAGACTGGATCTGGCCAGAGTTCTCTGTGAGAGAGGAGAAAATGGCAGGGAGAGAGAATAGAGAAAACAGAGAAGCAGGAACAGGGGAGGAGAGAGACAAACAGACAAAGACAGTCAGAGAGAGAGAGAGAGAAAAGAAAAAAATAGCCAAAATAGTAGGGTTATCAGGAGAATGTGTAGGCAGGGGCAAGAAGCCAGTGAGGTGCTGGAGAGACTTTAAAGTAGGGAAGGTGGTGAGAAGGGCTAGGATTCTAGCAAGGACTTTGAGATAAGCAACAGGTACCCGTTGGTACTGAAGATGTCTGGAGGCCCTCATGAGCTTTGATATGCTAAGAGGCACTTCAGGAAGTCATCTGCTCCTTTTGACAAATATGAACTACTTTCACAAGTTTCTCAGGAATGCTGGGTTTTAACTGCTAGAAATCCTCCTATAATCCAGGTTGAGCTTAATTCTGGATATTTGGACTGCCTTTTGAAGTTTGGGGAAATGGAGTTTCCTTTGGTTCTAACATCTTAAGGACAGCCTGGTCTATATAAAGAGAGTCCCCAGTCAGTCAGGGCTACATAGTGAGAACTTGTCTTTGAAAAATCCTAAACCAATGGTTGGGAAGATAGCTCAGTCAGTGAACTATTGTCTGTGTTAAGTATGAAGACTTAAGTTTGGATTCCTAGTACCAATCCACCTCCACCCTCAACCTCCAAAAGCCAAGAAGAACAGCATCCATTTGTAATTTCAACACTAGGGAAATAGAGACAGGTGGATCCCTGAGACTTGCTAGTCAGACAATCTAGCCAAATTGACAAGTTCCAGATTCAGAGAACTGAGAAACTGTTCAAAAAGACAAGATGGAAAGTGACTAAGGAAGATCTCTGGTATGAGAGATCTTCCTTACACACACACACACACACACACACACACACACACACACACACACACACAAAGTTAAACCAAGAGAACCATCAAGTCAGAACAGTGTATCAGCAAGCACACAACTCAGAAATTGAGAAAAATAAAGATATTCTCAGGTGAGGAAAAACTAGGCAAACTATGTGGGTCAGACAAACTTGTTTCAGGATCTGGGGCTAAAATAATCTCCAGGCAGAGAGGAGGGTGCCAGCAGCTCTGAAGGAAGGGAATGAGAACACATGGGATTTGCCCTCTATTTGTCCTTGTTTAGAAGCCAGTTTTGTCTTATGTTCACTCATCTGTCCAGAGTTTCTATTTCATTGGTGTTTGTCTAGTGAATCCTTCTCATTATCCTCAAATATCCCAAATCATTATATTTAAAGTGGTCTGTTTGTTGGTATCATGTATATGAGTCTTTAAAATACATATGTTTTAAAGCAGTGTTCCAAACATTGACCATACATGACATATAAATTTTAGGGACATTAAAACTAACAAAAATTAGAAAATCTATATTAATCAATTACCAGCCACAAACACTGGAATAACAAAACAGATGCTTTGTTATGGTCTTGAGAGGCACCACAGACTAGTTTACTGGGATGACACCCTTAAATGTGGACATGGCTAGTAAGAAGGCTATAAATTATCATCTGGACTGAAGGGATTAGAAACCTTTGGCTCTTGAAGGGTCATAAGCAGTGCTTAAGCTGGCTAAATTAATTTCTCAGAATTTGTAGCCCAGAAGTTCAATAACAAGATGCTGTAGAGATGAAATCTATGAGGCCTCTTCCTTATAATCTAGATGCTATATACTCCCAGTGGCCTCAACGTTGTTCTTATGGCATAGTGCCCATCCTGCTCCTCCTGTGAGGATCTTTGTTATGGCAGGCCAGGGTTTACCCTCTAACCCTCCTTTGACACTCACTGTCTCTTCAGAGACCACTTCTAAATACAGTCACACTAAGGCTCAGACTTCAGTGTGGCGATGCTAGGGCACATTGGCCCTTCCCATCCCCTTAGTAATTCCACACAGATGGAAGAATATATCAGATATGATCAGTACTGAGTAACCATGAGGCATACTTGGTCTATGGATCTTTCCACTGAAGACTAATACATATTTATCTTTAATACTTAGGGGCTATTTGCCTAGAAAAACTCTGCCTTTGGTTACACGGCATACCTGACACAGAAGGAAACCAGGAATCAGTAAAAGAAAGTTCTCTCATAGGCCCTCAAATATGCAAAAATTGAACATTATTCTAAATAATCAGGCCCAGAGAAGAACAAAGACATTTTCCACGATGAACATAATCTTAATTAAATAGTGCTTAGAGGGAAATTCATAAAACTAATTGTTTCTATTAGCAGAATTAAACTAGAGAATAAATTTAGCATAAAAAATGTTTAGATTGAAACAGAAGAAAGTTGGAAACAATAGTCTAAATGGAAATCTTAATAAATTTCAGGAGAAAATGAAACCAAGATCAAGCAAAAGAATAAAAATAAACGGATGTGAAACCAATGGAATTGAAAACAAAGACAGTAAAGAAAAATCAATAAAATGAAAGCTGTCTTTGTTTGTTTCTTTGTTTGTTTGTTTGTTTTTGAGATAGGGTTTCAAATTTATATAGCCCTGACTGTCCATGAGCTTTCTTTGTAGACCAAGCCAGCCTCAAACTCAGAGATCCACTTACCTCTGCCTCCTAAATACTGGGATCAAAGGCATGAGCCTCTACTACCAAACTAAATGGTTGTTGTTTTGTTTGTTTGTTTTGGTTTTAAGATAAAATGTATAAGCCTTTAACTAGACTGATGAGAGAGAAGATTGGGGCAGGGAAGAGAACAGGGATGGGGAGGGAGGAAGAGTGGAAAGAGAAGGAAAAGATCCCATTTTCAACTCCACATGCACTCAGCAAACTGAGAATAGGAAGGAACTTCTTTAACCTGGTGAAACATATAAACTGAAAAACCTACAGCCAACACTGCCCTTCACCATGGTAGAAACCAGGCTCTTTCTCCCAGAGATGGGGGTCACAAGGAGGTCCATTTTTATCATACATTGCAAACACCAGAAATAACACTAACTAGTGTCACAAAACTAGAGGTGTCCAAGGCTCACAGGTTGTAAAGGAGGAAACGAAACCATTTGTCTGCTGATGGCGTCACTGTTTATGTGTCTAATTCCAAGGAATTAGCCATGAGACAAGCCCTGCTAGAGCCAGTTAGTCACAGTCCCAAAGTCCCAAGGTTGACACACAAAGACCCATCTTTACTTTACTCATAGGCAGGGAGCATACAAGGATCACAACTCAGGGTTCAGTGTTATTCCTAATGAGAAGGATTAAAATATGTTCACTCAGCATTGCTAGCTACAAAGGAAAAAAACTCTAAAACAATAATGTGATGCCATTATGCACCTAGGAGAGAGCACAAAAGGTGAAAGGAAGGGAAAGGGGCTCACAGACAGCAAAGCCTTGCCTTGGATTTACACAAGAGGAAAACAATTCGTTCCAAAGAGAAGCCTGCACAGGACTCTTAGACTCATGTGAAGTACTAAAGAATGAGCTTCTTACCCAAATGCAATTAATACATGACCTTTTAAAAACACTTGTCACAAGTTTTGACAACCTGTCTATTCTACCTCACTGACGTTCCACTCTGAATCTTGAATTTTTCTTCAAATCCCTAAGGGTTTCTACTTAAGTGTATTAAACTATTTAATGCATTGCTTAACTAATGCAATACTTATCTTGAAAAGCAAAATAAAACTAAGTAAAGTCTGTGGCATAGCTGCCATTTGGCTTAGTATAGTGCAGACTGATCCAGAAGTAGAGAACACATGCAGTGATTAACGAAATGAACCCAGCTGGGCGGTGGTGGCACATGCCTTTAATCCCAGCACTTGGGAGGCAGAGGCAGGCGGATTTCTGAGTTCGAGGCCAGCCTGGTCTACAGAGTGAGCTTCAGGACAGTCGGAACTACACAGAGAAACACTGTCTGGAAAAACGAAAGAAAGAAAGAAAGAAAGAAAGAAAGAAAGAAAGAAAGAAAGAAAGAAAGAAAGAAAGAAAGAAAGAAGTGAACCCAATGGMGACCAGCTGAAAATAATTCCAAGCAGAAGAAACCTGAGGTAGAAAGAGTGGAGTCTGGATCATCACTTGGCAATGGTCAGTGATGGCAGCATCTGCTAAGAGTAAGACAGGCCCAGTCTGTGTGACAAGGGCCAAGTCTCCTGCATCCTTCTTTGCTAAATGGTTATTCCAAGTCCCTAGCACCCTCATAATCAGCCTGTGTTGCCCTACATCACTCAGCTTCCTTCTGACCTACATACAGCTTTTCTAGGCCTGTAATCTTTACCTGCCATTTGCTTTTCTTCAAGGACTTTGTACATCCTTGAATAGGACCTAGAGCCTGGAGGGCTTGCAACAGACACTTGAAAGCAAAGGGATGAGGCCCCCTGGGCATGAGCCAGCAAAGAAGGTTCTTGGGCTCTGACCCAAAACACTTGCCTTCCCAGAACACAGGAAGCTAAGAAAGATAGCAGTCAGGGAACAAGGCCAAGGGTCAGAGGTGGAAGCTGTGTCAGAACCCTGAAACTGGGTGGAGAAGTTGGCAAGAGTGACCTCCCCCCCCCCCCGTGATGGAGCTTCCCCCAYCCCTCACCCACCACACTCATGGTAAGACCCCCACCAGGTGGATCATTCTGCCCATCCCATTTTTCTTGTGACTTCATGTCTCACTCTGCATCCCACCTTGGGACTCTAATATATCAGTCATGTCGGCAGATCAAGAGCTGATTGCTAAACACACCCCTTGAAGTTGCTGGGAATTTAGGTGTGTGCTGGCTGGCCCTGCTGATGGACCAGGTGTGGGTGACTTGGGACTTCAAAGGCCTTGGGCAGGAAAGAGGTTGTGAGTTCAAATAGGTGAGTCAGGTCCATTGTTCTGTATATCTGAAAAATCAATTGAGTCCAAAGTAAAGCATGTATTTAACTGGCAAAAGTATATGGCTAATTGGTTTTTAAAGGATGTGCTTCCTGATCCTTGATACTAAAAAGGACCCAAGATAAAAAGAAAGAAAGAAAGAAAGAAGAAAAAGAGAGAAAGAGAGAAGGAAAGAAAGAGAAGAAAGAAAGAAAGAAGAGAAAGAAGGAAAGAAAGGGAGAAAGAAAGAAAGGAAGGAAGGAAGAAAAGAAAAGAAAAGAAAAGAAAAGAAAAGAAAAGAAAAGAAACTACTATCTGAGACCAAGTAAGTACAAATACGAAAATAGAACAGAGTCCATAGAAAAACAATTCCAGCTTTCCCTTGAGGGTAGCACTACTCCAGTGAGAGATAGCACATAAAAACTTGTAAGCATGTATCACCAGAAGCAGCAGGCTGATAAGGAGGTAGGCCCTCCCAGGGATCCATATGTCTAATAGATGAAAACTTGGGCTTTTCTGCATAGGTTCTGGGTCAGAGCTAAACAGGTTCCTGGCTACCTAGCTCTCTGGGTCCCTGGCTAAATCTTCTGTAAGATGAGCTTTCAATTTAGACAGCACTCATTAAGTTCCTGTCTCAGAGAGCACAATGGAAGTTGCAGGCTACTGTGCCTCAGACATCTTTAGGGAATAGGTTCTCAACCCTGAAGAGCATCTGGTAGGTTTGTTGCCTCTTAGGATGATTATGTCTGGATCCTTATCAACCTTAGATGCTCCTATGGGGTAGGGAAGAGACAGGTGCTACTGTGTGCTACAGCAGAAACCAACTGGGCTGTAAGTACACTATGAGCCTTGCTTGGGCATAACTTCTGAGAGAGTAGTCATCAGGACCCTGAAGTCATCTTTGGCCTCCCACATCCATAGTTAGGGCTGACATAGACTGGAGATGTGAGTGAGAATTTTGCACAGCAAGCAATGTAAACTGCAGTGTGACCTGACCAGTCTCCTCTGGAGCTGCTGAAGAGACAGTGAACATTTATGAACAGTTTTCTATGTTAGACCCCCCCCCCATTAAGCTGTCTTCTATATTCTAATGTCTTGATACATTTTTGGATTTGGAATGTATAACAATTTTCATAATCAAATGGAGTCATTTGTATCAAAAGTAACCAAAATAAATTGAAAATGTTTATAGGTTGTGAAGGGGGGACTCTCACGTTCATGTGCCTGATTAGCAATAGCTATGGACTAAGACTCTGCCAGAGTCAGAGCCAGACTACCCCAACTTCACATGGGAAACTTCTGCCAGTAACTGCCTGTTCACATTAGAGTTACTGACATCCTGGTTTCTGATCCTGATGATCAAGGATTAGTGTTTCAAAACAACTTATGCAGGCGTTTCACTTTGCCTTTGAAAGCCTTCTTTTGTCTCATGTCCTGAATATGCCTCAAATACATTGCTTACATGGTCTCCTTGCTTTCAATTCCAAACACAGTAGAGTCTTTAGAGACTCTCTGTGATTGGGGTTGACAAATAATGTATGAATCTGTTGTTTCTGTGGCTGCTTTACCAAATTACTAGAGATTGGCTCCCTTGGAACAGCACAGACTTCTTGTCTCAGTCCTGGAGGCCACAAATCCCACACAGAGGTATGGGCAGAATTGAACTCTCTCTGTACCACCAGGGAGTATCTTTCCTGCTTCCTCCCATGGGGAGGGGCTTCCTCCCATGACCCCAGGGGCTCTCAGACTAGGGCTGCCTCACCTCAGCTTCAGCCTTAACTGTCTCYTCTTGGGAGTGTCTTTTGGCTCATTCAAGAACTGTACCTGGGCTAGCCTAATAACCAGAAAACTCATCTCAAGATTCAAAGGCAATTTTGTCTTCTGTTCTGTGAGGTGACATTTGATATGCAAGTATTTTTCACAGCATCACAGGCAGTTCATGCTGCTGTGAGATGCTGTGAGCTTCAATTTCTCAGACCTAGAATCCGGGATCAGGCCTGGTCAGGTCCACTACTGGAGATCTGCCTCCCTGCTTTCCTTCTTGACAGAGACTAAGGGACTAGCTTGCTGATGCCTCTTGAAAGGGATTGATCCCAGTGAGAGGCTCCACCATATAACCTCCTAAGGCCCCCGGATTTAACCCTTTTCCACTGAGGTTAGCACTTTAATGTGTGAGTTTGGGGCTAGAAACACATCATCCATAAAATAAAGTATGCTTTAGTTTAACCAAAGAACTTTTCCTAGCATATCAGTCACTTGGCTGAGAGCTTCTAAAAGGCAAAGTTCTGTCTTCTTTTCCTGGATGCTATATTCATATATCCCTCAGCTCAGGAAGAGGAGTATCATGCAAATGCTGAAGTCAACATCTGATTAGAAATGATAAAGGCCAGAAGTAAGCTCTGTGATTACTCCCTGCTTATACAGCTAGGAAACCAGGTAAACAATGTACCATGTTTTTCTTTGTGCTTTGCCCAGATCTACCTTCACTTACCATATTGCCTGGACTTCAGCCAGCTGGGTACCTGTCAAGGATGTGACCTCTCCTGAGGTTCCCCTTCTAATAAAACATTAGCTCCTTGGGGTCTTCTCTGCTCCCTCCTATCCCTGTGCTCTAGGTACTGGATCTCCTTAACTATGTCTGGAGTCCCCCAAATAGAATATGACTTCTCTTCAGGGTCACAGACTCACTGAAACCTTCTTATAGTCACATGTTTTCTGGCTAAACACCCACTATGTGGTGTCCCCTGTGCTAAATATATTGCATCCACCACCATGTCAGATCTCAACAGCACAGATCAGACACAGCAGCAGTTAAACAAAGCTAGTGTTTTCTCTCCCACTCAGGGAAAAGTCTACAGTCAGAAGGTAGTGACATTAGTTTAGAGCCCAAGTTGAGCTACTACTGTAATGCCATTTCCTCCCTCTTGGTTCCAAGGTGGCTGATACAGCTCTGGCCATCATAGCTCAAAGCAAAAGAGAATATAGGTGGATTACCTCTTTTTCCAGAAACTCGGTTTTAAAATGTCATTGTAGTTTTATACCTACATTCCWCTAGTCAGAACTTGTTACCCCAAGCTGTAAGAGATAAGTCTCATCCTCTGTGATGGGGAAAGGCAAAGCTGAGAGGGTTATAGGCCATTAGTTACATGAATAAAGTTTTAATTTTTTCCATTTTTTTAAAGAGGTGAAGAAACTAAAGTTTGAAGTGAAGCCAGTCCAGGGGCACGGAAACTGTGAGTTCCCACTCTTACTATCCTGACAATATGTTGATATGTTATAAATCCAGGATGTCCTCTGATCCTTGCACTAACCCGCACCACACATTCACTATGAGAGGCTACTTTGGCCCATGCTCCCTGCCTTGTGCTGTCACATCAAGGTATATGACTATAGAACAGAAATGGGTGGTAGTGCTCACATAGGTCCTGGCCTCACAGAATCTTACCACATAATAGCCTTGAGCCTAATGAGAACAGCACTCCAGTGGTGACAGGGCTGACATTGGGAATCCTAAGTACCAAAAGAGCAGAGCTTGTTGGTTCAGCTCATAGGGTGTGGGCCTGCTGACTAAGGCTGCTAAGCAAAGGCAAGTTTGTGTGATGGTAACAGGATGGTGCTGGGTGTATGCTCTTATTTATAGGAAGCCATAGGCTTTCTACAACCTGGCAACCTGAGCCATACTGTCTAGTCTAGACAGAGAGTGAGCTCCCAACTCTTCTATGTGATGGGGAGCTCCTCTATACAGAATGAGCCTGGGCCTCAGAAACACTAGGCCTTGGCAGAAGGTGCCTGCTCCACCTAGAACGGGGCCTCACTCTGTCTCTACATGCAATCTGCAAGCCTCAGGACAGATAGTTTGTCTGATTGAATGGTTGAGGAAAATGCAAGGTATAGGGTAGTTCCTGGTGAGGACAAGGGCACAACATTTATGGGGTGTTGTGTACCATAGCATTCTTCAGACATCCCAGTATTCCAGTTGGTTACTATCTGCGAGTTGCAGATACAGCTAGTTACGCAACCTTCCTCTCTGAAGATCATAGCTCAGCATTAGGGGCCAATGAATACACTGAAGAAGCAGCTGCCTGTCTAAGACTATCACACCATGGAAGTCACTGCCAGTGAAGATTCACCACCTGAAGGGGCATACATATGTCACCACACCTGTGGGGGCATGTCTGAGAGTTTATGCCTTATAGATCATAATCTGGGGGTCACACTTGAGTGGTTTCCACCTTGGGGGATCACTACCTAAGAGGCTCTTCCTCAAGGAGTGAGGCTTGGGCAATTTCTATCTAAAGGACCATATCTTGGGGGCTCATGCCTAAGGAGCCCCTACCTAGAGGTTCATGCCTGGGGAGTATCCACCTGCAAAGTCAGGACTGCAGGGTCACCATCTAGCAAGGGTTTACATAAGAGTCCTATATCAGGGAATTATGCTTATGAGGATCAAGTACCTGATAAATACCATTGTGGTACCCACCTAAGGAGAATCTTATCTCTTGGGTTTGGTGGTGGTCACATTTGGAGCCTCTATCACTTTTGCTGTTGTGATAAAGAACTCAAGCAGCCATAGAACTGGAAGTAGAGACATTCCACTTAGATATGCATGCTGGGAACTAGCTCTCTCAGGTCCAGTGCTGGATAAATACCAAGGCAGTCTAGTCTTGGACAGGAGTGGCTGGGCTCTGGCCTATGAAAACATGGGAGCTCTTTTGGGTTCTTGTCAGTATGGCAAGGTTGATAATCCTGAGACTTACACGAGAAAAACAAGTTCCACAATTTTGAGCCAAATTTGAAACAAGATTTAATTAAATACTGACCAGGATGGACTCTGACCAGGTCTATTCCCTGGAATCTCAGCAAGAGTCATATGATGTTGGAGGTTTTTGAGGGCAAAACCACATAGCTACCATATTTCCCATGTGGCTTTGTTATTTTTCAAGAATGACAACTCTCAGCATTCCAGGAAGTTACCTGGTCCTTGGGCAGGTGGGGCTTCCAAGTTGACTTTGGCTCTTACAGGCAACCCAGCTGCTATCTATGACTTAGCCTTTGGTCCCTAGGGTAAGACAATGGCTCATCCTCACCATTGCTCCAACTACATAACAGTATTTTCAAACTCCTGGATACAATGATATGAAGTGACTTCAGCCTGGTTTTAGCTGACTTTATAACCTCTGACTCAGGTTGGTGGAGCCTGGGTCACTGACTTTGAATTCTCACCTTTCCAGAAACAGGATAGCATTCAAACCAGAGGTACTTTCTAAATGTAATGAGAGGTAAGCTACAGCCAAGCCCAGATAGATCAGATTCCCTCCCTAGCCATCAACTAGCTGTAAGAGCCAGTGGCCCCACAGTTTCTCCACATATCATGTTCCTCACTAAACTGGTCCCCGTGCTACTCTGAGCCAAAGTATAAGAGCAGAATGTGGTCCCCCTCACTGGATTTAGCTTATGAGGAAGATAAGATACATGATACAGGCCTAGAGAGGCCTACACCAATTATGTTTATGTAAAGCAGTCATAGGAAGAGCCTTGCTTGATATCTCTGTATGTTTTAGTGTATATATGGGAGGTGGGGGTCAGAAATACACTGATTACTGCCTGGCACTAATGTTGATCTTAACTGGTAGAAATATGGCTAAGGGGAAGAGTAAAAACAGTTGCAACAGGGAGGGAAGCTGGCCCTAGATCAGAGCCTCCTCAAGAAGGGGAGCAATGGAGAGCCTCCTCTACACCTTCCCCTACCCTATTCCTGCTCCATTCCTTGAGATAGCAATAGTTTTTGCCTTCAAGGATGATGGCCATTCTGCACTCAGCCTCAGCTTTATACTTCCCTCATACAGCCCCTGCTCCAGTCTCCTCCTGATGTGCTGCCTGTGGCTCTTATTGCTTGTTCACTATCCTTTGCCTATACTGCTGGGTTATAACACTAGTCTTGGGATACACAGTCAGAGCCAGAGCCTCTAGCAGCTGTGTGCCTTGTACCAGTGGGAGGTCCACCTATTAGCATGGATGGGTTCCTGTCAACATTGTCAGCAGGCTGGTATGGCTCCTGATTGACTTTAGGAGGAAGTACTGTATGGTATGCTTCCCTGTGGTGACACACAAGCCCAGCTTTTGTAACAGGAAGGAGAGCTCTAACTAGCTAATGAAGCACACTAGAGTACTGTCCCTAAAAGAGAATGAGGGATGCTAACAATGTCATGTCACCCATAGCTCTACAAGGCCCACTGAGGATGCAGGGCCAGGATGAGCCCTCCTCCTATCTAAAACTCTGAGTCTTGACTGCACCTCCTCCTTTTACTCCTTATGGTCAAAGACAGTCGTGGAGAAAGGCAGAAACCCTCAGGGGCCAGCTTGAACCCATATTTTATTCAGGCACACATGAGTCATCCTCAGGTTGCCGTGCCTCCCTTCTGGTCTTTTTGAAGATGACTATATATTTTTGCCTACATGTTTAGGGATGGGGAGCAAGTGCCTCCATGGAAGATCCTAGAAACCCACAAGGGGTATCAGGTAGAAAGAGCCAGGGAGGCCTCCTGCTCCCACCAATGTCCAGCTGGCCTAGATTGTGGGTCTTAAGCAGCACATATTTTGTCATGTCCTACAGGGATAGCATATAAAAAGCAGTTCTCACAAGCCCTATACATGGCAACAGTGGCTCTTCTTACCCTATCTCAGACATCTGATGGATGTCAAGATTGGGAGCAGCATGGGGGAGAGTGTATGTGAGATCAACAGAATGTTCTGGGTGGAAGGACTGCCTGCCAACTCTCCAGGTAGTAGGGAAGACCAGGCTGTGGGCCCCCAGCTAAGGAAGGTTCCTGCTAACCTTCAGGTTTAGATGGGAGACCTTTATGAACTATGAGGCAGAAGGGATAGCTCCTAATGTGACCCAGTCTGGCTCACCATCTCTGTCTCCATGTCACATCACCATTCCTTGCTCTGTGTTTTCACCAGCACCAAATCAAGTTCCAGTGCTGCTGATTCACTCCAAAACATCTCAAATGGAACTTAAGGATATAAGACAGCTTAAATACATGTAGATTTGATTCACAGTCTAATGTTACCATGGAAATGGTATTTAATAACCCACAATAAAGAGTACTTGGTAGTAATTAATCATTAGCATAACCTTCTACTGAGGCTTGTAGAAATCATAGACTTGTAGGAATCTCTGTAAGGTGCATAGCTAATCCTTGTCCCTCTTTCTTCAGTGAAGTTTACTTTAGTAAACAGAAATGTTACTTCCCAAGTTTCTACTGTCACTTTCATTGCAGTAGAAAAGCTGGTCTTGGGTCTGTCCCTGACAGACCACCCCTCTTCTCAAGGTCCCACTTGGACTCTGATTTTGGTCAGACAAAATAGAAAGAGGGTGTTTGAAGTCTGTGCTGTGTCCTGAGGCACCACGTGTCTTAGATGGCAACCATGCAAGCCTTTATTTTGCTTCTGAAAAGCTTAGATATCTGTTCAATGCCTAGAAGTCACCTAGATAGTTGTAATTAGTAGACCTCAGGTTTGATGAAGAGACTTTCAATGTACCTTAGGCAGGAGAACATTTCAAAACTTTTGTACACAGCCTGTCTCTCCAGCCACAGGAGAAGGACTTTTGGAAGCACGGGGAACTGGGGGTCGGGGTGGAGTTGCGTGTTGAGGGGGAAGCATCTCAGGGGCTGGGGCAGGAGGGAACCTTAGGAGGGAAGGCTCCTGGAAGGAGTAGGAGATGAATGGAAGTGGGAGTAGGCGCGAATGCCCTGGGCATTAACCGCTGTTACCACAAACCACCCTGAATGCAATGGGGTTATCCTGGGATGGTGCAGAGCAGAGTGAGGTTGCACTCAGAAGTCAGCCGGTTGGGATGGCATGGGTGAAACTGCCACCCACGACAAAGTTTTAAACACAGCCGAAGCTCCGCCCACCCTCCTGGGCCCGCCCCTTGCAGGGTTGGTCCAGCCCATTCCAGTCCACTACACTGCGCAGGCGCCACGCGCCAGCGTCCGGTTTGAAAACATGGCGCCAGGCCAGCGGTTGGTTTTGTGCGAAGAGACAGTACGGGAGCGCAGCGGCCTGGGTCCCCACCGCGACCTGGGTGCGTGGGGAACAGACAGACACCGGGGCTTAGGGTCTCCCTGGGTTGGCATACCTGGCCTGATAGCTCTGCCTCAGTGCGAATTCCACTTGGCTACAAACGGTCCCGGCCGCTTGGGCAGGGAGGCGGGGCCGACTGGGCGGGTTTGTGGGGAAGGGCGTGGCCGTGGTCCTGGAGAACCGGTGGATGCGGCCTGTGTTTATGTGTAGGGCCCTGGTCAGGCTGAGCCCGCGCCCCTATTTTGCAGCAGCTTTTCGTCTGTCTTCCTGGGTTCCTAAATGGCATTTCGTTTATGACGGATTCAGGGCTGTTTTTATATGGTTTGGACATCAGGGCCTTATGTTTTGTGCAAGAGGTCGTGTGGAATTTGTGCTGTGATTCCCCCCCCCCCGCCCCCGGACTTTTACAGTAAAACCACGCAGGCCTAGAATTTTCCATTGTTGAAGATTTTAGTTTACAAGTACGATTTTTAAACTTAGAGTGGTTTCATCTAGAGTGAATTTTCATTAAACTAGTTTTTTTCTTGATTGTCAACAACTACATAGAACTGACTACAGCATTCTTTTACTATTTTATTAATGCTTGTGGGGTCTTTAGGGATATCCCCATTTTCATAATTGGTAGTTAAGCTGGCTCTATTTTCAGTCATGTTGGAGTAATGGTTATTGATCATTTCAAAGATCACTTTTGGGTTGGTTGATTTGTCTTCACTGGTTTTAAATTTTACCTTTTTCTTTGTCCTTGCTTTGCATTTATTTTACTCTTTAGATTCTAGAAATGAAACCTTGTGGATTAAAGCTTGTTTTTATAATTTAGATATTTTAATCTATACATTTTATGTATCACACAGYCACACACACTAACACAATTAACAATTGTTAGTGTTCTATCTCTCCTGTTTGTAATGGTACTGGAGAGAGAACCTAGGACTTTGCATATGCTAAGCAAATGCTCTATCATGGAACTTCACCCCAACCTTTTTTAATTTTTCAAGTGTGTTATTAAGCCAAGATGACCTTGATCTCCATATTTAACCAAACCTGGCCTTGGAATTTTAGTCAGACTCTCAAGTGGCTAGGATTGCAGGCAGTTGCCACCATGGCTGGCTCTAATTTTCATTGATTTTAATATGCTTTTCAAATATCCCTTTAGGTATCCTCTTAGATGTATGAATTATTTAGTAATTACACTTTACTACACACTTTTTTATTCTTTAGGGATGTCTTTTTAAAGAATCATGCGTTTGGGAGGTTTTCTTGTTATTTTTCTGTTAATTCTAGTGTAATTCTATTATGGTCAGAGAACATACTGTGTATTATTTTAGTTTGCTTAAGTCTGCGGAGATTGTTTAATGGCCAAGAATCTGGTTTCTATTGGAGAGTGTTCCAAGTACACGTAAAAAGTATGTCAGGTTGATTTTATTGGCTGATAGTATTCGGGTCAATCAGGAGGATTTTCTGTATAAAGACTTTGTTATTTAGTAAGAGGGTATGTTAGTTGCTTTTCTCATTTCCTGTATGGAAAAAACCTGACAAGAAGCAACTTAAGAGTGAAACATTTATTTTGACTCACAGTTGGAGGAGATAAAAGTCAAGGAGAGGAAGGCATAGTGGCTAGGGTATACGGTGACCATTCACATTGCATTTGCAATTAGGAAGCAGATAGCAATGAATACTAGTGCTCAGCTTGCTCTCCTCCATTATTTGTTCATTCATTTTTTTCTTTCCAAGACAGGGTTTTTCTATGTAACTCTGGCTATCCAGGAACTTGCTAAGAAGTAGTGGTCCATACCTGTAATCCTGGACTCAGGAGCTTGAGGCAAGAAGATCTAGCATTCAGGGCCATCCTTGACTGCCTAAATTTGTCTCAAAAGCAAACAAAATCAAGAACATCAAAAAAAGACTGTATCCAGGGCTCTTGAGATGGGTACAGGATCTGATGCAGTAGGAATTTTGCAGTACGAGAAGAGAAGTTTCTGTTCCCAGTATGACATGGGCACGTAGATGTTTTAGCCAGCAAGTAGGGTAGGGAGGCAGGGGTCCATGGCTGGAGCATTACTAAGAGGAAATGAGGGAGCAGAATGTTGCCGTGGCCCTGGGGATAATAAAGGATAAGTGATATGATGAGGGACCAAGGTGAGCAGACATGGAGGGCAGAGAATTCTTGGTGAAATGACTTATCAGGGTTCTTTCCTAATCTCTGATTTATAAGAGGGGAACCGATGGGCCTAGGAGAGCATCTATAAGCCTAACTTTGGTCAAGCAGAATGTATCTGTCAGTAGCTGTTGCATTTCTAAAAATGTCTAAAATATTCCCCCTGACTTGAATTTCTATTATACTATTTTAAATTTTAAAAGAGATTAAAATCTTACAATTTTCTATTCTTAGCTGAACTTCGATCTTTATCTATTCCTGGAACATACCAAGAGAAGATTACTCACCTGGGGAACTCTCTGATGCATTTGACAGCTCTAAAATCCTTAGACCTCTCACGTAACTCCTTGGTTAGTCTTGAGGTGCGTTTAGGCTTATTTGTTAAAATATCAGTATCAGAGGAACATATTTTAATGATTTAAAAAGAATGCAACATGGTCCGAAACTACACAAAGAATGCTTATAGATTGTACCTTTAGAATGATTGTTATGTTGTCACTAGTGTTTATCTAGAGCTACATGTCTAACCCATCCCATTGCTTTGAATAACAAAGTAATACCTTTGTGAAGAAGATGGATTATCTTTAAAGGGAAGGAAATAAGATCCCAAAGCCTAAAGTATGCATGCCCATGCCTCTCCATCCCTTCATCTGCTGTGATGCCTCCTTCTGTAGGTTATATCTATCCATGGTTTGGCTTTTGGCTTTCTACCCTAAATGGCAGTATACAAATTTGGGGCTCATTGCAGGTACCCAGTTATGATTTAAAAATAAAAAGTCAGGTAAGTATTGTTTAGGGACAGGCTCCAGCTTTGGCTAAAGCAAGGATTGGCTCTTCTCTCAATCCCTAAGCATTAACCTCCTAAGCTGCATGTGTGTAGAATAAATGAAATTGTATAAATTATGTAATGTGATTCATATTGGGCACTCAAGAGAGAGTAGCTGTGCTTAGTACAGCTGGGACTAACAAGCCTCTATTCAGATACTTCATATGGTTATTGCCCTATATGGAACATAGAATTTCACAAAGAAGAACATGTTACATTGTTAGTTTTTTCTGGTAATAGTATGTGTTCATTATAAGCCTGTTTAAATTGGTTAGCCTGTACCAATGGTTTATTTTTCATGGTGAACTGATTGAGATATTTTCTAATTAACAGGGCATACAGTATCTGGTCTCCTTGGAGAGTCTCAATCTCTACTACAACTGTATTTCTTCATTAGCAGAAGTGTTTAGGCTCCACACCCTAATGGAGCTCCAGGATGTGGACTTTAGGCTTAACCCTGTTGTGAAGAATGAGTCTGACTACCGCCTGTTTGTTGTGCACATGCTCCCGAAGCTCCGACAACTAGGTGGGTGGAGGAGCCATTGCCCTCACAACCTCATGTAGTGAAGCTATTTTTATACTTCTGAACAGATTGATTATGCTGCTGTTCCATGCTGGAAACTGAAGCTGCTTTGTTTGTTTGTTTTGTTGGTTTGTTTTTGTTTTTGTTTTTTGCACTGACAGCCCAAATCCCTGTAAGCTCTGGGATGTCCTTCATCCTCCTGGAGTCAGTCTTGCTAGCCAGCCAGTCCAATCTAATCACCAAGTTTTAGGCCCAGTAAGAGACCTTATCTCAAAAACAAGATGTATAACACCTGAGAAAAGTCACCCAAGGGCTGTTTATATTTGACCCCCACATACACAGATATGTACACATGCACTAGTAAACACATGTATACACAACACACAACACCACTATCACCATCACCATCACCACCACCACCACCCACAACAACAAAAAAATGCCAAGTTTACAAGGTCATTCCTGAGTTAATATCTGTAAGTTCCCAGGATAGTATTCATAGGACTTGTAGTTCAAGGAGCTTGTAAGTATTTCCTGGAATTTCTGTTGTTATTGGGGTCAGACCTCCTGTGCCTAGAGGATCATCAAAGCAATAGAACTACTAAAGTTCTATCAGAAATATTAGAAAAATGACCATGTTTCCTCCATAACAAATGCCTGGAGGCAGAGTTTGCCATTCAGAGTTTTTTGGAAAAAGTAAAGTTCAGATGCTTGTTTTTGGGCCAGTGGGTAAAATAGATAAAGATACTTGCTACCAAGTCTGATGACCTGAATGAATTCCCAAGAACTGTGTGGTGGAAGGTGAGAACTCCTACAAGTTGCCCTTTGACCTCCACATATACACTGTGACACGTGTGCACTCATACTCATACATATATACACACATACGTACATAAATATAATTTTTAAAAAAGAAATAACAGCAAAAAGAGATATGACTTGAATATCTTCAAGCTTGTCTGGATAATTTTAGTTCAGCCTGGCCCTTATATGTAGACAGGCATGTGTTGGCAGATCTGAGTCAGCTCTAGATTTATACCAACTACAAAAATGCAGGACAGACATCGTCAGTCAGTCATAGACAGTCCCATAGATAGTCCCAGCCTTGCACATGCATTCCTCAGGCCTGGGAGATGAACATTGTGTAAGTCCTGTCCTGTGGGTTTATAAGTATGTAAAGAGCTTTCATGAGTGAACAACAAGTTAAATTCATCCATACAGTCTGGGCTATCTTGTCATAGCACCAAGAGCTAGAATATTTTGACTATGAACTGATCTTTGTGTGTAAATGGTGTTCTAATACCTTAAACTCCCTTTCCCTGCATCTCAGAGATGTTTCTAGAGATAGCAGAGGAATTTAGCAACATGAAAGCACATGTTCCTTTTGTTTCATCCTTCTGTGACAGTGTAAATTAGTGGGGTAAATTATTCCTTGCAAAGCTGTCCTCACTGATCAGCCACAGTTTGGCTATTATCAGAAGTCACCTATTTTATAACAGTTGGGACTATTTTCTTCAGTCCTCTAAAGGAAACTTGAGGACCAGGCATAATAGCCCTGAGTATGGGCTGGCCTCTCCTAGCCCAACAGGTTACATTTCCACGAGAGTTCAGCTCCTAGGGCAGGATGGGCCAGTAGCAATGGTGGGCAAGCCTGTCTTGTTTGTGACTGGTAGTCCATTGCCCATGCAATAGTGGTCATGTATCTCTAACCTTAAGGAACAGTTGTTGGCCAAAGGTGGAGAATGCTGAGTGCCTGCACCTTCTGTGTTTTGACCCAGAGAGCCCAACTCCAGCACATTGTGTGTACTGACACTAATGCTTTAGTCCCCATGTTAAGACCCCATACCCTACATTCAGTTCAGTTTTGATGAAACTCCCACCAATAAGTATATGCTATGGATTGCCTGTGGGCATGAACACTGTTAGACCACAAAGTGTTGAGCTTGGGTGCAGATGGGCCAACTACCTAGAGCACATTGTTTAGTTAAAATATACTTGGAATTTCTATGTTTAATTTGAAGATACTTAGAAGGGATATGTGCTGTGTTCTACCCTTTATTTGACTGTTTAAGTAACTTATAAACTGTTGAGTTTGGCTTTGTATTTAGAAGCATTACATCTATGGGTAGTCTTGAATTCTTCAGGTTTAAATCAGTCTTCCCTTTGCCAGAAAAATTTAGAATCAGAATCACACAGTTTGTACATAGAAAAAATATAAGAGATATTTTCATAAACAGCAAAGGGATATTACTGAAATCAGAGCCATTGGAAAAATCCTGTCCAAAAGCCCTGGATTGACAGATACTGGAAGAAGAGCACCTTGGTCCTGTACAGGTCCTGCAGTGGGCCTTGGTCCTAGTTGTAGGTGGGAATTTGGGAGGCTCTGAATAGGTTGTAGAGAAAGGAGCAAAGGGGTRGCCTGGGGGCTGTAAGATACTGTAAGGTCAGAGAAGATGCTGCTGCCAGGAAAGGTGGAAGTATGTGTATGGGGTGAACTTTTTTGACTTTGGAAGTTTTGCATTTGAGTTCTGGTGGAGTAGTCCAGGGATTTGCACAGCCTCTGAGGGGAAAGTAGCTCAGCTTAAACATGTTCTCCTAGTCCAGAGAAGACGTGTAATTATGCAACATTGTGGGGGGTTTTCTCACTTTTTAATACTTTCTATAATTGTATGCCATAGGGTAAATACTGTTTAGAAGATAGCATGGGAACCTAACTACATTTGCAATGTAAAATGAGGAAAGTTCTAAGACTAAGGGCCATCTCATCCTTAGGTACTTATATAAGAAATGTCAGAAGACTTTTTGGTCAAGGCCTTCTGAGGCTTTGTATCTCTATATGGGACATTTTGGTTTTCTCCTCTGTCTCTGTGTACCAGCATTGGGCTTCTGGGAACTCACCCTTAAGAGTAAACTCACACAGTCAGAGTCTTCACTGTGGGGAGGACTGTCCTCTATGCAGACCCTTTAGTGTGCTTATGTGACAAGACTTATCCAATTTAATAAACGTTTAAGAAGCATGTCTTAATTATGCACCTTAGGTGTCCTACTTTTGCAAAAAACATCAGCCTGTTCCAATAGCAGCTCATAAACAGCAAGCTTTATGGGCACAGGCCAGCCCCTAGGCATTATCGGGAAGCCAAGGGTAGCCACCAGAGTTCATCATTCTAGTATAATGCATGCCATTTGATGATGAGAGTTTGTGTCAGCCATGAGGCACCAAGGCTTTCAGGTATTGTGAGCTCCAGAATGGGAGAACTAGGTGTGTCCACTTTCATGAAGAACATGACAATCATCTGCCCCTGTTCTCTACAGTTCTTGGGAATTTTCTCTTTAGATGACCGTCCTGTGAGAGAGAGTGAGCGGAAGGCTTCCCAGCTTCATTTTGCTCCAGAAGATTCACTGAACTCAAAGGAGAACTTCTCAGCCACTTTGACAGTTGGAAGGTATGGACTGATGTGGCTCCACACAAATGGATTTCAAACTTGCATGTTGACAGAACATTCAGCCATCAGGCCTGAGTGTCTGTGTGCCACCTGTCCTTGGGGGACAAGTATGCAGAGCAGATAGAAGTTCTCCATTCTGACTAGGGCTCAAATAGATAGTGGTCTATCTCTCTGTTTCTTCCAAAGTTCTTCAATACTGCCGGTCCATTTCAAACAAGAAAGCTGCTGTGTAGGCAGCCATACCTCAGAACATTGCATCTTGGATTTCTTGGCATCTCTTGTGTCAGCTTTCTCTTTAATTTTGCTGTTCATATTATGACACTGAGGGAGAGCATGTCTTAGATGTCTTAGCCTCAATCTGTAGTTTTTGGAGAAATTTTTTTTCTGTTTTAAAATTGCTTTCCTTTTATATATATGTATATTATCTTAGTTACAGTTTCTGTTGCTGCGACGAAACACTGCAACAGAAAAAAAAGAAACTTAGGGAAGAAAAAGGTTATTTTAGTTTACACTTCTGGTGACAGTCTATCAATGAGTGAAGTCAAGGCAGGAACTTAAACAGAGCAAGAACCTAGAGGCAGAAGCTAATGCAGAGGCCATGGAGGGGTGCTGCTTACTGGCTCACTCCTCATGGCTTGCTCAACCTGCTTTCTTAGAGAACCCAGGGCTACCAGCCCAGGGGTGGCTCTACTCACAATGGGTTGGGCCCTTTCCTATCAATCATTAATAAAGAAAATGCCCTATAGGTTTGCTTATACCCCTCTTCTTTTGGAGGAATATTCTTAATTGAGGTTCCCTCCTCTCAGATGGCTTTAGCTTGTGTTAAGTACAGTAGCAGATTTTCACATAGCTCCTCAAAGAGCCCTTATTGTTAGTTGTCCTTCTGATTTCCCTCCCTCCCCCTTTTCTTCTGTCACCATTGCCCATCTAATCTCCCACTCCAGTCTCTTCTGTGCCTTTTTGTAACATATTCTATTTCCTCTTCCTTGAGAAATCCCTTCCTCCCTTCTAATCCCTTAATAGTTACCTAACCTCTGTGGTGAAGTGGATTATAGCACACATATAAAGGACTTAAAAGGTAATATCCACATATAAAAAGAAAACAGACATTGTCTTTTGAGGTCTGGATTATATCATTCAGGATGATTTTTTTTTTCCCTAGCACTGTCCATTTACCTGAAAAATTCATTTTCTTAACAGCTGAATAATATTCCATCATGTCAGTATCCCACATTTTTATTATTCAGTTATCAGTTGATGGGCATTCAGGCTGTTTCCAATTTCTGCCTATTATATATAAAGCAGCAGTGAACATGGATGAGCAAGCATCTCCGGAGCAGGATGTAGCGTATTTTGGTTATATGACTAAGAGTGGTATAGCTGGATCTTGAACTAGTTCTATTCCTACCTTCCTGAGGAACCGCCACACTGATTTCCATAGTGCCGGTAAAATTTTGAAATCCCACCAGCAGTCACATCTTTGTGTAGATGATGCCCCTTCTGTTACAGCTCATTACATGAGTCCCTGGGTACCCACCAGTGTCCTAGGGATGCTTGTTGAAGTGTACAGATTCTTATATCCCAGGATAAAGGCTTATATCACAATACTGAAAAAGAAATAGAGAATGTTTATTGAGAATGGGAAGCCAGCTCATGAGCAGGGGAAAGCATGCACTCCAAAAGAGGAGTCCTATGGCTTGTTATCTGACATTTGCATACCTCTGCCAGCCTTTCTTGCATATGATGTATTTATTACATGAAGCCTAGGCAAGAAAGGATTTCCAGCACTTCTCTGCAAATGTTCATCCTTTATATGTTAATCTTGATGTTTCAGTTACAAGCAACTACTCTCTTGTCATACTCCCTGCTGAACTCTGTGTCCAGGATGTCCAGCTTCCTTTTTACTGGTTTAAGACAGTTTCCTTTTCCTTTTTCTTTCTTTCTGAAGATATTCTTAATGAAGTTTATTGGTGGCAGTAGAAAGCTATTTTAAAAAAAAAGAAAACTAAAAAAATTGCCATATGAATAATTCTTTGCCAGTATTAATTGCCTATAACATCTGGTAGATATGACTAAGAAGTCAACAATAATTTCCTTGTAAATAAGTATAATAAATAATTACTGGTGAGTCACTTGCCATTAAAAGTACAATACAAGTCAGTAGGTGGTGGCACACGCCTTTAATCCCAACAGCACTCAGAAGGCAGAGCCAGATATCTCTCTCTCTTTTTTTTAATTGGATATATTCTTTATTTACATTTCATTTACCTTTTCCTGGTTCCTTGCCCCCAAAGGTCCCATATGCCCTTTTCCCTCCCCCTGTTCCCGCATCCTCCCCTTCCCACTTCCCTTTCTGGTATTCTACACTGATGCATTGGCCTTTCCAGATCCAGGGTCCACTCCTTCCTTCTTCTCGGACATCATTTGGTATGTGGATTGTGTCTTTGGTGTTCCCAGATTCTAGGCTAAAATCCACTTATCAGTGAGTGCATACCATGGGTATTCTTTTGAGAC
>BDUI01000071.1:456171-480655 GCA_002335545.1 Apodemus speciosus
AGAGAGAGAGAGAGAGAGAGAGAGAGAGAGAGAGACCAAGACCCTGAAAAAGGACAGATGGCAAATACCATATGTGTCTGTGCCATAGCATCTGTCTCAATCCTCCCAGCCAGTTCTAATACCAAAGCAGCTACAGAACAGTATGTAAAACACATGGGAACAGCTGTGTGCCAGTAAAACTATTCATTAAAATAAGACAGCAGAGGCAGCCCAGGGCCTCTGGGAGTGGGAAGGTTGGGTCTTGGCTCAGGGCAGGCACCTGTCAACTCCCTGGGACAGACTACAGACAGGGAGGTGGCAGAACTGTCGTGCAGCCCATTTCAAAACTGTCTCCATCTGTCATAATGTCCCTATGCCCTAATATAAGATAGGATACTGAAAGGTGTAAAAATACTCCAGTATAAATATAGGTCTTTCAACAATATTTAAATACGTAATTTGAACTCTGATTTTGGTAAAGCATTTCCACTAACTAGTTGTTCATAGCATTAAATAGAAATAAATAGGGGTCCTACTAGAGTCAGTGTTTTCAAACAGCCTCCAACCTACCTACCATCATTCCCTGACACTTAAGACACCATCTGCATGGCTCTTCTCTGCAATTTACCCTTTCTCCTGAATGTCACCTCCAACAGAATGTGTCCCTGTATATCATTCTCTACAGACCATGTTCCTGGGTGTCACCCCCAATAGAATATATCCAAGTATCACTCTGACAGAACATATCTTCGAGTGTTACACACAACAAATGACTCTGTCGCTCCAATTCATGTCCCTGAGTGTCGCCTCTGACAGAACCTGTCCTTATTCTTTGCTGTCATAACTCAAGAGAACCTGTCTCTGTCTCTTGAGTGTCTTCCCTGATAGAATGTATCTTTTGTTTCCTGGGTCAGCTCACAACAGTATGTCTCTGTCTTCTGGGTGTCCCCTCTAGGAAAAAAATGTCACCTCCTGAATGTCGTTCCCTGGTGAGAACCTATCCCTGTCTCTTGTGTGCCTATAACCTAATAGCACATGGCCCTGGGTCTTGGTTTGCATGCTGTGCAGTTTTTGTTTGTTTGTTTTTATTCACAGACACTGAATTCTATTTATCCATAATTAGTAATAGCTAATTGGTATCGCATAAAACATGCAACAGAGACAAACACTCTACCTGTGTGTTCAAATCAAACTGAGGAAAATACACATCTGTTTTGTGTAGCAAAGTTGGATTCAAATCAGTTTCTATGTTGAGAGGGTACATGGATGCCACAATGAATTTCATAGACACTTTAAACTGATAGTATGAAGACACTAAGTCTTCGTGATCTAATTGTTACTACCCTTTCCTTTCTAGATAACATATATCTAGGGGAGGGTTTATTTCAAAGTTAAAGTTAACACTGACTAGTGAAAGGTGCTGTGTGAGGAAACTGGGGGGAAGGGGGCACACAATGAAGACCACTTGTCTGACACAGTTCTGGGTGTTGCTGAGGAACTACATGGGCAGGCCTAGGACTATCCCTCAGGACCCCAAGGGTGCTCAGCTTCTGTGCTAGCACAGTGAGGACTGGCAAGGCAGAGTGACCCAATGTTTATTTACAAAACCTAAGCTGTGTTAGAGCCATTAGAAATGCTTTCTCAAGTGCTTTCCTAGAATGCTTTCCTACTGAGGATCATATCTTTGGGGACTCTGATGGCAGTTCTGGTCCTCTACTGCCCAGGACCTATATGGGATTGCCATTCTGAGCTTTTCTGTTCAGTCCTGAGCACATGTGTGAGGTGACCAGTTTATAATGAAACTTCTCCATGAAGCTGGGTGGTCCTGTGAAGGTGGACACTTATGTTTCCTAGGTGTTCCTAGGCTGTTAACCCTGGCTTGAATCTTCATCTGGACATCATTCTGGCATCTTGGCCTTTTGAACAGAAGGCTGTGTCCAGGGTTTTCATACTACTATAGGGTCAGAGAAACATCTGACCCACTACATGTTGTAGGGACCCTCTGATGCCTTGCTAGCCTGCCCCTCTGCCCTGGCCTACATGCAGTCACCTCCTGATGGATTTGTGTGTGTTCCATTTTACTTGGCTATGTTGGTGGCAACTAGGCTGTTTATAGGCAGTAGGAAAGAGTGTCCTCAGACCAAGAGACTGCCAGCCACATGGGGACTAGAGGTTCTGGGTGAGGGTGTGAGAAGTGCAAGGGTTCTTTTGTTTCCCCAGACCAGTGAGGTAAGATTCCAGAGAGGAGGCTCCACTACTTGCCAGGTACAGCAAACTCACAAAACCTTGGGAGGAAGCTGACCATCCCGATCTTCCAGTGGTGGCTATGTTGAGCTTGTTAACTTTGAACCTTCAGAGGGCCTGCTGTCTGGGAGGTCTGATATTGAGGCCCATGCTTTTCTCTTAGGTGAGTAGGTAATCTTCCCTGGTGCTACAGTGAAGGCATGCTCTCTGAACCCCAGAGAAGTGGATAATGTGACTATGCCATGGCAGTGGGGAAGACAGCCTTGCTGTCTACCTGTGCTATCCAAGCCATGTAAGACGTCCTACCCTCAATACCCATCTGTTCCAGGAAGCATATCCTGACGCCACTGTGTGTTCTTTCTAGGAACAAGGCCACACAGTCCACCAAGTTGCATGCAAGACTAGGGCTGTTAATGCAAAGGAACAATTGCTGTAGGGCTCTTATGAAGATGGTGCATGCCTTTGGGCCTGGCTAAGTGGCACTCTCACACTTAGATGAGCTRAGTCCCCTATTCTCTCTTGCGGCAGAAAAAGAAACATTGGCAGACGCTGCAAATCTTTCTTGGGCCTAGTTCTGGTATCCAGTACCCTGCACTTGCACTTGTGAGAAAAGTTAAGAAAACTGAATCCAGAGAAGGCTCCATAGAGCTGAAGACACATAATTTTGAGTGAAACACAGCATAACTTGCCCTGGCAAAAGTTTCCATCTCATACTGGTGAAACAACTGTCCAGGCCTGGTCTGGACAAAGTGTCTCAGCATCATGTGTGTCCCAACCTGGTGATGGAACATGACAGCTTGATGTCCTGGATCTCCCTAGATTACTCTTGAGACCAAGCACATAGTCTTGTCATTTCTTAAAACAACACTGAAGAAACTTCCAGCTTCATTCTCCAAGTCACTCCCCTGGTCACTGGGGAGTTTCCATTTTCTCTTGGCCACTCTTAGCACAGACTCGGTTGGTGAATACGCATGTGTGCATGTGTGTTGGTGTGAATTGTTCTCACAAACACTGGCACAACCCACCAAGTAGCCTCAGTCATGTGCTGTGGTCAAGAAAGATGAAGGGGCCTGTTTAGGATTACTCTATGCAGTTGGTTAGTTCCTTAGCTCCTGCCACCCTAGAAGTGCCTAGATAAGGTCAGTGTGAGTTCTGACATCTGCTCTGTTCATCTTCATTTCTGCCAGTCCCCAAAACATCCCCCTTTACCTGCAGATCAAGTGGCCAGTGTGGTATGATCCTGGGAGACAGTTTGGAAATAGCAGTCCACTTCCCAGGTGTGGACAGGGCAGGTATGTTAGGACGGACATTGAATTAGGGCCCAAACCTGGGGTCTGAGAGAGAAGTGTCAAAGCACCCAGCAGGAGGAGGCCTGGGCATTGCCCCCACCATTGCCTAGTGGAGGTGCATTCTGAGTTCTGCCCAGTTAAACATAGGAATGTAATGAAGTGCAATGGGTAAGTCCTGGGCCTGCCACCTATAGTGTCCAGAGCGTCAGCCTATAAGGCTACTTGCCCCCCTGCACCTTCTGGTCATAGGTGCCCGCATGCTTGTAACCAGGCACATAGCCTGACTCATCCACCAGGTCTACACGGCCAGCTTTGCCCTTGCCCTTTCCTGATTGGTCAAAGCGCTCCTTGTGGGAGCCTGTGAATTTGCTTGTGTCTGTGAGCCGTGACACGGTGGGTGAGGACACAGCTTTCTGAAAGAGAATAGAAAAGGGTGTTATCAGAGGGTGTTATCATAAGCCAAATGATACAACTGGGTAAGGACCACCACCATTTATTGCAGCATTTAGGTGGGAAGGGAAGTGGCAGGGGTTGGAGGGTAAGTGGGCCACGGAGTATGAACCTGCAAGGCCACAGACAAGGGGTTAACTCTCCTGGCTTTGGGTCAGTCCCACACTTACAGGACTAAAGAGTGTAAAAGTTTCCTAAATCTACCCAGTGTGGCCTTCAGATACTGCTGGGCCATGGTCTCCCCAAGGGCAGATGCAATCAAGAACACTAAGTCCCACCCGTGCCTCACCCTCTCACCGTGACGCCAGAGATGACTGGGGCTCGTCCCTCAATGAGCCGGTGCACCTCACGTACAGCCTCCTCGCTGCTCTTATCCTTGAACCGCTTCTTGGCCAGCTCCTCCAGTGCTTCCTGGAACTGCTCAAAGGTGATAGTCCTGCAGGATTTCCCTCTGTGGATGACAGGCCACATAAGTCTTCAGGTAGAGGGCCTCTGGGACCAACCCCACAGGTATACCATCCCTTCCTGCATTCTGTAGTGACCCCTACTGGTCACAGCCAAATGTGTCAAAACATTTCTGTATGTGGTCTCTCCTGGGTAGGGGAGCAGAGAGAAAAACAGGAAAGATCCCATCAAACTCTTCCATGGATGCCCAAGCCTGTCAAGGAGCAGGAGGGTCAGAAGTGGCCTGGAAAGAGCCTAAAACTGTGGTTATCAAAGTAGGCAAGGTTAGGAGGAGCCATATCACTGTCCTGATCAGAAGTCTAAGAGTGAGCAGTGCAAGGCACCCTAGTCAACAGGGTGGCTTGAGGCTGGAGCTCCTACTCACCAAGTGTACCTGGCCACCAGTGATCATCCTAGATAATTTGTCATCTTACAAAATCCTCCTGCCAAAATTTGTTGTAATTTTATGACATTTTCAACTTGGTATTCACGCCCCAACTAATCCAAATTACTAAAGTTTTCAATATTTTGACATAATGTAGAAGAAACACGYGTCTGCATGTCCTGCATGTTGCTGGAAAGTTTCAGTGAAATGGTCAGAGGTAAGCTGCCTTGTATGGCCAGGCATGCCACAGACCCCAACCGCAGAGTGCTAAGCATTCAGGACTTTAAAGCAAYTGACTGACAAAATCCCAGAAGGGCTCTGAAGTCTCACCATCAGCATAGGATCCAGAGCAGCCAAGATGAATTTAAGAAAACAAAAACAAGGCAGTGGTGGAGCATGGGTTCCACAGGCAAAGGCAGGTAGAACTCTGTGAGTTCGAGGTCAGCCTGGCCTACAGAACTCTTGGAGTTCCAGGACAGCCAGGGCTCCAAAACCCTGTCTTGGAACAAAACAGCAACAATAAACAAAGAAAACAAAAACAGAGTTGGAAGTCTGAGACTATACTATTCTAAGACACCATGCAGTCTCCTGAAGAAGACAGGATGAGAGATACTATCGAAGTGTGAGATGTACAGGTCGGAGTATCTGGAGTCCAGAAACACCTACATAGGTGCCTAACTGAACAAGGTCAAGGAGAATGGACTATTTCAAAATGCAGCTGGAACAGCTGCTACCTCTGCAAAATAAACCAGCTAGGATCCACAGCTCCTTCAGGCTACTCAAAGCATGACCCCAGAAATAACGTTCTCATGTATATCTGGGAAATAACCTGGGTGACCTTGGGTGGGCAAGGATTTCTTAGAAATGAGGCCAAGTCATCACATTCGATAAGAGAAAAGTGGGCAGACTAGACTTCAGAATATTAAAAGCCATGCTCTTTCAAATGACATGGAAGACAAATACCACAGAGATGCAGAAAATACAAACCTGAAAAGATGCTTGTATCTAAAATACACAAAGAACTTAACGATAAGAAAATTTCAAATAGGCCAAGTATTTGGACCAGACACCTCACCAAGGAAAAGCCATTGATGGGGAACAACACACACAGGAAGTCACCCATGGGAAAGCAGAAGTGATAAAAAAAAAAATAAAAAAAAAAAAAGCTGACTGCTTGCTGCATGCTGAGGAGGTACCACAAGCCAGTCTTCTTGGGGGCCAGACTGCTTCCAGAAAAATGAAGACTGAAGCTCGTGTTAAACCCATTTATGAATAATGTACAGATTTTATTCAGTCATTCTAACTTGGAAAACCACCCAAATGTCCTTTAGCAGTGACCAGATAAGCATTCTGTGGGCAGCCTTGTGAGAACACAGAAGTGGCAACATAGTAACAGAGTGGACCCTTAGTGGGTGTGCTAAGGAACCAGACATGAAAATGCTACTGTTCCCACACACCCTGAACCACCCTGACCAAGAGGTGTCTGGGAGAACCTCACACTTTATACATCTCCTGAATGTATACGGCATTTTGATCAAACAACCAGAAGAGCTGAGCCAAATGTTCTTGGAGAAATGCACAGGGCCCCATACTTCTCAGGAGATTGGGAAAACCACTGAGCCATTACACTTGGATCAAGGATACAGCAGCATAGGAGCTAGAGGCCCACAGTGTGTGATCCTAGAACCTTGAAGAATGGCCTCTAATATGGGTAAGGAGCCTCAGTAGACGTTTTATGTCTTAAAAGGTGGGTTCTAGTCCTTCAGTGCTCTTAGCCCCAGCACTTACCAGGTACCCTTGAGATACTGGGCGATCTAGGGCATTGGAGCAGCTTGGCTTCACAGTTCAGTGGTGCCTGGAGCTGACAGCTTTTCCCCTCTCTCCTAGGACCTTGGGGGGGGGGAGCGAGTATTGATCTAAGGCCCCTCAGGGCTGCTCTGTTTGTCGTGAGAAGTCAATGGCACTCTTGTCTCCTACTCCCAACCCTTCCTGGGCTGACATGAGGATGCCAGGCCTAATGGCCAGCCTGGCAATCTGCTGCTGGGGCACAAGGCCATTTCTGGGCAGCCTCGGCACCAGGCACCACCAGTATGAGTCACTGGGGGATGGGGTAACTGGAGGGGCTCTCCCATCACAGGCCACATTCAGATAGAGTTGGATGCCTGCTCCACTGGTACCAAGAATCCCTTTCTGGCCTGTGTCCTTACAAGTCTAACTGTTTTGTTGGGGAAAGGGAGCCCTGCCTTGGTGCGCCAGTTCACAGAGAGAAACCCCAGGAGACCCAGGCAGTTCTTGAAGCAGAATCCCCAACTTGCTCTGAGAAGACAATGCCCACTTCTTCCTCAGAGATGTAAAAACCTCTGCATGGTTCTCCTACAGAGCCTATATCTAGAGCTCTCAAGAGTAATGGATATTCCTAGGGCACTTCCCTGCCTTTGGTTCCCAAGCTGTCCAAAGCTGGCTTACAAGTGGGTATTTGATCACATGTATTCCTGGGGCCTGGAATTTCCCTGGAAGCTGCAGGGGCACTTTCTCAGTCTCTTTGGAACCCTAGGACCTGGCTAGAGAGGTCAGGACCCTGCCTCAGCAGCAGAGCCCTCTGAGGACTAATCTACAGCCAATAACACAAACATTACCACTCCTCACCTCAGCTTTGGGCTTTCACAGAGCCCCTAATTCAGCCTACTCAGAACTTTGCAAAGGGGTCCCTGTCAAGGCTTGTGTAATAAGAAAACTTTTAAGAGGCAAAGGAGTAGGGCACATAGGACAAGACAAGGCTGCCTGTGCTTCTTATTTCCTGGGATTTACAGAAGCTATCGCTTCTGAAGTAACCACCAGAGAACAACCTTGTCAGCCAGATACTATGCAGGCAGAGAAGGTGTTTCTGAGGAGTGGAGAGCTATACCCTCCCTATACATGTGGTGGTCAGAGAGCAGCTAAAGGACCTGGAAGGGACTCTAGGGCAGTGAAGACCTCTAGTCCAGGATCCTGCCTTGCAGGGATGCTACCTCATAGGAATTCCTTCTAGAGGCTTTCTGCAGAAACAGTAAGGGAGCTGACCTGAGCCTTCTGGACCACAAAGCAGTCTCAACTGCCATGGGCCTCAAGTTGTCTGTTGCTACCAGTGTCTGACTCTTTAGATGTATTCAAGGGAGGTGCAGAAGTCTGGTCATTTTCTTCAGACACCAGTCTCTTGTTCCTTCCTTAGGACTCTGCCATGCCCACTGACTTCCCAGGACCCAAGCCTAGTCTCTGAGCAGGAGACAACACTGCTAGTAGTAGTAGTAGTAGTAGTAGTAGTAGTAGTAGTAGTAGTAGTAGTAAGCAGCAGCAGCAGCAGCAGCAACAGCAGCAGCAAATCTAGGCCTTTCAGTTCTCTATACCCTGAGAAGGTCACTGAACTTAAATTCCTTGGAAGCAGGTAATGTGTTCTCTGCCTAGATGGGCCTGGTTGCCAGTTAGCCACAAGGACTATGCACATCTCAGAGTCCAAGYAGCAACCCTACTCTGCTAACCCCACTAAGCTGTGGCCCTGCTATGGGCACATTCCATATTACATCTGTTTACTGGCAGTTGCCAACTTGCCTAGAGGAAGCATCTGTGACCTGTAGCATTGCTACTTCCCTCTGTTGAGAACAAATCCTTAAAGCCCCTTTCTACTTATCATTTTGTGTTTTTCAAGGGGCTTGAGACTGTGGAATAAACATTCACCAGGTGACCCAAAGTGGGCACATCTGCCCACCCCTACTTCCTCACGGCTCTGGCCTGGATTAAGTAGGGGTAAGCCATGAGGACTTACTAACTTGCCTCCAGTTGTTCAGACAAATTATGGATGTTTGGAGAAGTTCATTCTCTTACATGTCCTCCATGCACTGGCCAGCCAGCTTCCCAAGACAAGACAGAAGAGCTGAGGAACAGAATATGCTTATCATCCCAACGGTCTATCACTGCAGACTCACAAGAACATATGAAGCCTTATCCAGAAAGTCATAGGGGCCACTAGCTCAATGACTATCAGGCAAAAAAAGCTCCACATGTCCTGTCTATCCCCCAACAGAGGTCAAAACCCTAAGTTTCCCAGCAGGCAGCTGAGGAGCCACTATGTACTGCCATATACAGCCACTAGAGGGCCATGCAGAAGTAAGAATAGCAAGGCTTCAGGTACTGGGATGCCTGAAGAATAAGATACATGCTGGATCTTGCTCCATTCAAGGCCTGCAGGGTCAGGCTACTCTTCCCTGGAGCATGTGACAGCCTTATCCGAAACCCAGAAAGCCAAGCCTGAAGGAGGAGTTCCAGTGACATGTGTGCCATAGGTGAGTGGAATGGAGTRGGCCCCACAGCCAAGAAACAGAGGCTGCCTCCAAGGGTCCTTACATGTCTAAGGTCCTTTGCATCTGCATTCTCTGAGATGTTTGTACAGGTAGTATACACAGAAATCCATCCTTACCACGGGGACCCAAAACTCTGGCCAGGACTCTAGACCTGAGGCCTGTTCCTAGGAGTAATGAGCTACATTAACCCAGGTGACTTCTATACTGAGCTGCCTTGGCAGCATACAGACATCAGAAAAATCCCATCAGGTTTTGCTGACTAGCTATGACATGTAAGGAACACCAAGCAGCTCACAGACTGAGCAGTGGCTGACAAATCTCTAGTCTAGACAGATCTATACCCTGCTTTCTTACATGAAGGGACTGGCCTGGCTTACTTCTGACCTGTATCCAGACATAATGGACACCCAGCCCCAACACTCCAGCCAAGTTACTTTCTTACTCTGCACAGTGTTGGCAGGAATCTGTGCGTTTACTCTGGAGGGTACCCAGCACCCAGTCCAGGCCTAGTGAGGCCAAAGGTCTCTGGGCCTCCTTACCTGGCAGTATGGTGGTTAAAATAAGGTAGTAGGTAAGTCCAGCCCAACCCCAAGGCCTCTGTACCTCTTTTCCACAAGCATACACAGGAATATACACATACACTCAGGAACAAAAACCCCTTGCAGATAGTCACAGATAGATACAATGCCTAGGGCCTGCAGGTGTTTCTCAAGCTGCCACCACCTTGGCCTTGCTTCAATGTCAGGTCTCCATTAACTGTGTGGAGACTGGCTGTGCTGAGCCTTTTGCAGGATGGAGAGTCTAGGTTAACAGTAGTCTACAATAAAACTTGGTATAGAGCTTCAAGAAATTTGTTTAAAATTTAACACATAGTAACATCAAAACAAACAAGCACTGCCATGGTGACAGGGACTTAAACAAAGGCTGCAGATACCCCAGCTGGCGCCACGCCTGCAGAGCCATGGCAACCTGCCCCAAAACAGAAATAGTTGAACTTTTTTTTCCCTCTCAAGTCCTGTCAGAGTCAGCAACTTCCTGGAGGTACCTAAGCAATTTCCTCCCAGGCCCCAAACTCCTATAGGAGGCAATCGCTGCCCCTCAAGGGATCACAAACACCCAGACCTCATAATACAAATAGCACCACTACAGCCACAGTTTTCCTGGAAATCTAAATCCCAGAGCTCCCCAGCCCTTTCTGATGATCCCTTTTAGCATTCCCTCACCACCCTGGTACTCAGAATACTGTCCCTCTACACTAGAGGACAATAGAACTCTGAATCTTCTGTTCACAAATGCCTCTGGAGTGAGGATCTTCCTCCAGAACAGAGGTGGTCCAAGTGGAACATAGTTCATAAGGAACCCAATGGAGTCCAGGCTCTGAGCAGGAATGAGAGTTCAAAGACAATAAGAGACGAGGGGATGTCAGCCTCTAAGGTCTCAAGGGTTCAGGTGTGTAGGCAAAAGGAACATCAGAGTTCCTGGGTCTCTACTTAGTACAGAATCCTCACCTGGGCTCTCCCAGCCACACAGCTAGACATCAGCTCCACAGTGTGTACCCACAGGTGTCAGCAAGCCCAGCCCTGATAGTCTGTCTGCCTAGACTGTAATAATATCCTTGAGCCTTCTCTGGGCTTGGGCTACATGTACTTGCTCTCCGGGACCTTGACTATATAAGACAGGGACAGTCCAAGGTTCCCAGGCAGTCCAGAGTCTACAATGAAGAATGGCCATGCTCTGGAGTTGGGAATGAAATGTCTGAGCATCTGAAGCTCTGCATTCTGAGAACAAGCATTCTCTTCACATGGTTCATTCATATGGGTCCAGTGTTTCCCATGGCAAGAAGGACATGTGGAGCCGGAGTTCTCAGTCCTCTGTGGCCCTCGTCATCCAAATACCTGTGACTGCATAGGGACACCCACCAGGAAGCTGTAGAAACATAAGTTCTACATGGGGGTGCAGTGCACATATACAGGCACACAAAAGATGGAAGGTAGCACCCTTTAGAAGAAGCTGGAGAAGATGACTGACCTCTGGAAAGGTCACTTCTTTCTACTTTTCAACCATCCCTTCTAAAAGTTTCTTSACAGACACAAGTCTCTGGGTCTCCTTATTCTTTGGTTAGATCCTAATTATCTTGAACACTGGGATTACTGAGGATACAGTATCATGAGGAACATGTTTGAGAAGAGAATGATGAGCTCATTAGCCTTGCTTAAAAGACACCCTGAATGCTCCCAGTGTAGGAAGAGCTTCCAGAGTTTCTGGTAAGCTCAGGGTTGAGTCTATAAGGGACACCTGCTAGTGGAGGAGGAACATGAGGAGACATTAAGTGAGGAGCTGTCCAAGTTCATTTGCTAGTTTAGACATTGCCAGTGAGCTCCATAAAACCATCATCTTTAACTGTATACACATGGTATACATGGCTAATATACACATGGTAGACAAGGCTTTAACTGTATACACATGGTAGACACAGCTAACCTGGCTTTTCTAGATCTCAGTGTTTGCATGTCATTTTGACTGGCCTAACAGGAGCTCTTGACATCAGGGTGAGGGTCATCCCCTGTATCAGAGGGCCTAGTGCTGATCATTTTGAAGCTTGGGTCAGTCTCCCTCATTCTTGACTGGCCAACCTACCATAGCAGTTTTGTTTATCAGGACCTACCTGCCTGTCCCTGCCTGGAACTGTCTAGAGAAACTCATAAGGCCAATTTCTATGAAGAGGCTGGACATTTCCCAGAAGGTGATAGCCAGAATAAGCTGTGTGACCAGCACAGTGAGCTCCATCAAACCTGGGAAAGCTTCCCCCACCCCCTGGCAAGGCCCATGGTGGTGTCAGTACCCAAACTCAAGGACAGTCATTTTGGTGAGATGTATAGGGAAGGTCTCAGGAACTATAAGCATCAAGATTTCCAGGTCATCTATGAAGGAGCAGCAGCAGTATAGAGGCTCTGTGGGCTAATCTTGATGCATGCATATCCCTAGGTCCTTATGACCTGTTCTGTACTTTGTAGACTCCTTGTGGCTCCTGATCTCCAATGACTGTGCTGTTCTATTTAGGGACTCAGGAGAGAATTACCATCTACTGACCCTTTGTCTTTGGTTCTTCCTATGAAAGCAATAGAATGAATACAGTGTTCAGTAGACCCTCCTCTGTGGGGGTCGCATAGGGATCTTCACAGCATTGCACACAGATGAAGCTGTGAAGAAAGCAGTGTTAACAGAAGCCTAAGGACAACAGTCTAGAAGTACATAGGAGCCCTGGCCAAAGGCCTTCCAGAGTAGAGGTGAGGGCTTTCACAGTGGGTATCAGGCTAAAGTGCCCACACACATCTGAGCCACTGGTCATAACTTCCTCTACCATCCTAATCCACAATAATTGAACTTCGGGCAGAGGTAGGTCTGAGGCATCATAGGAACAGAGTCTCAGATGGATGGGAGAAAGGGCTGAAGCTAACTATGTACACATAACATCTGCTTTCATAAGAGGCTACATGGAGAGTCTCTTCTCCAGCTTCTCATTGGGGTTGGAACACAAGGAGACAGAGCAAGCAGAATAGACTAGCTCAGACCCCTTTTTGGAATCCTCTGAGATCAGCAGAGCCTGGAGAGAGTAAGGATGCAGGACTCCTTTGGGACATGTTTCTCAGCCTTTACAGTACAACCATTCAAACCTAAGACACACTTTTGTGTGCTATGTGTAATAGGAAGTTCACTAGGGAGCATGGTGTTGAGATTTTTCTTACTTTGCAAAGGTCTCAAGCTCCCAGTATACAGTGAAGTCAATATCAGCATTGGAATACATGGGGACAGTTAGGCTCTGGCTCAGTAAGCTTTACTGAGCCCCCTTCCTAGGGGCCAGGACCTTGAAAATTCAGGCTCAGCTTTCATTTCCCTCAACCAGGATCTAGAGGAAGCTACAGCTAGCTTCAGCCAGAAGAGAAAGATATCAATATCACCCTGAATCTGGTAATCTGGCTTAGGCCACCTTTTTCCTTTGGGACACATGTTAAATCTCTCCACCTTCCCAGGAATGTCTAAGTTCATGGCATGTGATATTCGTTGGTGCTCTCAGGAGCCATCTGCCAGGCCACATCTACCATTCTGGCTGTTGCTCAAAGACTCCCTCATGCAACCAGTGTACAACTTTGGGGCGGGGAAACCTTACTGTACCTGAAGAACATCAACAATTTCACAAGCAAAATGGTGATTGGCAACCACAGTTATGAAGACATCACCCACCCAAATCCGGAAGAGGAAGTGATGCTCAGCTAGCAGCACCCACAGAGATCAACCACGGGACCTGATAGCATGCAGATGTAAGACTGTAGATGAATGGCCATTCTTTGATTTGTATCAGTTTGGCTGCATATGCGATCATTTCTCAAGTACAAAATTAATGGAGGTAGATAAGGGTCTGTAAGAGGGCGTCATGAGCCACTGCCATATCCTGGAAACAAAGCTACATAGGCCTGAGCCTCACACTAACCTCAGAGACTCAGCACACAGTAGATAGGTCTCTGTTCACCTAAGCAGATCCTGATGATGTCTAGCAACAGCTCACTAACCTGGGTATTGGTTAGAGTTAACTAAGTTTTCTCAAGGCCTGAAGCCCCCACCCTGGCCACATCCAAGGCCAAATGGACCGAGACAAGGACCACAACTCAGAACATGGCCAAGCAGTTCCAAGGCACTTGTGACCAATGTACTGCCCAGACTGTCCCAGACACCACAGGTTCTGTGCCCACTTCTTAGCTTCAAGCTTTCAGCATCTGCAAGCAAGATACTTCACAAACCCTCACAGCTACTGATATGAGTTGTGGTACCTGAGCCTGCATGACACTTACTTGATCTTGCTGAAGACAATGTCCACATCAGTGACGGTCACATTCTTCCCATCAATCACGTGGCAGTCCTTGCACAGTTTTGACCAGTTCTTGCCATGCATCTCCTTTCCTGTTGCCCTGGTGTCCCCATGTACTGCAAACCGCCGGAAGGCCTCCTCCAGGGCACTGAGCTCAGGAGCTGCAGCTGCACCCTCATTGGCACCCTCAGACTCCAGTGACAACCTCTTAGCAGCCTTGGCTGGGTCTCCTGGGGACTTGGGTGGTGTCTTGTTAGCAGCTTTGGCAGCCTTGGCCTTGCTGTCAGCCATATTGCTAGGGAAGAAGGAGAAGAAAGGGRTCATTCTGCTTCTCACAGCCCATCTGTGTCCCTGGTTCTTGCTGCAGTATGTGGTACCAGGCAACAAGATAAGGCAAGAGCTGAAGAAGAGCAGCCTTTCTGGGGTCTGGGAACCCTGGGAGCTGAATACCCAGCATGATGGTGTTGGTCCAGCTGCTGGACCTGGCATTAACCCTGCCAGCCTGACACCTGCAGACTCTAGAAAAAGGAAACAGGGTCTGACTCAGCAACAGTGGGTTGTACCTTAACCCACATTTCCATGGCCTTCTCCCTGGGCCTTACCTGCTGTGGGTGAATGCCTGGAGGGMTGCTTTGAGTCTATAAAATAATGCCATCCTTAAGATCCAGGCCAGTCATACTATGCTTACTGTCCCTCAGACGTGAGCCTTCTGAGCAGAGGCTAAGCCTCGCCCAGGAGTGGCGAGTGACCCTGGAGACCCAATAAAGGCCTGCCCTGGAATCCTAGAATGTGGAGTTGGCCCTTGGACTTGGAGGAAGGGACTCTGAGGAAGGGAAAGTGAGAAGTATAGCCATATTCTTTGGGATTTTGTGGGCTGTTGAGTCCTAAAACAGGCAGACATCCAGGAGGGCTAAGAAGACTGAGGAGATGGTACTACTTCCCAGCAAAACTCAGGAGCACAAGGATATGTAGATGAACCCATCACAGCCACTGACCCACTAGGGTAGACACATGCCATTTCCAGCCCCCAGGAAGCATAATGAGAAGCTATCAGTTAGCTTTTCTTTGGCAMCTGATTAACAGCTAAATGGAAGGAGAGAACTCCTGGTATAGGCACACACCACTTGCTGAAATGTGCAAGCCCTGTCCAGACTGGAAATCTCAGTGACAAGGTGGTTGAGTCATGCTGTGAAATGTGTCCCCTGCTGAATTCACAAAACTGTGAGTTCCCTAAACATTCAGAATAACACAAATGATAGTCAGCCGCAAAGGTCAGGTCCCCTTCTTGCCCATCCCCCTTAAAAATGGTAATAAAAGTCTAACAGAAAAATTCAGCAGATGAGGACAGCAAGGTTAACTGGGAAGCTCTAGCCGAGTGTAAAGCCCAGGAATTTCTACATCTCCACAAGATTTGACTCATGGTGAATCAAGTCCATGTAGTGCATGGGTTATATGAGCTTCTGCCCCGGGCCCTCACAGGACACTGAAACAAGAGAGGGGGCTCTGCCTTCTGAGAACTGCAGGACACTAAGGCAGGTCAGAGCCTGGCAAGCAGCAAATTCAAACCAGGCAAAAGAATTGTAAGCAAACCTGCAGCAGAAGAATGGCACATCAGGACAGTGCGGGTGTGTCTCATGCTGGTGTGGCCACTCCATATCAGACAGGTGCAGATTATATTCAGTCCAGGTTTCTACAGAACTATGGACCCACAAGAGAGTGAACAGGTACCAGGGTGGGGATGGGCCTTATGGGAAGGAACTCTCACTTCCATTCCCTCCACTTTTCATTTGGTGTAGGAGAAAGACTCCTAGGCAGGACTCCCACCCACATCCAGGGGATCCGGGATTACAGAGGTAGCTCAGAGAGCCTCCTAGTGACTTTGACACTCTAGAAAGATGAGTGTTCAGCACTGAGGAGTCAGAGCAGAGAGCAGGCTGAAAGGTATCTGACCAAAGGAATCAATAGGAGGCTTAAGTAACAACCAAGTTGCAACCAAGTTCTGGAAAGCAGAACCCATCTAAACTCAACCCTGGAATAAGTCATCMTGGAGCTTTTTTGGGGGCTCTGTGGCAGAGCAGCTGACAACTGTGACTTTACTGAGTAACTTGACAGCATGGCCACACTGTTTTAAAGTTCCAGTGCCAAGATTTTTCAGCAAGATCAGCTCAGTATGGGACCTACATAGCAACAACTGAAGGATACCAACAATATACTTGCAGAAAAGACAGGCTGCAACAGAGGTTTGAGGCCCTTCCCTCAAGACACACCTTGGGGACTATGGTCAGGCCTCCAGACTCTGCGTCCATCTTTGCTTTGTTTTACCCTGAACATGTACTACCTTCATATAGCATCATAAAACGCTTTTACTATAAAAGTAACAGTGGGTTTGGTCTTAACTGTGGTTCTACAAAGATCGCCAGAGCATCAATTGCTCTGTGAAAGAGAAAGGGTGCCATGCAATCAGGGCATACCCAGGAGCAGGCTATGAGGTTCTCTTTTCTAGTGTGAACAAATCCAATAGCTCACAACAGCAATAGTGAGAAGGAATTGAATCTAAAGAGAATTGAGGCTGCAGACAAGGTATCCTGGAACATGGAGGTACCTATAGGCCTAATTCTCTCCTTCACTCCTCCAGTATTGTGGGATGGCCAGCTGCAGCATTTTCCCAACCCCCATCCTCCATTTAAAGGCCCTGGCCTCCCGTTTTTCCTGCCCCACAGCATCTGAGGCAAGCCTAAAGTTTAAGGAGATCTTTGTGTGTCCCACAATGTCACTATAATTTCCATCAGGGAAGTTAGCCCATTTAGAAGAGGTTCCAGGAAGGTACCTGATCCACCAAGTGTGGTGATAAAGGGCAGCCTCTCGAGTGTGCTTTGCACTTCCAAGATGTGAGTCCTATACCTCAGGTATGTGTCCTAGATATGCCTTGTGCCCCTTTCCTGATAACCTGTAATTCATTGTCTCTCATTGTACCCCAACTTCATCCTATGGGGTCTGTCTATCAGCAGGTGCCCCTTCCTGAGCCGGCCTCCTTCAACAGTGATTGCTCTGGGAGCAGAGAGAGCAGGTGTGGTGGAGGAGGAGAGTGGCGCCAGCCAGTGACCCAGCAATGACTGCTTATGTTCCCTGAGGGGTCAAGAGGACAGGAGATGGTAACTTATCCACAACAGCACTGACTGTAGGGACAGACTATGTTACCAGATTTGCATCTTCAGACCAGGCCTGAGGAGGGCAAGGGAGGCCAGCTGGAGGTAGAATTACAGATCTTGCAGTGGGAGGGAATATGGGCAGATGCCAGGGACAAGGCTTTCTGCAAATCCTGAGGGCCCCTTTAGCCCAGACAAGATTTCTAGCATCCCATATACCCTAACTTTTCCTTGTCAACCCCAAAGGATTGGCTGTTCCCAACAAAGCCTGTAGGAAATCAACTGGGCCTCATTTTTCAGAATGAAAAATACTAAAGCAAATAAAAATGATTTTTTTTTCTTAAAGAAAAATGTAACAGTGGGTTGGAAAATAGCTCAGTAAGTTCTGAGAAGATGAGTTTGATTCCTAGAACCCATGTTAAAACAAAAACAAACAAAAACAAAAAAACGTAYTTTGGCGTATGCTTTTTAATCCTCCTATACACTGGGGAGATGGAGATAGGGCAACAGCCAGCCAGCTGAGCCTAATTAGTGAGTTCTGAGAAATGACAGTGAGGTTGKTTTCTGACTTCCATATGCACACATATGGGCACAATCCCATTACAAGACTGGAAATGAGGGGATCAGTGGATTCTCTGTAAGCAGGGCAAGGAATCTGTCACTACAACCAGGACAAGGTTTCCATGAGCAGAGAAGGCATTTATGAATGTGCTGGGTGTTCATGAATAAAGTAGGGGTTATAAGACAGGTGCCTATGAGTGAGACAGATATCAGTGCATGAGGCAAGTGTCTGGAAACAGGAAAGAATACAGAAAAGAAGGAGAAAGCACTTCTGCCTCTCTGGGGAATCTCCACAGGAGCACACAAGCCAGGGATAGCTCTTTCTCTAGAATGTTACAGGAACTCCATTTCATCCTCATTACTGGAGGCTGATTGGGCTTGAAAGAAGCAACCTCCAGATAAATCCAGGGAAATGAGACTTTTATCCACTTGCAAGACACATACCACTCAATCCCTGACCACCAGCTAGGCTGCCCTCAGTTCCACAGGCCTCATCAGCAAAGGTAAGGTCAAGGACAGCCAATTAAAAAGACCATGACCTGAAGTTCAAGAGAAAGAAATCTGTCCAAGATGGAAAGAAAGAATGGGCAGTATCCACCTCTTCTTCCTTATTACCTCCCACCAAAGCTTAAGTCCTAGGGGACCCCATGTAAGACCAGGGTTAGTCTGACTGTGGGATCTAGGCACATCCAGCTAGCCTTAGAAAGGGTTCATCTGAGGATGGGACACAGGCAGCCTCTCCTATACAAGCTCTGTACTTTAGAGTGTACTTATGCACAACACAGTCTTTGATAATTGTTTCATTAATAATAATACAGCCATACACCCTGCTCCTTGTCAGGATACTCCATGTGAGTGGCCTCTTATCTCAATAGGAGTTGTCATCCCAGGCAGGGTGAACTCCCACAAAGTGAGCATTTTCTGAATGTGTATATCCTGCAGACACACAGAGGCAGTACCAGAAGCTCAAATCTATCAGGAAACCCAGCCAGGCCTCTTGTCACCCGAGCCCCATCTACATAGTGCACCCAGAAGCCTACAGCTCAAAGGATGACTAGGATTGGTCAGAATAGAACACAATCCCAGTCACTAAGACTGGAGCCCCAAGACTGGGATGCTGCCTACAGGGTGACCTGAGAACCAAACCCCCTTCTTTTCACTGTTTCTAGGTTAAACACAACACAATTCTCCTGGGTGTTGCAGGGGAAGGGTAGCCCAGTGTCCATGTCAACTCACTTCTTATATCCTAGGTCTGGGCTGCAGTATAGGCAGAGCAGGACTACATGTTCCAGAAAAACCCATACTTACGTTAGGGGAAGGGAATCCTGGGCAAGGAGACTGGGTTAGAGTTAGGGTTCTATACATCTAGGTCTTCTTTTGTATCTAACATCCAGGGCAACAGAAATGAGCTCTACCCAGTTATTCATACCTTCCTGGAATTCACATTTCAGGCTTTACCCACAATGTTGCCCTGACTGCCATCAGTAGGAAACTCAAGGATAGAGCCACTTTCAGGAGTGGCCATTTGAGGTTCTGTCTTACAGTTCTAGGAAATGAGGATAGCCACCATTCTTAGTTGTGGGAGTTACAGAAATACCTTCTAAAAATAATGAATGAAACAAACCCCTGTAGCTAAGTGGGAGCTTAAGACTGAGCATGTGTAAGAACTATGAAATATTTCAGAGTGACTCCTTAAGGTTGTTCCCACTGACCAGCTAGAAAACAGGTTTCTCTAGAGCCTTGGGTGGCTGCAGAAATGTAAGTGGAGAGTAAGAGAGTGGTAGCCCCCACATTGCCAGCATTAATTATGAGTTCCAGGCTCTAGACAACTGTCTAAGGCCAGTAGTGAGTACTGAAATCAAATCCCATCACACATCATCTGACCAAACACTCTTTCTAGGCCATCCTCCAAAATATTTGCCAATCTGGCATTCTGCATGGGGCCAAATGGATAAGATCAAGATGTATGTTTACTGTGGGTCCATGTTCTGAGATCTACTTACAGCAGAGGTGCTGGAGACACTATTTTTAGTATCTATCTCACAGTGGCATGCCAGGGTTTGCCACCATGCTCCCTCTAGAAACTCCATGTGTCAAGTCTAGATGAACTTGTAGGTGACTGGTTCCTAACTCAACATCAGTATGGCTTCATGATCACCAAATGTACATGGGCACTCCCAAGTTGCATGCTACATATCTCAAAATTGCCCTTGGATAGTGAGAGGGGCTATGAAGACTGCCAGTAGGTGCAGTTGACCTGGGGCCAGGCAACTACCTAACGGGGGCTGAGCAGTAGCCCCTCAAAACACATTAATGTCAGAACCTCTGAATGGAACCTGATTTGGAAACAGTATCTTGACATGAAGTCTACCTAGATTGTCTACAGTTGGAAGGTAAATTGTATGCCAATGCCCCTGTAAGACAGAGACCAGACAGAACTCTGTTTGCATGTATCCCTCCAAGGAGATGAGACCTTGGGGGAAGGGATTAAATCAGTTTCCTGTGCTCTCCTGAGTAGAATAAGACTTCCCCAGAGGATTGTAAAGAATTGGTTGAAACCTTTCCTCTGGAGTATACTCCAAGAAGGCACTATCTTGGAAGCAGCCATAGGGGAACAAAACTATGGAAGGGGGCCAAAGAGTCAGATGGGGCTACACCCAAAGGCCCTGGGAAGTCAGCCCAAGTAGACTGAGTTTTACATGGAACTACAAATGGCACTATCTTCTGTGACACATGCATATCTCGCCTTCAATTGTTAGGTGCTGAGACAGAAACACGGAGGCACACAGAGAAGGCAAGCAAGCATATAGTGTGAGTACATGTCACACTTGCAGGGAATGAGAAGACTGAGCTCCTAAGTGTTCTTATGCCATCTACCACTGTCAGGAGCCAAATACCCTTGGGTAAGAAAGATGTGCCACAGGACACACTATACACTCTCCCAAAAGGACTTCTGCTTATCATAAATAGTGGTAAGAGACTAAAATGTCAAAGCTCAGAGAAGGAAAGATTCTTGTTATGTACAACAAACATGGCTTGTCCAATATATACAAAAAGCCTCTGTAGTCAAAGAGGGGAAAGGGGAAGATTACTCATTAGAACAAAAGACTACTACGTCCAGGGGAGAGCCACAGAACACAAGGAATGCCAAGTTCCCCTAGTATAACCAGGAAAGTACAGACACAACTCCAAGCCAGATACCAGACACACCTTGCCAGGTGGGGACATTTAAGTCTGTCCCAGGCAATTGGTGGAATGTAGAACACAGAGCACCAAGTGGGGAAGGGAATTGGTGAAACACTCTAGAAAGCAGCACCCCTGGTCCATTAAATCTGAAGGTGCACATGACCTGAGGCCCAACAACTGCTGTTCTTCAGGAATCTTTCGGTTCATAGGAGAGTCCAAGGCAGCTGTATTCTCAATCTTCCAAGAGGGAGGTAAAGACAGCTGACAACAGAACAGAAAGGTAGAACACTAGAGCCATGGGTGAGTCTGCTTAGACCAAGACTGGCCAAAGAAAATAGTCTAATAGAATAGTAGCTGTGTGATTTCATATGTGTAAAGGTCAAAAACTACAGGCAAGAGCTAAACTAGTGTTCAAGAATGATGTTCATGAGGTGAAATTGTCAAGACCCTTCCACCCCACACTTTCCATCACAGCACAAAGGGCAGTGGGAATGGTTGCCAGGAGGAAACTGAAATTACAGTACTGAAGCAGGGTCCYTATGGGAAGGAACTTCAGGGGCTAGTCATCTGGCAGAGCTCACTAAAGCCTAGCAGGTGGGAAAGGAGCTTGAGATTCATGAACCATCCTCCTCATACTTGCCAGAAAGACCAAAGAAACTCTTACATTTGGGCCATTTAGACATCAAACCGTGGCTTACAACTGAGTTGCATCATTGTAGTTACGGGAGACCATGGACCCAAAGAGGTCTCATTCTTCATCAGGAGGTGTCATTCTGTTCATGGAGTTTCCCCTGACAACTGTAAACCATTTGCAGGGCACACAAGTACAGACTTCAGCTCACAGAAACCACACCCTCTGTGACCCCAGCAGGGGTGCTCCATTCCACTCCTGCCTGGGACAAAGACACTAGTGGGAGGCTTTCCAAGAGCTGCAGAGGTAAGATAGGGCACAGATCTGAGAGTACTATGGGTGGATGCTGCAGGTCTTCAGTGGGACTGCCCTGGGAGGGGGGAATGCCCAGAGTCATACCATTGGTGAAAGATGCCGTAAGGAGACTCCTGAGAGTCATGAATGAGGCTGTCATTGGTGGGGCTACTTTGATTGGGAGGTGGTGTAAGTAGGGAGATGCTGTGGACAAGGAAATCCCTGGCCATAAATAGAAGATGCTAAGGTGGCAACACTGTGACCCTTCTCTATGAGGAAAGGGTCTTTCCAGGTTGAATCAGCACTAGGAGACCCCGTGAGGGTGTTAAGGACTAGCAGTCATGTCTGAAGCCTGTCTGTGGCTGAGCAGCTCCAACTCTTCCTTTCAGTAGGAAGTGGGAAGCTCCGTTCTCCTGCATGGGGTCTCTAGGCACAGCCTTTCTGGGTGAGGGAAAAGAGATGGACAAGACTGCAAGGTTCCCTTTCCTGACAAAACTGAAATCACACCTCCTACAGGCTCCTCCTTCAGTTGTGCACTATAAATAGGACAGCAGGCCCTGCTGAGGAAGCTAGATCTCATCCTCTGTGGAACTCAGAAGAGCTGTCTTCAGGGCCCCATTCTGCAGACTTCTCCTAAGCCTCCACCCCTCATGCCTGGTTTCAATGTTCTTAAACGGTATTTTCTAATGCTTATAAAAATTTCCAAAACCTTAGATGATAGTTAAAATAGTCATATACCACAACCTCAAAGAATGGAGAAGGTGGACCTAAGAAGCACCAGGCRGAAAACGTGCTGCTACGCAGGTCGCCCTCACTTCACCATCGGTAAAGGCAGGGATTCTCAAACCTATCTATTCAAATACGCCACTTGAATAGGGCACCTTTTCTAATGGTGGGTCCCTGTGGTAATCACAGTTTTCTGAATAGAGGAGTCCTTTAGAGACGCTCAGATTGTGCCCCTCCCCCTCGCCAGTCCTCCAGGGTCACGTGATGGGAGAGGGGCTGGCACGCAAGCAGAAACAGCCTGCGGCGAGAGAACCCAGCTAAAGGAAAGCAGGGCTTTGCCCCCGCCCCCCCCCCCAGCATTGCTCCAGTCCTGGAGAGCTCGCGCCGCCTAAGAAGGCCACCTACGCGGCCAAGAGAGGCCAGATACGCAAGTGGGCGCTGGGCCGAACGCCACATTCGCACCAGGACACGCACAGTTCCGATCACTAGGATACAGCCTGTCCAACGCTGCGCCACAAAGGGTACTACTCGTCTTCCTCACCTTGTTCAAGGCCTCGTTTACATAACCTAAACCGCCGAGCAAGGGTCGAATCTTCCCTCTCCTTTGCGCAAACATGGGCATTCAACACGCGACCCTGACAGAACCCTCGCCATCTCGAATGAGAGATGCAGGCTCGAAAGGAGGGTGGCGGAGCGAACAGGCGCTGTCACCTGCAGGACACAACGCGCGCTCAGGATTCTGGACCCATGAACGCCCAGGCAGCTCCAGCTCCGGTATGCTCAGCTCCGGGCGGTGGCTTCTCTTTCCCACCAGGTTCCACCGGCAGCGACCCGGGTCCCGGCGAGGCCTGGCACCTGAGTCTGGTGGGGAGCCGTGGGGTGATTTCGGTCCACCGTATTAAGTGCCGACGCAATGCGCCTGGCTCAGTGTACACGCATACCCATTCTTGACACTACTGCCCGGAGGTCTCTGAGGAACCACTGCTACGGCAATGAGAGCTGATCTAGCCACTGCAGAGAGTGGCAGGTGGCCAGCCTCACAGACCGGAGGCGTCCCGAGCCTTGGCCCCAGAACAGCGCCTCGGACCACGGACAGCGCCCAGCGCTAGCTTACCTCCAAAACGCGTCCACTGCTGCGCCTCCGCGACTAGACGCGCGCCCCGGGGCGCCGAGCTCTCAGAGCTTTCCGCCTGGGCCCCGCCCCCATGCCCCGCCCCCATGCCCCTCCTTCTCTCTCCGCTTAGGCGCGCACTAAGGCCCCTCCCAGCCGGAGCGCAGCGTACTGACAGCAGAGGCAGCCACTGCCTTACAAGGCTGCCACAGGCACAGCGGGCCTGTGGACGCAGTTCGACCCAGGGTGCGGTCGCTGTGGAGCTGTGAAGCGTGGGAACCGGGCTGAGGTTGGGGAAGAGCTAGTAGGGCACACCTGGCCCTGGGGCCCCGGGCGTGCGGCCAGTCCCAATGGGGAAGCTGAGGCTGGTGGCGCAGTTGCAGTTTACACTGTACACAACCCGATGCTGATCCCTACGTGCCTGGAGAGCTTGACGAGCGTGGTGAGATGCTGGCCACTCGAGTTACCTGCACGAAAAGGATCCTTAAAGTCTCCGCTGATTTTCCTTCCTTCTAGGGACGCTTGCCACGGGGATCTCTCCACCCCGCTGACTCTGTGGTGAGGTCAGGGTGGCACTGGTGGCTCTCAAGAAGATTATGGGGTTGGTAAGGAGGCAATGGGGCTGGAAGATTGGGTGCAATCAGTCCTCCAGGTTCTGGCTCAGACTCTAGCCAAGTCACCCACTCTGTGTGTGTGTGTGTGTGTGTGTGTGTGTGTGTGTGTGTGTGTGTGTGTGTTTTGGTGTGTGTCTAACAAATTAATTCATGCTTGAGGGAACCTTGTTTGGAAACTTCAGAAATGGGGCCCACCTGAGCACTTGGAGCAAATTGCCCCTCCCCA
>BDUI01000071.1:487660-520007 GCA_002335545.1 Apodemus speciosus
GATAGATAGATAGATAGATAGATAGATAGATAGATAGATAGATAGATGATAGATAGATAGATAGACAGAGATGATATGAAAAAATGAATATAAAACGTTATGGTACACTGTTAAGTGGAAATCTTAATAGTAGCCTTGGGAAAGACATAAAGACCTGACCTGAGCCTGGATACCAGGTAAGAAAGTCAGTCTGTAGAGCGAGCAGAAACCAGCTCTAATTAATGAGCTTGGGGTACTGGACATGTCTTGCTCTTTTTGCATATACTTTGGTTGATCTTAAAATTCTAGGTAGCATGAGTTCCGTTTATATTTCTATTAGACTGAGATCACACTGTTTCCTCCTGCTTTAGAGTTCAGGTCTGGTACGCAGCTCTACCCATTTCAACTCTCAGCCAAGGAGTTCTATCATTGGGCTGACCCCATTTCCCTAAGCTCACTCTTCTCCAGCCTCTGGAATATCTCTTCGTTTACTCTAGATCCCAGATGCAAATAAAAGTATGCTTTTATGCATGAGCTAATAATTTTATAGCACAAGATTTACTATATAACCTGGATACTCCCTTTTATAAATCTTATTTCTTAAGCCTTTGTCCATGTTCAGGTATGATACTGCAGAGTACATCTGACACCCTTTCTGATATCTTTAGCCACCCAGCCACATGCAGCTCATCTCTTTCTGGAGAACCTTCTATTTGTAAGTTCTGAGATCACCCTTCTGGAAGCCAGAGGCTGGTCTCTTCCTGGAGGTTGAATTGGAAGTGAGCCACCCCTCAGTCCCTGGGCTTCTGTGTGCTCTGAGGGTCACTTACCATGAGCCAGGACAGCAGCTGRGGCTATAAGTTATAGCCACACATGCATCCCTCTGTTATTCCATCTCATCCCTCTACCCTTCCTCCTCTTCTAGCTCTATGGAGGCAGAGAGATGGATCTCTGTGAGATCTGGCTCCCTTAGACTAACTTTGTCTCCTCCCTCCATCCTTTGTGCCATACATTTGTATGGATGATCTTTAAAATGCACCTTAAGCCTGTGGTTGTATAGAAACCATATGACTATCTTTGCCTGGAGCCCCTTTCTAGAGTTAGGAAATACTGAGGAGTTACTGAAAGATTGAGAGCATACTCAGATGTTCCAAGTGACTCATTAAGAGGCATCATCATAATGTCAGCCATTTAAAAACTGAATGGCAGCTGTTTTGAAAACAAATGTCTAAGAGCACTCTAACTTTAGCAGGCTACTGAAGGGGCCAGGCATTTTTTTTAAAGCAGGACTGTGTTATTGGACATAGGGGTTACAACCTGTACCCCAAGTCATATCTAGCCACCAGTCCTCAATAAACCAATAAAAAAGAGCCAAATTAAAAATAGAAGACAGAAAAAGATTTATTTAATGTGGCCATGTTGGGAAGAGGGACAAAAAGATCTAACAAACCCCTCAAGAATATCTTCCAGGTCCTGAGGTAAGATCAAGGTTTAAACAGAGAACTATTTGAAATGAAATCTCTTTCCAGAAGGCAAATTTTCTCCCTAGCTAGTACAAGTTGCTTCTAGAATGAGATTCCTGAGGAAATTCCCACTTGGGGAGAGTCCGATGTTTAATAGTCTGATAGTCAGATTAAGAGAGGCAAATGGCTCTTTAGAGTCTCTTCATTTCTGCCAAGCTGGTTAGAGCTTTAGCATTGTAAATCACATGGTGCCTTGTTTTCATTGTTAACAAGACTGTTTCATCTGGCTCTGCCCTCTGCATCCTTTATGAAGCCAACACACACACACACACAAGTCCACAAGTCCATGTTTCTTTGCTGGCCACACAAGAGGCCACAAAAGTGTCCTAGCTTCTGTGGTAGCCAGCCAAGTGATATTGTAAACAAAGGTCAGCTCACAGCTGAGCCACCTCACAGAAGTACAGAGTCAGCAATACAGAGAAGATGCAGCAGCTTGCAGTTCCTTTAAACATTCCATGCGGGGGCTGGAGAGATGACTCAGCACTTAAGAGCACTGATCGAAGTCCTGAGTTCAATTCCCAGCAACCACATGGTAGTTTACAATCCTCTGTAATGGGATCCAGTGCCCTCTTCTGGTGTGTCTGAAGACAGCTACAGTGTACTCATATACATTAAATAAATAATAAGTAATTTTAAGAAACATTCCATGTGAGTTCAAGCTATTGCTTCCCAAGTTATCCTCTACTCCACTGAGACAATTTTTTGCAGCATTATTTCTGTCCTCTGAAGGCATCAGTTTTGCTATTGTGAGCTCAGTGTCTTCGTATCTCCCCACTTTGACTTCTGCTTATTAGCTTCGCAACTTGTCTCCTCTCAGCTTATCTCTTCTGACTATGTTCAGTTTTGCCTCTTGAAGACCTTATGCTGCATATGTCACACACTGCTCAAAGGTCTGAGGAGGGATGGTTGGTTACAGGTCTCTTCTTTCTCTAGGCTTGGATGATAAATAGATTATCCTGATCCCAATTCCCAGAGCATGAACAAAACCCAACACTGTAGTCTCTCTCTCTCTCTCTCTCTCTCTCTCTCTCTCTCTCTCTCTCTCTCTCCAGAATATGCCTCAGGTTTGCTCACATATTTGGGTTATGTAGCTGGGAAGAGAGGCCCATCTGCCAAAGGGCCTCTCTTCCCAAATCCAAAGTAGCACCCAAATCCAAAGTGAGAAAGTTTGTGATGTCTTTCCTACCTGTCAGCTGGTTTCTGAAATGTTGTAAGAGGATTCATAGATGCACCTAACAGACAGTCTCTTCCACCCCATGGGAAACAAGGAGACTCTGCTGTTAGGACACAAGACAAAGGGAGGATGCCACGGAGAAAAGAGACTAGAACAGTAATACTGGAGATTAGGGGCCCTCCTGGAAGAGATTCTTGCTTATCAAACTTTAGGAGGCTCAGAATAATAGAGCAGGAAGAGACAGGCTGCGTAATGGTATTGCTCAAAGAGGGTCGAAACAGAACTGCACGTGTACATATGTGAACTCCTGTGGAACAGAAGTGGGGAAGACTATCCACTGAAAGGTACGGGACAAGATGGAAATTGGGTACAGAGGAAGTCAGATCCCTACTTCACAGTCTATACTCAAGTGGACCGTGGGGAAAAGACTTACACCACAATACAAATATTGTTAAGTATTCTTTTTTTTTTTTTTTGAGACAAGGTTTCTCTGTATATCACTGGCTGTCCTGGAACTCACTCTGTAGACCAGGCTGGCCTTGAACTCAGAAATCTGCCTGCCTCTGCCTCCCAAGAATTCTTGTAAAAGATAATCACTGTTGTTCTTTCAGGCATTAGAGTAGAAAGGCATATTAATTAGTCCAAAAATGTGTTATCTATAAGGTAAGTTTAAGTGTTGGCACTTGTGGCTCTGGCTCATTGGATGGTGTTAAATGAAGAGCAGTCAAGTTCCACACCTAAAAACTCCACCTGTAGTTTACCCAGCTGACAAGGGTGTGTCTCAGGTACTCCAGAATCACTAAAGAAAGCCAGGTGTGGTGGTGCACTCCTATAGTCTCAGTATTCGGGTTTGAGTGTGAGGACATTGGGGCAGCATAAGAAACTGTCTGAGTGGGGACTACCACAAAAGCTGTTGCCCGTACATGGGTTATTTTCTTCTAGCTGGGCTGCCTTGTCTGGCTTCAGTGGGAGAGGATGCACCTAGTCTCACAGAGACTTGATGTGCCATGGAGGCTCCCACCTGCTCAGAGGAAAAGGGGAGTGGGTAGAAGGAAGGATTTGGGGAGAGGGTGACAGGGAGGGAGCAGTGAGCAAGATGCAAAGTGAATACATAAAATAATAATAATAATAATAATAAATAATAATAATAATATAAGAAACTGTTTCAAACAAACAAATGTGCTCAGCCTCATTAGTGATGAAGGAAACAAAGGAAACACTAGAGTTATCTATCCACAACACTGGCAGGACTGGAATGTTCTAAATCATCAGAGAGTTTTTCACATTACCATCAGAGTGTGGCCTATAGGGCAACTTTAGAAAACAGCCTCATTTGCAGAAGCCCAGCAGTTTGACTGTTAAGAACAGACCCAGGAGAAGCTTCCACACATCTGGCATGGCAGCATATTTTGATATCAATAATACAGAGGCCATACCAGTGCCTATCAAGAAAAAAGACCACAGGATGTCAAGTACAGGAAGATCTGACAATTTGGTATTAAGTAAAAAGTACAATTTTTWAAAAAAAATTATAACATTAGGTAGCAATGAATTACATTTATGCCTCTTTTTGGAGGGTATGTGTTAAGGTATAAGAAAAAGAGAAAAGGGGAACACAAGAGAAAAAAGTAGACAAGTCTCAGAGGGCAAGCCACAAAAGTTATTGCCATGCTGGACCCTGCTCTAGCTCCAGGCAGCAGGCAGTACACTTTCCATTACCAAAGATAAGCAATGTGTAGTCAAGGTTCTCTAGAGGAAAAGAACCTATAGAATGGAGTGTAYGTATGGTATTTATTAGAATGGCATTTATTAGAATGGCTCTTATCTGTGAGAGCAAGAACAAGTAGCCAAAAAGAATAAGCTTTCTTCTTCCATGTTGTTATATAGGATGCCAGCAGAAGGTGTACTCAGATTAAAGGGGTCTCTTCCCACCTAAACAGATCTAGATTAAAAGTGGGTCTTCCCACTTCAAATGATTTAATTAAGAAAACAACCTTCACAAGTATATCCAGCCACTTGGGTTTTAGTTAATTTCAGATATAGTCAAATTAACCACCAAGAATAACCATCACGAGTGACTACAACTTGGAAAGTAGCATCTGGAGATCTTAACTGCATCAGCAGTTAAGAGCACTGCTTGCTCTTCCAGAGGTCCTGAGTTCAATTCCAGGTAACCACATGATGGCTCACAACCATCTATGAGTGGGATCTGATTCTCTCTTCTGGCATGCAGGTGTACATACAGATAGAGCACTCATATACATAAAATAAATACTTTTTAACCAAGAACTGTAATTCCCATTCTGTGGCCCAAAGTCTAAACAAGAGAGGAGCTGCAGCTACATCCCCAATCCCCTTTGGTCCTCTCACACAGCCTATTTCTCAAATGACTGTTACATCCCCTTATTTCCTGATGAAGAAATAGGAGCCCAGAGAAGTCTCAGAAACTTAAGGTTGTAGGCAATAACTTCCCCAGTCATCTATGGAGTGGGTTTTTGTGACACCCAAGTCCATGAGTATTTCCCATGCTCACCAGTCTCCAGCACAGGAGCTTCAGAACTGGGTCATCTGAAGAGGTGAACAGAGGTAGATAGGGACCTTAAGCAACAGGGTTAGATACAAACCAAGCCTGGAGCCATGACCACCTGGGATTCTTTCACTATGGCCTCCAGGTTCGGGACCACAGCTGGACTTGCTGGTGTTGTGAAGGGTTTTTCTAGGTAAGTGTGTCTATAAATCTGTCCTGTAGTTTCCCCAGAGGAAGTATCCCAGCTCCCTGACTGAGCATCGTGCTCCTATAATCCCTGTTCTTTCCCCACAGTCTGGTCCTGCCCACCATACCTGTCCTCGGATGCTGCCTCACATGCAGTTTCAACAGCATCTTGCATGACATCCATAGGCTCATTAAAAATTATGTCCTTAATACCTTATCATGAATTAATTCCCACACAGTAGCAGCAGTAAGCAGTAATAAGTAGAGAGTAAGTAAATACCCTCTATCTACCTTCCCGAATAGCACTGTGGAACCATCTTAACAGCTGAGGGTGGATACAATCTGTGACACAGCTTTTCTTCTGTACATTCCCACTACAATACAAACTGAAGACATGTAGATTCAAAATATAAAATTATCCTTTACCCCAGCCAACATGATCTAAAAATATATAAAAACGTTAATAAAAATAATAATAAAGTGCTGGACAGTGATGGTTTACACCTTTAACCCCAGCACTAGAGAAACAAATAATAATGTAAGGTTATAGGTTAAATAGTATACAGAACACTATCTATATTTGCATGTATTAAGTCAAAAAACTAAAATTATTCAACTCATAATACCATTTAAAACAATGAATTTAACAAAATTGGCACAAAATTTGTACAGAATCTAAAAAGCATTGTTTATAAAAATGAGACATCTATAGTTCATGAATTAGTACACAAAATATTGCTAAAATGGTAGACCTCCCACAATCCCTATTGAATGTCCTTTAGGCCTTTTAAAGGTAAAACTGAGATGTTGACCCTAAAGTGCATTATGGGAATTTATAGTAGTCAAATGATTCTGAGTGCAAATCAAGGACACAAGAATTCCAGCTTCTCTACATTGCTACCAATATTTGATATTTTTCTGGGCTTTATTATTTTTTAAAATATGTAACCATCCTATTGGGTGTGATATGGTGTGATGGTTTGTATATCCTTGGCTCAAGGAGTGGCACTATTTGGAGGTATGGCCTAGTTGGAGCGGGTGTGTCACTGTGGGTGTGGGATTTAGAACCTACTCCTAGATGCCTGGAAGTGAGTATTCTGCTAACATCCTTCAGATGAAGATGAAGAACTCTAGGCTCCTCCAGCACCATGCCTGCCTGGATGCTGCCATGTCCCTGCCTTGATGATAATGGACTGAACCTGTGAACCTGTAAACCAGCCCCAATTAAATGTTGTCCTTATAAGAGATGACTTGGTCATGGTGTCTGTTCACAGCAGTAAAACCCTAACTAAAACATATGATGTCTCATTATAGTTTTAAAATAACTGTTATTTTGTTCTTTGGCAAGGTCATACATGTACACTCTGATGATCATAACTCCYACTGCTCTAATCTCCCTTCTCTCTCTAGATAACAGCTCAGGCTGACCTTGAAATCAAGGATCCCCAGGTCTCATAATTGCTTTCTAGAATCTTAAGACAATTCTATATTTCTGCAATAAATTTTAATCTGTCATGGCATGTAACACTATATTTATGATGCCAGGGTCATGATAGTACTAATTTATTCATTTTTCTTTTTTATGCTTGAAATCTTTTTTATTAATTATTCTTATACACTCCATATTTTATTCCCCACTCTGTCAACCCCTGTCCCCCTCCTACTGTTCCTCATCTCATACCTCCTCCCCTCCCCCTGTCTCCACGTGGATGTCCCTACCCTTCACCCCACTTGACCTCTAAACTCCCTGGGGCCTCCAGTCTCTTGAGGGTTAGGTGCATCATCTCTGGATGAACACATTTTTCAACAGCATTGATGTTTCTGTTCATGTAAAGCACAAGCGGGTTAGAGGTGGAAATCRCATTGATGCTTCCATTCATATAAAACACAGATGGGTTAAAGGTGRAAAGCTAGATTCCTTCTGTCTTAAGTCACTGTGACTTTCCTCCACTAATAACTGTCAGGGCCATCCTGAGACCCCAGCACTTCAGTCCCACTGAATATGAAAAACTGGGGTGGAATGAAGTAAGGAATGTTTGTGGAGGGTGACCTAGAAGCGATGGGGTCACTGTGTCTACAACACCCTGACACAGCTCAGGCATGTGATCCTGGCCACAATACAGGAAGGATGTGGAGTGCAGGGAAGGGGTACAGTAAGAAACACATGACCCTCTCCATTCATGGCACTCCTGTTCCCTCAGGTGAGGGTCTCCATGCTCACCATACACACACAGGTTCTCCCTGGGTGGATCCAGTTAAACCTGCTGAGGTGGGTTTCCACATTCACCACTCTCTCCAGTGGCAGCAACCAAACCCAGCTTTCCATTGGTATTTTCATGAAAACTACTGACCTAGGGCACTTTTTATGATATCACAGAGTCTTTGTGTCAGATGAAAACAGAATGAGCTGGGGTATTTTCATTTCTTTTCCACTTCCTGAAAAAATTGTATAAAGTGTTATTACTTAAATTTTTGTTTTGTGTAACTCATGAGTCATTAAGCCAGAGCTTTCATTGGGTGAAAATTTCAAATCAACAGTTTGGTTTCCTATTATAGACAAGATTTTCTATGTTTTATTGAACCTGCAATGATAATTCGTGTTCATTGCCTTGTAAAGCACCTTGTGTCACAAAGATATGGTTAACTTGGAAAGATTTAGACCAGATAGAGATTTATGAGGCTGGATCCATTAATATCACTGTGCCTACTTTAGCATATTGCTGTCTGTATTTGGCACTCATGTTTTTAAATTCAGATGAAAATTTGTCCCACAGCAGGTGACATGAAAGGTGTGAGCTCTTGGGCCTTTTTCCAAGTGAGTAGGTGTGGTTGGTTTGAATAGGACTGGCCCCCCATAAACTCATGTATTTGAATGCCTGGTCCATAGGGAGTGGCACTATTAGAAGGTGTAGTCTTGCTGGAATAGGTATGGCCTTATTGGAGAAAGTATGTTACTATGGGGTAGGTCCCATATATTCTCAAGCTATGCCCAGTGTGGTTCACAGTCTCCTTCTACTGCCTGAGGATCAAGATGTAGAACTCTCGGCTCTTTCTCCAGCACCATGTCTGCCAGCATGCTGCCATGCTTCCTGTCATGATGATAATGAACTAAACCTCTGAACTTTAGTCCAGGTGCTTTTAATGGCTGATCTGGGGATAGGTACACAACATATATCAGCAAAAGTCCAGAAAAGAGTCACTGCTCCAGCCCCAGGGTCACTCAGGCAACTATGGAGCCCTCTGGAAATGAAGAAGCATTCACTCTAAAGCCATCACAGACTAAAGCAAAGTGAATTCCTTCTGATAAAATGAAGCCCCAGTAACCTCCAAATTTTTCAAAATTCATACCTCTTCAGTCACTACCACCAGGAACCCACTAGCAGCTGCCCCCAGAGCTGCTAGTGGAACACAAATAAAAATGGAGCTCTCTTGGCCTGTTCCACAGGAATGAAGTGAGATTCTGCAACGAGCGCGCGCACACGCACACACACACACACACACCACCACCACCACCACCACCACCTCTACCACCACTATGTACCATATACATCAAATACCACATACATCAATCACCACAGACACATCACGAAGCACATAGATACATTTACCATGTACATTACACACCACACAGAAGAATCACTGACATATCACAYACCTCACAGATGCATCATACTACACATAGACAAACAGCACATAGTACACATCACATATAACACTCTACCCAGATATATCACAGACATACCACATACATACCACCACATACAACAAAAATGCCCCACATACCAGATAGACATACACAGCACATATGTCACACAGTACACATCACTAAGTACACTCGAGACACACCATACAGATAAATCACAGGCATCTCACATACCACACAGACACATAGCATTCCACATTCTACACAGATACAGCAGATACTATAGGTACCACAGACAAAATATCACACAAGGTAATCACACATACATTATACACTCACTATACCACATTACACACAACATAATACATGAACTTCTGTCATGTTTATTTTTACCAAGTCATACATCAACATTTTATTGTGAAATTTTTCAAACATCTAGAAAATTTGAAAGTGAAAATGCATATGTACTTAACACCTAGACTCTATCATTGCTAACATTCTTCAATATAGATGATTCTTGAATGACAATGGGGTTTGCATTCTGAGGAACTCATCATAAATTGAAAATATCTTAAGTTCAAAATACACATAATACACATATTCTACTGAAGATCATGGCTCAGCAGCATCATGCAGCACAGAGTAGAAGGGTCTCCTCCTGATCTTGGGCTGATGCCTTGATACTTCCATTGTGAGAGAGGGGCTCATCCTTGCCACTAGCCTAGGAAGAGATCAAAATTTCAAATTAGAAATATTCATTTCTAGTATTTGTTTATAGCAAAACCAAAGATTTCTTCTAAGCTGTACAATTATGTCAGGGAACATTACTGGCCACTTAACCATCTGTTTTCAACACTTAACCGGAAGTCTTAGTTCTGGGTGTATGTTATAACCATAGCCTTAGGTGTGCTTCACTAACATGTCTAAATGCTGCTTCCATTTTAGTAGTTTCATTTCTGTACTTCATTTTCCACCCCGCTTCTTCTTGTCCCCCAGACACCTCATAGTTAAGAATTTAAAGTCTTAAAATTGCAAATTTTATCTGAGTATTATTCCATAACTATAAAACAGTATTAGTCAAGCAGGAGTTCAATGCATTGCTCTTTCCTCAGCTTGGGGGAACTGTGGATCTACAGGTGATTTAGACCTATGTCCTAGAGGCCCAGTCAGCACTCTCTATTCACCTTCACTGTGGCGGAGTATTTGGAGGTGGAGCTATGAAACACACATTTGACTGCGGCGAAAGAGTAGACAGCAGGAACCTCTGGGACTCCACTCTAAAGAGGAGAGACAGACACATCAGCTTAAGAAAGACCCCATCACTGAAGCCAAAAAACCTCAGATACCAGCATCTGGAAGCAACTGCTTGGGCCCCGTGTCAGACCCTATTTTGCCAAGTCTAATCTTCAGTGTTTGCAAATGGATAAAAGGTCACACCACACACACCCAGCATCTCCAATTTATGGGAGTTTCTTGCAGCAGATCCAGGAGGCTAATGTAGGAGGCTGGCCTGGAATATCCAGAGAGTGCTAATGTTAATYACATTAAGCCAGAAGAAGGCAGAAGAACTCAGAGATTCAACACATGAGAACAACAATGCAAGCTATGCTGCCTACAGAGTTGAGGGTGAAATCAGGAATTCCAGAAGTTTCCTGAAAGCACTTAGCCAGACTCTTCCTCAACCCCTCTGGGTAATGTTGACGGATAAGAGGCAATGCTGCCTGTGGGTACTGGAGAGACCAGCTGTGTGTGTGGAGACAATGAGTTTGTGCTAATGTCTTCTGCAGCACCAGAAAAGAAATTCAAGTTTGTTTCTTGAATTTCCGGAACTCCCTCAAAATCAGACAAGAACATTCTTCCTCTGTGAAAACCCAGTCCTTCTTCCTGTTGCTTCCTATTTCTATCCATCTATTTCATGGAATATTTTACAACAGATACAGGTGCCATAGGAAATAGTCCCCCTACATAGTCTAACAACCACTAGAAAAAGTGCTCTGTGAGGCTGGGGGCTAGAATTCTCCACTAAGCAATACCTGTGATTGACACTATAAACCATGAGCACTTGCTTGTACTTGTGACTGGTTCAGTATCACATAGGACTAAGACAATAATCATGCTCTCTGAAACTTGGGCTGTGATGTGCCAAAGTAGACCAGTGTCTGTTTATTATCTACATCCACACTATTAGGTTGTCATAGAAACAATTTCCTGTATCTGAAAGTATAGGGACTTGAGAAACTTGACATGTGTCAAGTCCTGGGTGAATGTATGTGTTGACACGAGCCAGTCATGATGACGACTCCAGAGCCTCAGACCTAGCAAAGTCTTCTCACTAGGATGAGGTTCAGAGGGATGTCCAAGTGTTCCTCAGGAGACCAAGTACAAATGTTGACAATGTGTGCAGATATATGGGTGRTTATGGCATGAAGAATGTCACCCCCCACACACACACCTCACGGAAACTTCTCTCACTGATATTAGCTAAATATGTGCCCCTGATCCAGATGTATATCATAACTCTGCCTTTTTATTATCTGTATGTGGTAACCCTGTCTCCTTAACTAGCAATAACCCCACCTTTTTGCTCAACTCTATGTAATAAACATGCTGAGCCTCTGGGGTGCAGTTTCTCCAGAAGAGAGCCCAGACCACCTGATGCCAGTACTCTGTGTACCTGCCTGTTTGTCTTTTCTTCATTACTTAACCACTCCCACCAGATCCAAGTCTCTGGAGCCCTGCTGGGTGTGGTACGAAAGAGCAGGTAGTATTATATTGAACATTGCATTTTGAGAGCTGTGACTATGCCCTGTGGTCTGTCAAACACACACACACACACACACACACACACACACACACACACACACACCCTGAACTTTCCAATACAAGGCTAACTCAACATCATACTGGGAAAGAATAAATATTATAAAGTAAAATAATATTTCAGAAATGAGGCAAGTGTATATTCCAAAGATGAAGTCATTTATACCCACAGAACATGGTTCTTTTTCTTTTAACCATGTTGACAAAAATGTGGAGTTTAAGAAGTAGGTCCCAAGACTGACAGGTATGATTACATTTTGATTAAACAGAGGATTAAATATCTGATGAGAGAGAACTAAAAAGAAAGACTGTGAAAATGCCAGCTGGGCTACTGGCATTGGTAGAGACTTGGGTAAGGGGAATTTTAGATTTACTGAGAAAATTTACAGTTTAAATTTTTTTTCTATAATGTGCATCCACTTGGTAGTTAGAAACAAAATGAAGAGGCTGGGGATTTGGTGTAGAGCTATAGTCATAGCCATAGTTAGGAAGCATGTCAGGAAGAGAAACAAAAATAAACACTCTGGAAGTCTGCTTAAAGGRTTAGGTAATATTTCAAACTGGCATTCACAATGATTTGGTTGCACAATAGTATTGCCAATCAAGTTTCTAAGAAACCAATTTACACCATAAAAAATAGTTATTTAAAAGAAAATTATTCTTTCCTAGGATAAGGTATCCTTGCTGACCAATGAGTAGGAAAGCCTAAAGCCACTGTCAGTATTTGCATGAATGATTTTCAGCTATGATTTTAGTCCCAGGAGTACCTCTGACCCTGCACGGCAGGGAGAAATGGGCTGATGGGAGAAATTTTCTGCAAGGTGTAAACTTCCTGGGCACAAAGGATTAGAAGGGGCCACAGGGCCAGCCTGTTCTTCACCTGTAGAGACAAGCTACCAGGGTCTTCACTATTCCAAACTCTAGGTTCCACTCAAGAAAAGGGCGCATTTAATGCAACTCCAGTCCAAAATATGTTTTTCAACAAAGCAAAGTGGTTTTAAAGCTTATATGGGAGAAATAAATGGTGAAAGAACTGCCAAAAGTGCAGTGAAGTCTTAGGAGGGAAGTGTACTGCTGGAAATTAAAATAGGGAAATGAAGTCTTATAATACAAAGGCACAGAGGTGCTAAAGAACCAGTGAATGGCAGAAGCACATAAGCTGAGATACTAGCCCATGTGTGAGGGGACTAAGAATACTGGAAAGTGTGTGTTTGTAATGAGGTAGCAACTAATAGTTACTTTGTTGGGATACGACCTTATCTTGTACATAACATCAAATTAAAAAAAAAACTAAAATAACTTAAAAACAAAAATGTAAAACAAAAAACTAGCAAAGAGTTTTGGGGATATTAACAAAAAAACATTAGCAAAGTGTCCTGAAGGTACTTATACAACCTTAGGTGAGGACAACTTTTATTTTTAAAGCAAAACAGAAGGGAATTTTGTAGCTTCCAAACTTGTAGCCTCCGCAGTATGAAAAGACACCATAAACACATTTTGAAAATGATCTACTGCTTCCTTTGTAGGCAAAGAGCCATTCGTATTGGAAAGCTACTTTTAACAGCAGCAACAGCAAATAATCCAACTGGCCAAAGCATTTTAAAAATGTTTGTTCTTGAGAAAATGTTTGTTCTTGAGTCAGGCTCCATGACATGGGTTTGTACCCCAACTTTTAGGTGAGAAAGGCAGGGATCCCTTGAATTTAGAAGTTTGAGGCCTGCCTGAGACATACATTTAGAGACTGGCTCCCACACATGCAAGTTTCTTAGTGTTCTCATTGCTACTAAAATGAAATGTGCCAAAAATACTACACATTTCATCTGAATAAAACTAAAAGTAATACTGTTAGTATTTATTAAGTTTAACATAAATTTGTTGGTATACAAAAGTAATAATGTTTGGCCCAAAACCATGTCTATTGTAGGAACAAATGTAGCCAAAGAGGACACTCAACTGACACTTAGCCCGTCAGGTGCCAAGAGCTGTCCATGTGACTAGATGGCGGCAATGAAGCCTTTCTGAATTAATGTCCTGTTTAGGTAGGGACTTTCTGGGCAATTTAGCTAGTTCTGGCTATGGCCTAATTCTGGAAGCACTATCAAAGCTGATAAAGACCTGTGAAGATGGACTGGCATTTTGTCTTTGGACAACTGAAAAGAGTGGAGTTGAAAAGAACATGAATTGTTCAACCTTTGTGGGAAGATCGAGAAGAAACATGGARAGATGCAGAATGGACATCTTCCAAGCTACCATTACGTGTGCCTGACAGGCAGTGCTTCATGAAAGTGTTAGCAAAGTCGATCCCAGACACAGCCTGAACACATACTAGGAGCAATGTCTCACACAACACTGTGCCATGGTCCCAGTACGGGAGAGTAGRGAGCTTTGTCCAGAAGGGACTGTATCCTTACTTAGTATGCTGACGGGGAATCTGTGGTATGTTCTGAAAATAGTAAGGAGGACACTTCAGACTTGTGGGGGAGTGAAATTTTTATATGATTTTTAACAGATTTATTTTAAGTGTATGAATGTTTTACTTACATGTACTTATGTGTACCACATCTGTGTCTGATGCCTATGGAGGTCAGAAGGCAGTATCAGATCTCCTGGAACTACAGTTACAGATGGCTGTGAACTACCATGTGGATGTTGAGAACCCAGGTCCTCTTCAAGAGCAGTAGTGCTCTTAACCATTGGGTCCTCTCTCCAGCCCTATATATTATGGGATGGATTTCTATTGTTTTGTTTTTTGAGACAGGGGCTCATTCTGTAATCCAGGGAAGTCTTGAACTCACCATGTAGCTAAATATGACCTTGGATACATAGTGGCTTTAAAGCCAGTCAGGGCTACATGATGTGTTCAAATGTTACCTTGGCATGTTATTAAGAGGGGACATGAATATTTTTTAATAGTTGGCTCTTGTGAAAAGTTGAAGCAATGAGGAGATATCACAGTTTTAATGTTTAAGAATCAAGTAAGCATTAAATCTTTCTATCCACCATATGTGAGTGTTGTCTGATAATCCATGACAGTTAAATTGGYAAGAGGGAGCCTAGTGATGCTCTCTGACTCATGATGTGGAAACCGGGACATTGGCAAGATCCATCACCAGTCTGTACCTTGTGGGCCCCCAAAGAGACCTAATCATGGAATCATGGAGAATGTATCTTTCCTTTACCAGACAAGAATGGAGAGTCTCTCTTCTATTTCCTATTTTGTCCCTTCCTATGGCCTATCACCTCTTTGTACTTTAATGAAGAGGCCATGACTTTCCCCTCAGAAGAATAGCCTCCTGTGCTTATGACAGAGCCCCACCCACACTCCAAAGCTTGGCCTTCAGAGAAGCAACTAGAGAAACTTCAATGCTGATCTAGGACAGCCCTGTACAAGGCACTGACCTGTGAGGACAGACCTCGCTGACCTAGGACAGAGTGATTATTTCTAGCCTTTTTAGCAGACCCCAGTGCTTGGTTTAGATTATAAGGTCCTAAGAGTTAGGGGGTGATAAGTACACAGCTTCCCATGTGGCTATACATGGATGCAGAAAAATAAGCAGACAGAACTAGGGAAACAGCTTAGTGGGTAAAGTGCTTGCCCTACAAACATGAGAGTATGAATTTCATCCCTAGCACACATGTAAAAAGCCAGATGTAGTAGTGTGTGCCTGTAATCCCACCAATGGGAAAGTAGAGATGGAAGGATCCCTGGAGTTCCCTGGCCTGCCAATCAAGCTAGATCAGCAAGCACCTGGTGGGCAGTGGGTGGGGAAGAGAGAGAGACAAAGATAGAAATAGAGATAATGGATCTCAAAAAGTAAAATGGAAAGCRATCAAGGAAGACATCAATCAATCTCTGGCCTCCATACACATGTGCATGAACACACACACATACACATGCACACACAAAGAAGTCTTATGTTATGCTTACCAATGATAGCAGAGTTGTGAAGGAAACTTCTCAGTTTGTACAGCCACATGAATGTCAGTAAGCAGAGTGAAACAACTGTGTTTTATACTATGCCATTCCATCATTTAAAATATCACATCACAGATGAACTATTTTCTCAAGCCCTTTGAGCTAAGAAGAGCTGATAACTGTTTTTCAGATAAAATACTACCAGGAGGCTGCCACTCACCTGGGTGGGGACTTAGGCCAGGTCAAGTTGTTACTCTTTTCCTGTGGACCAAAAGAAAGAGCACAGTTAAGAGAAGAAGCTACTTATGCCAGGCTTTCTGCCTGCCCTTCACAACTAGAGCCTGTCTTCAGTTTTGAGAGACAGCACCTGGGATGGACATTTTTCAGGGGGGCAGTTCCCTTCCTCAGAGAACACTCTTCCTCAGAAACATGTTTATGAACACACGTGTTTTCCTTTCTCCATGGCTGGGTGGGAGAGGGCCTGACAGCTGGCGGGGTAGCACTATTTATGCAGCTTTCTAAGGACTGCCTAATGCTTTCGCCACTGGTGAATTTATATTTCCATTTCACCTTCTGCTCCTTGGGGGGGGGGCGTTCTGGTACCTCTGCTTTATCACTAACATGGTTCTGTCAGACATTTTGATGGAGGTTAGCTGGTGAGTGTGTGGGTATCTTATCATGGTCTTACCATCTTCCATGGGCTTCCTTGACATCCATATTCTCCTTAGTGAAGAATTTGATCAGGTTCAGGTCATTTCATTAGAAAACCATTAGTATTTTTTGGTACAAGTGTGCGGATTTCTTTCTTTCTTTCTTTCTTTCTTTCTTTCTTTCTTTCTTTCTTTCTTTCTTTCTTTNATCAAGGAAGACATCAATCAATCTCTGGCCTCCATACACATGTGCATGAACACACACACATACACATGCACACACAAAGAAGTCTTATGTTATGCTTACCAATGATAGCAGAGTTGTGAAGGAAACTTCTCAGTTTGTACAGCCACATGAATGTCAGTAAGCAGAGTGAAACAACTGTGTTTTATACTATGCCATTCCATCATTTAAAATATCACATCACAGATGAACTATTTTCTCAAGCCCTTTGAGCTAAGAAGAGCTGATAACTGTTTTTCAGATAAAATACTACCAGGAGGCTGCCACTCACCTGGGTGGGGACTTAGGCCAGGTCAAGTTGTTACTCTTTTCCTGTGGACCAAAAGAAAGAGCACAGTTAAGAGAAGAAGCTACTTATGCCAGGCTTTCTGCCTGCCCTTCACAACTAGAGCCTGTCTTCAGTTTTGAGAGACAGCACCTGGGATGGACATTTTTCAGGGGGGCAGTTCCCTTCCTCAGAGAACACTCTTCCTCAGAAACATGTTTATGAACACACGTGTTTTCCTTTCTCCATGGCTGGGTGGGAGAGGGCCTGACAGCTGGCGGGGTAGCACTATTTATGCAGCTTTCTAAGGACTGCCTAATGCTTTCGCCACTGGTGAATTTATATTTCCATTTCACCTTCTGCTCCTTGGGGGGGGGGCGTTCTGGTACCTCTGCTTTATCACTAACATGGTTCTGTCAGACATTTTGATGGAGGTTAGCTGGTGAGTGTGTGGGTATCTTATCATGGTCTTACCATCTTCCATGGGCTTCCTTGACATCCATATTCTCCTTAGTGAAGAATTTGATCAGGTTCAGGTCATTTCATTAGAAAACCATTAGTATTTTTTGGTACAAGTGTGCGGATTTCTTTCTTTCTTTCTTTCTTTCTTTCTTTCTTTCTTTCTTTCTTTCTTTCTTTCTTTGGTGGGTGGGGGTTGAAACAGGGTTTCTTTGTATAACCCTGGCTGACCTGGAACTCACTCTGTAGACCAGGCTGGCCTTGAACTCAGAAATTTGCCTGCCCCTGCCTCCCAAGTGCTGGGACTAAAGGCATGTGCCACCACTGCCTGGCCATGACAGCTTTTGAAAATAAAATTTTCATAAAGTGCATTGTCTCATTTATCTAGACATTGATCTCACTGTTATATTGGTGGAAATTGCTGAGTTTGTGGTCACAAGATTCTTTTTTCTCTAAAAATGTTATAATTTAGCTCTCAAACTTAGACTTGTGGTTGGCATTGGGTGTTTTGCCAGGATGAAGAACTCAAAATGGTTTTCATCTTTGGTTATATTCAGCTCAGGACTAGCCAGGAAAGCCATCTTCCCAGTTAACCTTGCTATCTTTGTTTAACACAACAAAGCTTAACAGCTTTGTGTTTAACCCAAGCTGATCAGAAATGAAAGGTGTAATTCTGGGCTTTTATTCCATTTACCTGGCACAGGCTGTTGTGAAGATGTTAAGCTACTAGTTTACACAATTTTTAAGAATTATGTTGCCTATAAACAGTTTCCTGTTGTTCACTGTATGCCTTAAGCTGTCATTGCACTGGCTTTAGTATGATGTCAAAGGTGGTGAGAGTGGATGTCCTCATCTGTTCCCAGCTCAGGGTCGAAGGTCACTCTTCTGTCATGAAAGTGACAGAATAAAGAGATCTTGACAGTTTGCATCTTATTCCTGGGTTGGGGGTATTTTCTTTTTAATCAGAAGTGAGGTTTGAATATAGTCCACATTCATTTTTTGTATGGGTTGGAATGATCATAAGGTTCTAGACCGTTATTCTGTTAGTATTTTATGACATAATTGATTTACAGATGTTAAATAAATGCATTTCTAGAATAAAAATCACTTATTCATGGTGTATGATCCTATGTGTGCATTTCCTAGTATGTGTGCATACTAGTGTGCATTTACTAGTATGTGTTGGTTGGATGGTGTTTCATGTGTTTTGCTTGTGTCCTGAATATCTTTAGCTCACTATAGACTTCTCTCGTGCTGACATTGTCTGGCATCAGTATCAAGTTAATCCTAGTGTCACTCAATGGGTTCCTCCCTCCTCTGTAACCTGAATTTGTGTGAGATTGCTCTCTTCTTATCCTCCCCTTCTTCTTGTTTTGTTTTATTTTTATTTGAGAACTTCATACAGTATACTTTAATTATAATCTTTCCTCTCCCTCCCAGACTCCCCATAATGATCTTTCTGTCTCTTAAAAACAAAACACAAACAAAATCAAAAGAACACACAAGTGTATGTGCACATACACACACACATGCACAAAAACAAACAAGCAAACAAAACATGAAGTCTGATTTGTATTAGTTAACTACTCCTAAGAATGAGGCCTGCCCAGGAGTGTGGTTGGCACAGATATATATCACACACCACACAGACATACCACATAAATAGACAATACACTTCATATACTAGATAGTCACACCATGCACACCATATACTACACCCCAGATGCTATACACCACATAGAAACATCACACAAACACATCAATACCTCATATGCTATACACATGCACACATACATGCATGCACACACACATACATCACAGACCACACAGACACATCACACACATACAGACCTAGCACACAAACCACCATACACCTCTCTTACCACACAGGCATACCCCATACCATATACATCTCACACCACACAAACACCATTCATAGATATATACACTCATAGATATATATGCTTCATATACCACATACAACCTATAGACAAAACACATACCACATAGTGCACCATACGTCACATAAACACTACACATTACACAGAAACATCACACACCACAAAGAAATATAACATACCATATACATAAATCATATATTATACACATAACATATATACATTATTGCCATACATAGACACATATTATACACTGACACAGCTATTCATCATCTACATTATATACCACATAGAAACACCATACATGAAAACACTTCACATGTTCATGTACACATTATACACTATGCAACAGACACATTAAKTACTACATGTATACAGTTCACACTGCACCACACACTCCCAATGAGTCTCAGGACAGTATCAACAGTGATATCAGTGCAAATCTGGAAGGTCTAGGGTACCTCCACACATTGGCCTCAGCCCTTCCATGAGCATGGCACAGAGGGACAGGCACACCTGGGGAAGGTTCCCCTTCTTCTGTAGAGGTAGCTCTTTCTTCTCTGCTGGATGTGGACTCTTCTGGAATCGGGTCTGCATCATGTAGTCAAATGTGCTCAGATTCTTAGCAACTACAAAAGGGATGGCAGGAAAAGACAGGGTCACCCAGCAACCACACAAAATATCACACAGAATTTCATGTGCAGTGTGCAGTCCACCTTGCCAGGGAATGACTATCCTGTCTTGCATGACCTAAGAACAGGAGGAGGACTAGGTATGTCAGGCCAGACAAGCAATGCTCTGCATATTTTATGTGAGACAGGACCTAACTGTTCCCTATTGTCCAAGACAAAGCATCTAATTTAGCATAGAGATGTGGTATCCCAGAGGAGCTGGACTATGGTACTCTCATAAGTCTCCTGCTTTCTGCATCATGACAGACTACTCCAGAACCTCCCTCCTGGGATGGCTCTAAGAGGGCAGGCTCAGGAAAGACTACTTTGTCCAATGATTATCATCTACCTAGGGCAAACAGAAGTCCTGCTGGTAGAAATAATGGACCCCTGAGATGACCCTGAAGTCTACTCACCCTGTACCTGCTTCCCCTGACCCATGCAGTCACTTCACCCTAGGTGCTCTTACTCAGAGAGCACAGGGCTACCCACAAATGTGAAGCATGGCAAGCAACCCCAGCACAGGCTGGGGCTTTGGCAACCACACCTAGCAGAAGCAATTTGGGTTACTTCAAGAAGATCAGATGTGTTTTTAAGAAAAGAGTTGTAAGTGCCTATCTCAGCTCCATGTATCCAGGGAGGGGTCTGACTTAAAACCAACTTACACAGGGACAGATGGTTTGCAAGTATCTCTGAGGAGCTACATGATCACCCAATCATCCTATCTGTAGCTCAAGTAAAAGATGGGCCATCTCATCCCCCAAAAGTCCTACAGAATTTGGCTTTATGCTATTAAGAGTGATGAATCTCCCTAGGCCCACCCAGCTGTGATCCAATCTTGTTAGCTACCAGCATCTATGTCTGAGTAAGCCTGTTGGCCTCCACTTCCTTATATTCTTATTAAAACATTACTTCTTCCCAGGGAAGGAAGACAGTTGATGAGCATGTCCAAGGATAAGTAATATCCCTGTATGTCCTTTATGTACCAACAGCTAGCTCTGGCAATGTATAGACTCTGCCCTTTCTCCACTGGATTCAACACATTGTTCCTCACCTAGCATGACCACACTCTCTCTCATCCCTCCATTGGAGGAGCTTCAGCTTTCCACACTTACTGGGCATTGGGTCCTCAAATCTGCAACCCATCTTCAAAGTAGTCCCTTCAAAGGGCCATCCACATGGGTGCTTGTACCTTGAGGTCCAGTCCTTGAGTGTAGGTTAGATCTACAGACTAAGCTTTCAGTGAGCCTTATCCATGGCCAGAATATTCTGCTGTCCTGCTCCTTCCATGAAGCCAGTCACTGTTGTGAGACACTTTGCAGTCCATGAGGAAGGATCAGAGCAAAGTGATAAGACCAGTGATTCAGAGGAGCTACATCGGCCAGTCTTCAGAGAGTTTAGATGAAGAATTTTATGGTGGTAGTGTGGCCACTGAATCCCAATGTAAGTGCCCTGAAGAGGACTTGGCTGAGCTGTGTTTACCATGACCCTATAGTGATGAGTGAGAGCTATAGTTTTGGGTAGGCTTACTAATATATAACAATAACTAGCATGTCCTGGAAATACTTGGTGTCTAAACTCAACATGTTCAGCCTGACTCCGGTTCTTCCCTTTCAGAGGAACACTTTCTAGTCTCCTCATTCTGAACAACCCTATCGTTAGTATTTCATCAGTTCCAGCTGCCACTGGTTATAATTTGTCCTGCTTTCAGTCCTATGAGCCCATTTCAAGTGTCATTAGGAACAGTGGTGGCAGCAACTTTCAGTGACTAGCTGTGCCTGACTTGTTCTCCAAGGTGTGGCACAGCAAATGTAGTATCACCTGCAGTATACTTGGACATGTCTCAGTAAAGTGCTTCCACACAATGTGCTTCAATGCCATTGACCCCTCTCTACCAAAATGGAGATGACTCCAAACCTCATCCACTTATGCAAAATTGCCCCTCTCTTACCTTGGACTGACACATGGTAGGCACAAAGTCCTTGCTATGAAGTGGAAGGGGAAAGTGGCTAASACCAAATTTGTGTTCCTGGGCAGTATGGACCCATAATCTTCAACCTATGGGTATAGGTTCTGTAGGGAGAACTGGTGAGACACCAGGTGCTGGACCTAACTCTGAGAGAGAGGGAGGGACATCTAGATAAAAAAGGAAATATGTTCTACATGAGGTCAGGTGCTAGGAAWAATAGCAATACTGATAAATCTGAAAGCATTTAGACATGAGAAAAATTTCCAGGTAAGCTTAGAAATAATGTTTTTTTAAATTCATATGTATAAAAGTAGTGGAGAGCTTTAAAAGTAACTCCAAAGATACATCATTCTGAGTGTTTAAGTCACAGGGAATATGAGGTGCCCTCCTAGCCTTGTTAATAAAAAAAAAAAATAGCATCGCTTCTCGGCCTTTTGGCTAAGATCAAGTGTAAAAAAAAAAAATAGCACATGCTCAGCTGAAGTAAGTTTGAAGCTTGGTTCTCTCCCACTTTACAAATATATCTAAACACAAATAAGTATAAATGAACCAGGTCATCCCTATATACAACCTAAAAATAAAACTTCAAATTAAAGCAACAAGATTTAAAACATGGGTCTTCACTATACTTGGAAGAGGAGGAGGGAGAAGGAGGAGAGAAAAGAAGAAAAGAGGAGGAGGGGGGAGGAAGAGGAGGAATCTAAGTCTCAAATCATCAACAATGCTGAAGTCATGAGAGTGTGTTAAGCATACTTGTAGGCCAAGTATGCTCTTTATGTTCATGGTCATGCTGTAGGTAAGAACCATTGGTTACAGGTGGGGTCTTTTCATGGGAGAAGGTCAGCACTCTGCCAGGCACTGTTATTGCAGCCTCAGGCAGGGTCTGTACCATCATTAAGGTTTGGATAAGTGAAGCTGGAGGAAACCTGCACTTTCAGGAGTAGCCAGGCCTACCATTTCCAGAGACCAAAGAAGTTTCACGGGCAGTTTCCCACAGCAGAAATCATGGGTACAGAAGAGGTGACTGTAACCCAACACTTTCTTAGGGAGATGGTCATAATAGCATAAAAGGTATCTGACACATATTTGTGGATATAGAGTCTCTTCTTTGGCTCCATTTGGATGAGGGAAACCAGTCCTTTGAGCTTAAGTCTCATTGTTATAATTTCTGCTTGTTGCTTTCCTAAATCCTCCTGCTCTTAAGTGTCTTAAGGGAATAGTAATATTCCCTTATCTCTGTGCATTTTAGTGTCTCCTGTGCTTTCTGTGGGCTTCTGAACATGAGTTCAGTTCCTTTCTGGACTTTCTGACTTTCTTTTGGTATCTCTTTCCTGTAGTCTGTCCTTTTKCTATGAACTCATTTCTGGCAAGGATTCCCAATGAACTAAAGTGGCAAGACTAGAGTGGTACATACTCAGGTAGAAGTGGAAGATGAGCAGGTGCCCGAGCAGCACAAAGCTGGCAATGGCTAGCAGCAGTACCACCACTGTGATGGAAAGGACCATGGGGGTCTTCACAGCCAGAGGCCACAATGAGAGGAACATCAGCCATGTGTTCTCGGAGCTGATCTCTATGAAGACAGAGAGACATGTCCATCCAGCACTTATCCAAACTGCAGCACCTGTGGTCAGGTAAGCAGAGGGATAGCACTTGCTAGGGTGAGTGAGGACAGCCAGACAAGGGATGGGTTTTGCTCTGCATTTGCCCTACTCCTATGGGCCCACTGGCTGTGGCTAGCACTATGATTCCCACTTTATGGATAGAGAGACGTTCCTAAATACTGGAATGCAGAGCCAGCCCCTCCCCTTTCCCAAAGCCTTGACCTTTATTTCAGATCAACCACTTCGCAGACATCAATGAAGACCAAGCCCTCTTGSTGCATTTCCTGAACACTGTTTCACGGCCCTTAAGATCAAGGCTATGGATAAGGGGTTTCCAAGGCTGTATGGCAGAACAGTAGAGGAACAGACCCAAGCCCAAACATGTTGACCCATATCACGTTCTACAATGGTGCTAAGCTCTTTCTAGAATGAACTCCTATGTATGCAATCTGAAAAGAGAATACTATATGCTGCCTTGTGGCCTGGGCCACCAAATGCCCCCTCACTGATGTCCCTTACTCAGTGATGGCATGGTGAACTCTAGCCCACAAGATGCTGAGCTCAGGCCATGGACTCTGTAGGGTTCTGGAATGGCAAGCCAGGAAGTGATCTCTACTCATACTCAAAGAATCATAAGTCTACTCCTAGGAGAGATGTGCACCACTTCTCTGCACCACRTCTAATGTCATGGTCAGTGGCCCCAGCTGTGTCACCATACTCTGATTTTCTCTATTCCTTTCCTTTTTCTTTCCCTTTCTCTATTTGCTCAGCATGGCAATTGTTTAAGGAAATTTAATAACATTATTAATGAAGGAGTTTCCATTTTTGTGGTTTCCAGATCATGCTAAGGAGTGCCAAGAATTCCTAAGTAGTTACAGGGGATACAGAAGATGGGGTCCTTCCACATGGATTTCACAAAGCTATTTCTTAAAAGAACATTCTGTCATGTTGGCTCCATGAATGCCCCAAGACAAGTGACACTCAAGTCCTAACCTCTCCTGTAGCAGGGCTTGTGTAGATGCCTATGGTGCTTGGAGCAGAGGTGGGGTGGCACCCYCCTTGTCCCATAGGATAACCAGCAAAGGAAAATCCCACTTCGGTCATCTTGGTGCTGTTGTAATAAGTGATCATAAGCTGGTGGCACTTAGGCTAAACAGTAATCCTCTCATTTCTGTAAGCCACAAGCCTGAAGTCAGAGTATCCTCTCTGTGGTTCCAGAAGATGGCCCTTCTATCCTTTTCCTTCTCTGAGTGCTCCTGAGCTTGTGGTCATATTGCCCAGCCTATGAGTCCTACCTCCATAGGTCCTTTGCAAGTCTGTATTTCCTCTTGTTTCTCCTGAAGACATTGGCATTTGATTTGGGCATACAAGGGGCCTAGGATGAGCTTCTTAACTTAGAATTCCTCCACAGAGACACTTTTTTCAAATAATGTGCAAATTCATGTCTAGGTCAAGACTTGGACACATTTTGGAGGCCATATTCAAACCAATCCCTTTCCTTCTTGCTTGTTTCAGACATTTACGTCATGGGCTTAGACTTCTGGACCTATTTAATCATAGAATCCCTGAGATTCCCCTCAGAATCTGTGGCTAGACATATAATAGCCCCACTCTCTTCTGTTCCTGTCTACAAATAGTTGTCTCCTACAAGATAGGCACTTGCCTTCTCCATCCAGCACTGCTAAATAGTCCACTGTCTAGGTGCTCAAGACTAACAGAAGGGTCAGGGTATACCTCACTCTAATCCCTGGTCTCAAGTCAACTGGAGAGTGAGGGAATATAGATGGGTCAAGGTGAGGCCTGGAAGTCTAATGCTCAGCACATGGGAACTAGACAGTAGCAGTTTCTGAGCATCAGAAGGGTACCTTTATATCGAGGATCTGTACGAAGCTCATCAGGGTTGACAAAGTACTGGATGAAGATGTACAATAAGATAATCATCACACCAAGAATCCCAACTGCAGCTGAGGCCACAGAGCAGAAGAAGAACCTGCATGAGAGAATTCTGCTCAGAGATGAGCAAGTGAGAGGTTAGGACAGACTAACACCCAGCTGAGTACATGAGATCAACACACAGGACTGGTGTGGTAGTATGGAAGCACAGAATCCAAAGTCTATTGGTGTCTTCTCCACCCCCCCTCCTTGTGCTCTTTCTACCATGTCTTTCACATACTCTAGGTAGATTCTGGTTCATGATTATATTGCTCCATGTTTCCCATAGCCTTCTACCTGAGCCCTCATGTCCTTCCATTCTGCAGTCTAGACAAGAATGCCATTCCCATCCAATAGGAAAAGTTAATCCCAAAGATGGCAGATGACTACATAGGTSAACAGAACATCTTCCAACAAGCGTGCTCTAATCGTGGCCACTCAGGAACCACAGACTTTCTTGTTTTCTTGCTGTTTTTGATTTTGTTCTTGTTCTTGTTGATGCTGTTCCTCCTCCTCCTCTTCTTTTTCTTCTTCTACTTCTTTTTTTCTTCTTTTTCTTCTCATTCTTATCCTTCTTATTCTCCTTGTTCTCCCTCTTCCTGTTCTTTTACTACACCTCCTGATATTGTTCTTCCTCTTCTTCTCCCTCTTCTTATTATCCTTCTTGTTCTCTTTCTTCTTGTTCTTCCTCTTCATTCCTCCTCTTCCCTCCTCCTCCTCTACCTTCCTTATTCACTGCCTTCCAATACATTGTATTGAGCTTGTCCAGACTTTATTGTACCCCATTCTGCAATATCCATATGGCTTCCTGTTTATTAGGACTGTAAGATGGGCTTCTATTCAATTCTGGGGCCAAATGATATCAAAATGCCATTGAAGGGCAAGAGAGATGGCCCAGTGGTTAAGAGTACTGACTGCTCTTCCAGAGGACCAGGGTTCAATTCCCAGTATGTACATGGTGGATCATAACTGTAACTCCAGTTCCAGGAGGATACGATGCCCTCTTCTGACCTCTGAGGATAAGAGGTGCCCAGACATACATGCAGACAAAACATCCACATACATGAACTAAAAATAAAAATGTTTAATTTTTTAATGCCATTGACTCCACTCATGATTTCTTGGGCTTTGGAGAATGAGRTGWCATGCTCATTAGTGAAGATGCTAAGAATCAGTGCTAACTAGTGAGAATTGATGGTGCCTCTATCATCCTCTGCTCTTCCCCTGACACCAATTTTGACATACAAAGGCCATGTCTCAGTGCCATAGCAAGTGTGCTTTCTTCTGCTCTCTCCTCACTCATGGGCAGACCATACCTCACCTATTCCAATTTGCCTTCACAGAAACTGTTTGGTTAGCCAAAAAAAAAAAAATCCCATGATTCTCTGTGACCAGGCAGTATGAGGCTCTCAGAGGGACAGTGGGAAATAATCTCCTAGCTAATCCAGCCACTTCCAGAACCATGGTGATCACTTGAAGCCCACATTGGGATGCCTAGTAACAGTAGTTGTTCCCTGGATGGATGGCAGAAACATCAAAGTCCAATGTGTTGTCAGGGCAGGGGAAAGAATAGGGTTGATGTAAGGGGCTACTATATCCTGTTCATCTTCAGGACTCACAGGGCTGATGGACAGCCTAGGCCAGTGGTTCTTAACCTGTGAGTCAAAACTCCTTTGGCAAGCCTCTATCTCCAAAAATATTTATATTACTATTCGTAACAGTAGCAAACTTACAGTTATGAAGTAACAAAATATTTTTATGGATGGGTGTCACAACAGCATGAAGAACTGTATTAAAGGGTCACAGTATTAGGAAGATTGAGTATTACTGATCTATACCCTAACCTGATGCCCAGTAGCTCTCTGGATTCTGCATTCATGAGCAGGGCAATGCCTTACGATGGCCTAGATGCTTGCTCCTTTGCTCAAAAGTCTGACCACTGTTCTTCAATTGATGGCCATGACACTGAGAGGGTAAATAGTCTTGAAGTAAGTTTAGGAGGCTATACCAGGCTTTGACCTACTACTGTTCATGATGAGCACTCTATTTATGAACTTTGTGAGCGTGAACTTGACCCACATGTTTAGGAACAGCCCCACCACACACATATCAAACCCAGCAGCACAAAAGCACTAAGTTCTGCCATAGCTGGAAATGGAGACATGGCCCAAAGGTCATCCTTTCCCTGTGCTTTTCCCCCTCCACTCTGTCACATGCCACCTATTCCTATGAATCCCAGGCCACAGATCCCTCCCCTAGGTCACAGCCTTGACCCTGTGAGTGCCTCACCAGTAGTTTCTCCTGCCCACACAGTTGTTCAGCCATTTGCAGTGGTGGTCAAAGCCAGARACGCATTTGTTGCAGGAGCTGCAATGTTTGGCCTTTTTGCTCCTGGAAGAGAAATTGGGAGAAACAGCTTGTGAGCCCCAAATGCATCATGGGAACTACCTGTCTACCATGAAATGGTGGGTAGAGCCTCCATCTGAAGACAGTGGAGAATTGAAAGTCTATAGAAAAGACAAGGCCGTTTTGGGAAGAGGGATGAGCCTGTGCCCATGGGCATTGCTCCTGGAAGGTGGATCCAGGACTTCCCTATAAGTAGGCTTGTTTGCTAGATGGGAGCCTGAAAGTTTTATCTAGGAGTTGAAGGCTGGTAGTTCACCCAGTGCCTACAGTGCCTTCCTGTAGTCAAGTCAGTGTGTCATCCTGCTCAGGTTCTGGAGACTTTGGACCTCACCAGGCATCAGTTGAAATTGCCTTCCCTCCTCCCCAATTGGAAATGTGAGGTTTATCAGAAAAACCACAAGAAGTAGCATACTTCCCTCCCCCCCCCCACCGCTACCACCACAAAGAAGGGCCTATGTGTACAAGATGTCCTGAGAAAGATACCTCTGGGCCTCAGACTGCAGTTCTTCACACCAAGGGAAAGAGGTATTGGGAACTGGGAGGCAGGACTGTCAGCCTACAGGGTAGGGCAGTATAGTGCAGCCCACTAGGAGGTTGTGACTGAGTCCTCTATGGAGTGCCATAAAAAGCTAGTGCCCAGCAACACTAGGCTCAACTGGGCAACTGTGGGGCCACGGGTCAACAGGACTCTATACCCAAATTCCTACTCCACTCACACGGTAACCTCACACAGGTGGCAATACTGGTTCTGAATCACATGTGCATGTTTGGACCTGTCGAAGGTCGGCATAGGCTTCATGTAGTCCTTTTTGAGTCGGACATTGGTGTCAGCTGGATCGATGGTAATTGCGATCAAGTGCACGATGAGGTGAAACATGAACACCCCACCCATCACCTGGGCTGTCAAGGAACACACAGCCCTGAGCCTGACTGACATGATGAAAAGTGTCCCAGTGGGACAGACAGTGTCAGAGACTAAGGAAAGACCCTGGGATTCCTAGTCATTGATGTCGGCAGCATCTGAGAGCATATCCCATAGAGACACTCACTTTGGAGAACCAGACAAGCCAGCTAACTACTGGTCAAAGCGTGCACAAGCTGTGGAATGTCTTATGTGGCCAGGGACAAGGAAAAGCCTTCAGAAGAGTAGTTTATATCTTGGAATGATAGCTTCAGAGGCCCAAAGTGGTTCACCTGGTGGCAGGTGTTTCCCAGATGGGAAAAGCCTAGGATAAGTGGGACTAGGCCAAGCCAGACCATGCAGTATATGTGGGTTCCACTGGCAATAAATTTACTCTTGGCCACAATACAGGAGAAAACTATGTTCATCAGAAACATTAGTTTCTGGCTAGGCAGTGGTTGGAGGGTACTCTTCAACCTCAGCTTGGGTTAGAGATTCAGGGGACACAAGACTCTTAAGAACCTTTGGATTTTGTCCATCTAAGCCTATATGACCACAAGAAGGTCTTTGTCCCCTCCATCCCTCCTCCTGTCCCTGGGTTAATATACAAAAGGAGGTACTGATTACAAAGGGTCCCCTCTCCTTTGCCCTGATTTCTGGGCCAGGTAGACCAGCATTTGTGGCTTCTCTAAACAAAGAAACAAAGTCCCATGCCTCACAGCCTAAGCTTGTGCCAGCAGGCAGGCTATTTTGTGTCCAGGCAAGAGAAAGTCCATAGGCATATACAAGAGGCTCTGTGGGGATTTTAGCAGGACATGGATAGTTAACTCAACAAGAAGCCCCTTTTCCCAGTTCTTCTAAGAGCTCAGGGTTGTTGATCTGGCTTGTGGTGCTGATTTCCAAAGCCATCCTGCATGCTAGGATTGGGTTTTGTGAACAACATATGTTGGGGAAGAACCCTAATGAAGGTCCCAAAAGAATCAATGATGTAGGGTAAGCCTGCAAGAGGCCTGTCTGCTGACCCAAACCCTGGTGCCGGTCCTGTCTTGCTCACCTCATCTTCCAGCATGAACTGGCCAATACTTAGGATTCTGGGCATGGGCACAGGACTGAGAAGCATGTTCAGAGCACAGAGAAATGACTGTGAGGAAGACAGAAAGCTATATTCCAGGAGGGCCAGAGTAGGAGCTGGTGCAGGACTGTATGTATGTATGGCAGAGGCTTTTACTACCTGTTCTATTGTAGAACCGATTGCAGCTATGGTATAGTTCAGTGGGTCTGGGCACAGGGTCCCTTACAGCTGTTGATACTACCATTACAAAAGCATGGTCCATCAGCTGTTCCCACTCCTTGAAGCTAATTTGAGGGTTAATGTGCTTCCCTCATGGTGATGGGTAGTAAGGAGCATGTTTAGGACCTGGGACATTGGTAGGTGAGGGTCAAGGACATAGGAAGTCTTATACTGCCTGGGTTCTGTCTCTTTTCCTGTAACACTAGAAAAGACCTGTTCTAACAGAAACCAGTAGGCAGGTAGAAAGCCCAAGAGGCATTTTGAGGAGTCAATGAGGTAAGGCTGACGTCAACTGCTCAGGTCCTCTGTGACCACACCTCATGATACCCTCCAAATACGTATAGCATTTATACGTATAGTGTTGGGGACTCCTGGGACACAGGTCAATCACAGGGGGATTATAGCTGCAAAGTAGTTCTCAGGGTACAACTGAACCCTTGTACCTGAACCTGCTAAACTGACCCTAAAGGACAACCAGTCCCCAACCATCACATGGAGTACCAGGAGGCCACTCTAAAAGCATTTATCTGTTACAAAAGGCCTCTGGTCACAAAGGAGACTCAGATCTCAGACACAACCTTCAATCTGTTCCCCTAGAATATAGAGCTCTCCTACAAAAGACCAAGTTACAGCACGTCTTTTATCACATTCTCTTGTGCAAAGCTTGTCCAGGAACACTTTGCCAGCAAATTTTTTACCACTCAGTAATATCCCTGTCACCCATAGGAATCATGCTGGTGACCTTACTATACTATATTTTGTCTCAGAAGACCTGGCTGGCCACTCCCATACCACATACCAAGGTGACATTTCCAAGGGGGAACCCAGAAGAGAAAGTTCTTCAGGATCTGTCCCTGTCTTCTCTAGAACCTTGTCTCAGTGGATAACTAAATGTGTAAGAAGCAGGGTGAGGCGTCCTCCATGGAGGCCTCCCTCCAACTCCCTCTGGAAGTTTCCATGTGGGAGCCTATGAGAACCACAGCTGGCTGGAACATTCCCTAGCAACAATCTGTGTTTAGTAAACAAACAAAGGAAGGGCGCCAGCTCAGGACACCACCCTCCTCAGCCTCCTCGAACTAGTGACCTCTCCCTTGTCCTGTTTCCGCAGGAAGAGGAGAGGCCCAGGAGGAGCCAACATTCTGGTACTGTCTGGATTCATGATTCCTCCAGGGCAAATTCTGTGGCTGAGCTACAATAGCAGCCTAAGACACCCTGCTTAATGCCCCTCCTTAGTTCACATTGCCTTGGCACAACACAGGACTCAAAAAAGATTTCTAGGCTAAAGGTTTGATATTGCACCAAGGGTCCTGTTGGCTAAACTGTGTTATCTAGTCCTTTGTCAGAAGGAAAGGAGTCCCACTGGCGACAGGACCCTCAGAAGTCACCAGCCTGGCAGACCCTTTCTTATCTGAACCACAAGAAGGATCTTCAGTTTTTTCTCTGGCCTCAGAGTTTCCTCAGATCTTCCCGGGACCACTGTCCTAGCTCTTCTAATCCAGCCCCTTACTTCCCAGCCCCTCACGGTGCCTAGCAGGTGCCAAATAATGCTGGTGCCCTCTAGTGGCTGCAACTAGTACTAGTTTGAGCATAATGTCAATGTAGCCAGGCTCTGGTCAGGCTAGTAAAAGAATTTCAAAGGTAATAACCTGACCTAAAAAGCCAAGAAAGCTGTAGTGTCTCTGGACAACAGCTGAGACAGAGCTACCAAGTGGGTATATCAGGGCTCTGGGTAGAAATGGAACTGAGGAATTTGGGTGTACGGCAGGAATGGTCCACTGAAGCAAACACACAACCACCTGAAAAGATCCAGGGCCAAACAGGGCCAAGTTAAAAATAAAAAAAAGAAAGCAGTGATTATCAGGCAGTATGTGTCTCCTAAACATATCCACATCCTGACACCATTGTTGGTAGACCTCATTTGCAACAGAGTCATCACAAACCAGGTAAACAAAGCCACTGGGAACAATCTCATCCACTGTGATCACAGACCTTTTAAAAATGGCAACCGTAGACCAACAAGGTGATTCAGCAGCTCAAAGAGCTTTCTGTGGAAGCCTGGCAACCTGGATGCTGTGGTAGAGAGAGAACCAACTCCTGAAAGCTGTCCTCTACAGGGATGGAGTAGAAGACTGTTCCTGATTGTGTTGCCTGCTTGCGGATCCTGCTCTTGGGCTGCCTTGTCTGGCCTCAGTGGGTTAGGATGTGCTGCTGGGTCCTGAAGTGACTTGATGTGCCAGGGTGGGTTGGTACCCAGGGTGGGGGCTTCTCCTTCTTGGAGGAGAAGGGGAGGGT
>BDUI01000071.1:543218-564872 GCA_002335545.1 Apodemus speciosus
AAAAAAAAAAAAAAAAGAAAAAAGAAAAAGAAAAAGAAAAGAAAAGAAAGAAATGAGCAGCCAGAACAGAGACAGGAGGCTGTCCAGCCACTCACTGCAGTGGCTAATGACCACTACCACACAAACCCCAAAGCTGGGCTTCTATTCACATGCTTGGGAAACCCACCTTCATCTCATCTGCAGGTCTCATGGGGATGCTCCTCCTCTGAAAAGCAACAAGAYAGGAAAAAAGTTTTTTTCCAATGTATTTTATACTACAGAGTAAATTCACCCACATTATACTAATAGTGGCTTTTTCACTGCCTAGGATTCTGCTCATTAAAGCCTCACTACATCCATGACTGAAGTAGGGGTTTTTACAAGATTCTTTGCAGGTGGCAGTCAAGACAGACCATAATTGGTCAACTTATTCCATATCAGCCAAGTGCTCAAATACCATGCTGGGGTTGGGGTGAAGGAGRACATGGGTAAGAAGATCCCCAAGTTTACATCAGAGTAAATGTTTAAAAGAAACCAAAATGGGCAGGCTGAGAAAAACAGGCCTAGTTGTTCAGCCTGGAACATGACCAAATACCTGAGACAGGATGTGTTATGATGGAGGCAGTAGTGACATCTACTCCACTGCTGAMGTGGGATCAACTACATGTACCTTCATCCTGTGCACTGGTAAGATCATGACCTTAAAAACAGCCTTCTTTTGTGCACATTCCTCAAAAAGGGTCATTCAGTGTGTACTTCCATGCCCATGAATTTGGTCCCAGTGTTTCTGAGATTCAGTTATGCAATTACTTTCACCAACTTTTAATTAGAAACATGGCCTTTATTTTACCATCTGTTCCTTGCAGATGGTTCCTCTAGCATTATATCTTGAGCACTCAGTGCCATTTTTAACTGCTGCTGAGAACATAAAATTATTCAACCCTAATGACAGAACTCACCCTTAGACAGTGAATTCAGAATTCATCAACAGCACAACCTCATTTCAGGGCCACTGGGAGCAATTTCTTGCCCATACCAGACAAAGTATGAATAAAATTTGCATATCCTAGACCAGCAAGATACCTCATCAGGTAAAAGCACTTGCTGCTCAAGCCTGACAACTTGAGCTCAGCCCTGGAACCCCCAGTGGGAAAACTGATTCTCAAAAATTTTCCTCTTTTCATTTTATGTACACTAGGCATTGTGCATCTACAAAGTAGTAAGGAAAAGGATTTAAATAAATGGCCTGCAAAGAAATACAAGTAAAAGATGGCAACCAGAACAGGAGCCAAGCACATGGCTGGTAGGGCTGAATTCTCCATGAGGGAMAAGATTTCTATGCCCATCTCTTCAGACAAAGAAGAGGCTACCAGGCCAGACCAAGAGCCATGGAAGCCATGGGCCAAAATGGTCTCAGAGCTAGTATGGACAGATACTTGTTTGAACTCCACCTAGCTAGAACCTTCTAGAAAACTTTGGCCATGAGAAGAGACCCAGCCATACCACTCTTTAGCATTATGGTCACACAGCCTTGGAATGATGGCTGTCCTAGACCAAAGACCACAAGTATCAACTTCCTGTCAAAATGAAGATCAATGCTCTTCAAATGAAGAAAATAAAATCTTTGGAACTTGAGAGATAATTCAATTGGTAAAGTACTTGCTTCATAAGTATGAGGACCTGAGCTGGATTCCTAGAACACCCACATAAATACTGGATATGATGTACAATTGTAGTTCCAGCACTGGGAAGATGGAGTCAGCCAGCCTAGCCTACCCAGCTAGCTCCAGATCAGTGAGACCCTTACCTGAGGAACAATATTTGCATTTGACCTCTGGTATCCATATGTACTACACACACACACACACACACACACACACACACACACACACACACACACACAAATAAAATCTATTCATCCTTGGACTGTGCCTCTGTGGTAGAACACTTATCTAGAATGTAAAAAGTCCTGTATTTGATCCCTAGTACTGGAAAAATAATCCTACCAGCACTGTCTAGCAGGAACTCATTGTATACACCTGTCTAATTTGAACATAAACCCATCTCTGGCTTGTGAATATACATACTGTGGGTCTGAACTGGCCCCAGGCTACAGTGTGTCAAGCCTAGTGTCAACCCTGCCAGATAACACAAACAGAAAATGAAGACACAAAGGGTCACAGATACTTATTTAGAAACAACTGTTAGTCTTTCTTAGAGTAGAAAGAGAAGTTCATCTAGACCCATGCTAAGAGAAGACAAGTTTCAAAGGTAAAGGCAAAGACATACTAGAGCTGAGAAGAGCTCAGCCTTCACACCTGTATTGTAGGAAAACCGCACACTCTTCAGGAAGAATAATGATGATGTCAGTGAAAGGAACATGGGCATCAGTTTTGGAAGACATGATAACCACTACCAAACTTTTCTTAAAAGACAGCTCTTAAAAGCAGAACTTTTAAAGCTCAATGAGCCAAGAACAGGCAGCAATGACCTCAAGAACCCAACTCTAGTGGGTTTGATGTGCTCTCTGCACAGGAGCAGCCCCAAGCGTGGGACCAGAGCCTGTGCCTATAAGGGCTCATCAATTGCAAATCCCACCTGCTTCAGCTGGAAGATCATCCTTGAGTGATCGCCACCTGTGATTTGGTCCAGGAGGTCATCTACCATCTTCTTGCTGTAGCTTCCAGCATCTTTCACGAATTCCTGCAAGCTAGAAAGGAACTGTGTGATGGAAGGCGCGTTCCAAATTTCAAGATTCACCCCAACAGTGACAATGACGCTGATTCCAGAAATCCTCTGGGAGCTTCCCATATATGTATGGGACACTAGACTAATGGTTCTCTAACAATTTTTAAAGTGGCTCATGGCAAAAAAAAAAAAAAAAAAAAAAAAAAAAAAAATCTCCAGAAAAATTAAAGTAAAAACAAAAGGCAATAACATGCAGGTACTCAAATCCATATAAAATCATAAGACACACTCATTTATCTCTAAGGAAGGCTGTCTACATCTGCCAGTCTGACATTTAGAAGTATAGCAGCAACAGATGTGGTGAGTAGGCATATATGGAGTGGTAGGGGTAAGACTCAGGGCACACCTTTTGGTACACTTTGATTTCTGAACCATATGAATATATTAGGTTAAAAATAAATTAAATTTAAAATGTAGCCAGAGAACAAAAACCCCACAGAACAAACCATCAAGGATAGCCTAAGGCTCCTAGGCCCTGAAGAACCTTCAGAGAGACAAGCAAGACTGCTAGCCCAGAGCTAATCCTAGATAAACCAAGTCACTGACAAAATACAGGCCATCATCTGAGATACCTGACCATGTGTACAGATGGCAGATCTTGACCAGGCCATCTCTCTAGCTTCACAATTGTAGTTTTAATGCTGCATCCCAGGCTGTCATGAATTTTGCCTCCGTATCCTACCTCATGCCACTCAAGTTCATCAGTTTCAGTCTTCACCTCAGCACCTGAGAATGTGACTGTATTTGGAGACTTTTGAGAAGTGATTAAGGTGAAAAGGGGTCAGTAGGGYAGTTGCTGATCCAATTTAGTGTTATAAGAGGAGGAGATCAGGACAGAGGAAAGGCTGTGTGAAGACAGGAGAAAAGATAGTGTCTGTAGTAAATCAAGATTGCTAAAACCTGAGCTTTCAGCACAGCGAGGCCTTGGTGTTGGAAAATGATTACTGTGGCTCCAGCTGACTAACAGTCACTAAGAAATATATCTCAAAACAATTGTGAAAAAGAACTCCTTGTAAGTATACTCCATTTGCTAAACACACATATATTTATGCTAGTCTGGATCACTGCCTTCTTCAAACTGTGCTGAACTGCAAGGCAAGTCTATGGCAGAAGTATTGACAATGGCAAACAATACTGAAGCTTGTGCTGACACCACCTTACTGCCAGTGCTGTACTTCCCAGAGCTCTCAGCAGAGCCAAGCTGCTCACCAGGGAACAACTCTCACATGTGTGTGACCTGGCTTACCTCAGTGCACACTGCACACCAGTCTCATCTCCGTAGGCAGAATACAGAAGCTCCATCTCATCTGACTTCAGGTCCCCAAACACAGAGTTGTTCTGCATTGAAAGTGCAGTGCTGGCACTGGAGAGGAATGTGACTAAAGAGAAGTAAGCAGAGGCCAGGTCAAAGTCATGTTCAATGCACACCCAGCATGGCCACAGCCATTTTTCCTTCCAGGTGATCACAACCTGAGTCCATGCCTGGTTCTTCCTTTTTCCTTTCTGTTTGAGCCCAAACACAACAGCAGAAACTGTCCATGGGTAACTGAGGTACTTACTCAGCACCCATTTCACACCTGTGCGCCACAGGCTACAAAGCAAAGACTGATCCTTGGGTAGAGATGAACTTGGACAAGCAGGAACAGCCAATTCATGAACCCCCTCTGGCGGAATCAGGAACTGAGCCCACATGGATACACTCTTGCCCAGGGTTATAACAATAAACCAGGTTGTGTCTACATGGCTCAATGTTTCTCAACCTCTACTGACATCCACCATTGGTGGCAGGCATGCCATTGTGCTGCAAGCACTTCTCTTCCCTGTAATCAATGCTTCCTGGGGACAAAACTGCTGAGCTGACAACCAAACACAAACAACATCTCAAAAGCAAAGTGTGAATGCCACCAAGGGAGGGGTTGAGATGAGGGAAGGTGTGGGTAGATCACATATCACAGAAGGTCGGAATGCAGGTTGGTCTCTGTCTTAGTTTGGGTTTCTATTTCTGTGATGAAACATCATGACCACAAAGCAAGTTGGAGAAAAAAGATTTTTGTTGTTTTGTTTTGTTTTGTTTTGTCTTACTGCCAGATCATAGGCCATTACAGGAGTAAGTCAGAACAAGAACTCAAGCAGGGCAGGAACCTGGAGGCAGGAACTGATGCAGAGACCATGGAAGAGTACTGCTTATTGGTGTGCTCCACATGGCTTGCTCAGCTTGCTTTTTACAGAACCCAGGACCACCAGTTCAGGGATAGCACCACCCACAATGGGCTGGGCCCTCCCCAATGATTGCTAGTTGAGAAAATGCCTCACAGCTGGATCTCATGGAGGCATTTCTTCAACTGAGGCTTTCTTAATGATGACTCTAACTTGTGTCAAGTTGGCACACAAAACCAACCAGTACAATACTCAGAGATGTAGAAAACATTATTCCAAAAAGAAAATGCCCTCTAGTGAGGCTGCAAGCCTCCCTGCACCAAGAGGAAATACCAAAAAAGCAGATGTTGTGCATGACTGAAGGGGCTAAGGAAGCATGGTCAAAGCTTATGGTGCAGAGGTGATCTTGAGCTGGTTTTCTTAAGCCACAGTAAAGGCAAGGGACACAGGAAGCAACAAAGAAGAAAAAAAGCAATGACACAGAAAAGGACAACCCCATGTCTATCCCACCCCTTCCCACCACTCAAGACAGAATAGCTCTAGATGGGCAGTGAAACGTCAATTCTAAGCATGTTCCCCTTGAAATGGGCATTTCATTATATTGCCTGTAGTTGAGTAAAGGCAGAAATGTCATCAAAGCACATCTAGGTTCAGACCAGGATAGCTACTGTGCCTCCAAGAGGAAGGAAGTGTTATTTCTTTCAGCTCCACAAAGAAGCATCAGCTTGAATCTTCTCCAGTCTTAAAGTGCATACCTGTGCACATATAGCTATGCACACACCAAAGCAAGCCTTCAGATACACATATGTACTGAAACACATGAACAGGTCAAAGCAAGCCCTATAAGCACACAAGCATGCATATTACCACATATGTACAACCACACTTTCCAAACACACTAGAAGACCCATTATAAATGTAGACCCCCACAAACACAAGTGTACCTGCCCCTCTCTTGGGACATGCTGCCACCCACAAACACCCTGCCTAGGTCTCTTGGCTGCCAGGCAGCAGCATCACCCTGCAAATGGCTAAGTCTGATTTAAGAAATGAAGCCCTCTATAATAACCAGCAGGATCCTGAACTAAGACTCTTACGGAGGGAGGGAATGGCAGCCTGTGAGAGGAAGCTTGTGAACTCACCTTCAGTGGGGAGAAGAATGCAAAGCACCTACTTTAATGAATCTAAACTTCATTTGTCTTAAAAATCTGAATTCTGCAGACTTGATGCACCAGGATAAGGGGGACACCTGGAGGAGGGGTGGCACCCTATCAGAGGAGAAGGGGAGGGAGGTAAGGGGAGGGACTCTGGGGGGGGGGGAACCAGGAGGGGGACAGCATTTGGAATGTTAATTAACTAAACAGATTCTAGACACAGTAGCAAAACCATGAAGAAAATCATGGAGGAGGAACAGGCAATTTCACATCCCCACTGCCAGCCCAGCCACCCTCAGCTCAAAAGTTCCTACCAGTTACTGTGCTTACCTTTATTTCTTCTTTCATCTTTGAAACCCAATGTTGTAAAACCTGGGAGCAACTTGCTAGACAGTGAACTCAGGTCCACAGGGTGTGTCTCCTCCTCTGCAGAAGACACAGGAGAGAGAGAATCATCAGGAGAGCTTGGCCACAGCTCAATTGCTCAGTGATGAGCAGTTTCTCTATAGCTCCTTAGACACGGAGGGGTGAGGTATGGGTATGCTACAATATCCATTTAAACTGACTTTGCAAAAGCAAAATATAAGTCTTAAAACTAACAGCATTTCAACTTGATTCTGTAATTGGCTTGACATCAACACCATGAAAAAAAAAATCATGTCTGGAGCTAGACAGACAGATGATTCAATTGGCAAAGTGTGTGCCTTGTAAGCATAAGCTTCTGAGTTCAATACCCCCAATTGCTATTTAAAAAACAAATAAATAACAATTAGACACGATAGTACATGCTTCTAATCCCAGTGTTGGGAAAGTAGAAATAAGAAGATTGCTGAGCTTCACCATCTGCCTGCCTACCCTACTGGGTGGTTCCAGACCATGAGAGACCTTTTCTCAAAAAAATAAGATGATGCTTAACAAATGTTGTTCCTCTGGCCCCAAAGGGGTGCGTGTGGGTACACACACATGTGCTCGTGCATGTGTAAGCATGAATACTCATACACACACATACACACACACACACACACACACACACACACACACACACACACACAAATATCATGTCTGGGGCTATCTTGCCAGCAATACCTTCACCTTTGCAAACTGCTCACTCAGCACTACATGCTAAGGTTAACATTTGCTGGCCATCCTCATCCCTCCACATGCTCATCTGGCTATGAAACTGCTGACTGGTTTAAACATGCACATCATTTCTTCACTCCTGACAAGAACCTCACTTTTCACACTGAATTTCTAGCCTAACTATGGACAAGTCCATGTAGTTTCTCCTGAAGACCACAGAAATATGTTTCCACTAACAGTTAAAATTGGAGTGTCTATCCTGTATACACTAGAAAAGCTGAAACAACCCTGATGACAGAGGGTTCTGTACAAGAATATTTAGAAGCTGAAGAACTGAGGGAGCTATCTGCCTGTGCAGGGGACTCAGGCAAAGCAGGAAAACAGAATCCACTATGTCCCACCCTCTCCCAGCATGTCTGCAGGCATGCTGCAATCCCAGGGAGTCATTCATAGGTACAAGACGTTCCAATGCATGAAATACCCTTCTAGGCTGGTGCACTGAGGGCATTCATGTTTCCAACTAAGACATGCCCTGACATGATCATCCAACCTTCCTTTCAGAATATTTCTGAACTTCACAAGTGTGCAGGTCAGCATATGGCCCATGTGGAAGGAGTGCTGGAAGAACTAAAGAGACAAAACCTTCCTACATCATCAATGACATTCAGCCCTTAAGAATGTATACCATGCTGAGAAACCCAATAAATGACATCCCTTGCATAACACAGGCTCCACTGTGCACATGGAAGCCAGGCAACTCTTCTGCAGTCTCATTACCAGTAGTGGTGTCATATGAATGTGTGATACATACTCTGCATCTCAGAGCATGTACAGAGTTCAGAGGATAACATGCAAGCACTGAGGTCTTGCACAGAGCACCCACCATCAGCATCAGGCTCAGTTGCATTCACCACGCTGTAGAGCAGACTTCCATCTCCAAGCTTCTTCAGGTACCCCATCTGCAAGGAAGTAGCACCCAAGTGTCATCCTCAAGTAGTAACATCTACTAGAGACATGTGACATGCTAGTCAGGTCTCCACCAGTTTCTCAATGAGAAAGTACCAGAGACTCCCTATCACATGACTGAGGATTAAAGTTGGCCTGCTTGTTACTCAGGCCAATTGTTCATGATTAAATATATCTGATTATGATCAAGAACACACACACACACACATATGGTCAAAGCACTGCTGAGGCACATGACCAGAGTTTCTGAAATAAAACCCTTGACCCAGAAGCAAATATTTAAAACCATCCATAAGCCAGAACAAAATGAGGTGAAAAATGCCAGCTGGGTAAAATCATCATACCACTCTACAGCGGTCTAAGCCTCCAGCTCTAAGGCAAATAGAAACATGACTCCACTAAAAACCTACCACAAAAGGCCTGACTATTTCCAGTCACCTTCAGCCTTATATAAGGACAGTAGGTCAGGATGTGGAAAGTGTACATGTGCAAATGAGATGTTCAGAAAACTGGCCAATGAAGGAAGAGTGAGCTCTTGTGATTAAAGAGGCCCTTGGGAGAATGTCAAAGAGCAAAAGAAGTAGGGCAGAGGCCAGAGAGGTGGCAGATCCTGCAGAGAGGGCAGCAACAATATACTTAGGGGACTGGGACCAGGCTTCTCAATGCAGTGCTATACACTAAAGAGAGATTTAAAGTGGCCTGAGATATTGGAGGGAACAGGAAGTTTCACCAGACAGCAAAGATTTCAATATATACAAAGTTATCAATATAATTACACTGTATATATGCACAGGTACATTTCCTGCTTCTACCTGACAGTGTTTAACCCATCATATGCATATCTGTCATGGTTAGTTTTGTGTTAACTTGACACAAGCTATTGTTAACTGGAAGGAGGGAACCTTAATTGAGAAAACACCTCAAGATCCAGCTGTAGCCAGGAGGTAGTAGAGCAGGCCTCTAGTCCCAGCATTCGGGAGGGAGGCAGGCTGATCTCTATGAGTTTGAGGCTAGTCTGGTCCACAGACCTAGTTACAGGACAGCCAAGGCTACACACAGAAAMTCTGTCTTCGAAAAACCAAACCAAACCAAACCAAAAGGATCCAGCTATACGGCATTTTCTCAGTCTCAATATGGAAGGACTCAGTCCATGGTAGGTAGGGTTATCCCTGGGCTGGTGATCTAGGGAGTATGATGGTTTGTATATGCTTGATGCAGGGAGTAGCACTATTAGGAGGTGTGGACTGGTTGGAGTAGATATGGCCTTGTTGAAGTAGGTGTGTCACTGTGTGCATGGGCTTTAAGACCCGCATCTTAGCTGCCTGGAAGCTAGTCTTCTAGCAGAATTCAGATGAAGACGTAGAACTCTCAGTTCCTCCTGCACTGTGCCTGACTGAATACTGCCATATTCCTGCCTTGATGATAATGGACTGAACCTCTGAACCTATAAACCAGTCCCAATTAATGTGGTCCTTATAAGAGTTGCTTTAACTGGGCTTTGGTGGCACATGCCTTTAATCCCAGCACTTGGGAGGCAGAGGCAGGTGGATTTCTGAGTTCGAGACCAGCTTGGTCTACAGAGTAAGCTCCAGGACAGCCAGGGCTACGCAGAGAAACCCTGTCTGGATGGGGGATGGGGGCAGGGGAGAGAAAAGTTGCCTTGGTCATGGTATCTGTTCACAGCAGTAAAACCCTGAGACAGGGAGCAAGCCAGTAAGTAGCACCTCTCCATCACCTCTGCATCAGGTCCCTGTCCTGTTTTGAGTTCCTGTTCTGACTTCCATTGATGATGAACAGTAATATGGAAGTACAAGCCAAATAAGCCCTTTCCTCCCCAACTTGCTTTATGGTCATGGTATTTCATCACAGTAACAGAAACTCTAATTAAGACAATATCATTTTTAAATAATGTTTATCACTGAAGAAAGCAGGCTTTTCAGAGAAATAGCTGATTCCAGAGGTAGAACACAGCAGGAACATAGGACAATGCTGCCCAAAGAACTGCCTGCAAGCCATACAGCTGATGCTGAGCTTTTTAAAACAGGCATATTTACAAATGCAAACAAACAAGCAAAACTAACTTTAAAGGTGTTTATGGGTTTCTGTTTAATTCTGGACTTTTTGCAATGCTAGGGAGGGAACATAAAGTCTTACTTGGGCTAGGAAAGAGCTCTACCATTGAGCCATACCTTTAACTAGCTTAAGGTATTCCCTATAATTGGGGGGTCCAAAATGTTGCCATTTCAATATTCAGTACTTAAAACATAAAGCACATTTTGAAGACTTGATATGAGAAGAACTATAAAGTCCTAATTACTGTTAAGATGGACCTGACATTAGGATAGTAAGATTTAGATGTCAGGCCCAGGGGATACTCATTTTAATATGTACCAATCAACCTGTACTAGAAAATGTGTCCTGAGAGTGGTAGCCCCTTGCTCTACAGAGAAGCAGACAATAGATGGGTGGATCCCTCTGCCATAGCTGGAACTGTAGACAGCTGCATTAAGACATGCAGCAATAATCCATGAACGGCTCAAAAAGGAGAGAGCCACAGATGAACAAAGAGGTGGAATGCTAACATCACTGCTGTGAATACTTACTATGAAGTAGGCTTTACTTTTAGGGAATCCTGGCTATCAGGGCTTTTTAAAGCAACAGGATCAGTCAGAAGTGGCCCCAACCCAAGCTGGATATAGTGGGAACATACCATATTCCAAGTTCATGGTGGTCCTGCCAGCATAGTGATCTCAGACCCTTCTGAGGAAATAAGACCAAGACAACCAAGGAGCTGATCTCACTCTGGTCTGAACCCCTGGGACCCAGGAGGTACTCTGGCCAGACCCTAATACTCCAAATTTTGATGGTGGTACCTGGTTCCAAAGACTTGAGTGTCTGAGGCCAAGTGGCATGGCCTTCAGGGGAGAGTCACAGATACTACCTTGCCACCTGGGAGAAACCGGTTAATCCTGTCCCGAGCCTCATCAGCTGCGTGCTCTACCAGGGCTAGCACATGCTCCTCTGCCGTGCTGTCTGTCAGGCTGCAGGCATTCCCTTCAGGCTCAAACATGCAGCTGTAAGGCATGAAAAACAAGTGTCATCACAGGTCCAGCCCATTGATTCCCAACAGTAGTACCTTTTATGAACAGTTCCCTTGCAGAGGCAACACTGGGTGAAGTTTAATCCTTCCACTTCCCACTTCATTCCTACATGCTCTAATCATGATCTTTACCTGAAGTAAAAAAAAGTATAAGCCAAATAGAACCCCTTCTCAGAGAAACACTTAAGTCTTCTAGCAAACAGAAAAAGTGACAGAAATTGCATAGGTATGAAAGGAAATGTGACACAGTCCCCTCTGTGCAGAGTGCCACATTTGTAGTGTCTTAGTCAGGGTTCCTATTCCTGCACAAACATCATGACCAAGAAGCAAGATAGGGAGGAAAGGGTTCATTTAGCTTACACTTCAACACTGCTGTTCATCATTAAAGGAAGTCAGGACAGGAATTCAAGCAGATCAGGAAGCTGGAGCTAATGCAGAGGCCATGGAGGGATGTTTCTTATTGACTTGCTTCCCCTGGCTTGCTCAGCTTGCTCTCTTATAGAACCCAAGACTACCAGCCCAGGGATGGCGCCACCCACAAGGGACTCCCTCTTCTTGATCCTTGAGAAAATGCCCCACAGCTGGATCTCATAGAGGCACTTCCCCAACTGAAGCTCCTTTCTCTGTGATAACTCCAGCCTGTGTCAAGTTGACACACAAAACCAGCCAGTACATGCAGTAAAGCTGAGTTGCAGGAAGCCCTGGGCTCCTTATGGAGGAATAGTTTTAACTCAAAGTGAGAAATGCAGGCACTGTGGGGATAGCTTTTCCCCTGCRGACAGTAGAAACAGGTAGACAGTAGAAACAGGCACACATGCTCCTCTCTGCCCTGGCATAAGAGATGTTACAACAAGAGGATAGTCCTATAATAGCCATAGCTGCTCTCTGAAAGTCCAGCACAGGATAAAGGTGTCCCTCACCAGAGTTCCACAGCAATGGCCCTGACAGGTGCACATGATCTGTAGCATTTGATGGACTTCGAAGTCTGGGAATTCAAAAATAACTGCACAACTATCCACTCTATCTAAAAGCCACGGAACCCATAGATGGGGGCAGAATTTTAATGACAAGGCCACTAGCTAGAAACTTGGGAAATCCAAGGCAACTTGTAGGGCCTGAAGGAAACTAAGGGAACAGACAGTGTCCCTAGAGAGGACAATGGGCAATGCATCAGAAAGAGCTGTCTGCTGAGAGGGAGCCTGCCTTGGGAAAATGTGGCTTTCCTCAACCTTATATGATCCCAGGCCACAGGTTGGTCACGGACCCAAAGAGAGGTATATGGTACAAATATAACTGAGACCTCCCACTCATCTCTTGTATAGTACTCATCATTTCATTATGAGCAACTCAGGTCAGTACCCGACAGAGTTCAAACCACAGTCAGGGAAGCCACATGCTGGATAGTGACAGGAAAGAAATCACACAAGGCTCTAACTTCCTGATTGCTTAAATGCTCCTTGGGGTCTGCTACTGAAGGGGTAACATCTATTCTGTCTCAGTGCTCGGAATCCATGCGACAAAGGGGCACTCTGTAACTCCTCTGGTGTGGGATATAGATAAAGGTCTCTGAAGGTCCCTTAATTAGCTGTGGCCTGATGGACAGGAGGGGAGCTTCAGGGAGCTATGTCTGAAGCATCCTAGCCTTCCTGATGCTCAACACCAGGCTACCCATCTCCCTATAGCACTACAGAAGTCAGCTTACAGACACTATCTCACGATGAGTGCTGGTGACTAGAGTGGACTTACTGCAACTGTGCTCTGCACAGGTAAGAACATAGGTCATTACCAGGTAGTATGTATGGAGGGCATATAATAAAGGGATAAATATTAGCAAGTAGAAGTATTTCATACAGTAATGACAAGCTAGCAAAATGCACTGCAGGGATAACTTCATAGGCCTGAGAATCCCAGGGCGCGTGGATGGCACACAGGAGGGTAGTGTCAGTCCCCTCTCACACTTATCAACAGTATGAGTTGTTGTGAAAGTAGCATGAGAGCATGTGATGAGTGGCTATCTTACCCCACAGAATTGCCCTGCAGGATCCAGAGTCTGCAAACACACATAGGTGATAGGCTATATCACCTGTATGATACAATCACTTCACTCTTAGGGCAAACAGAACAGGGTGGCCACTTCCCTCTTGAGTTCCAGTACCAGGAAGGCATCCAGTTCAAGGCCCCTGGCCTACACCAAGGGGCTGATGGAACCTAAGAATCCTTAGAGATCATGCTCCTCCATCCAGGTTGAGATGCTCCACAGGTTCCCTTTGCCCTTGTTTGGGCAAAGCATTGCAGTCCTGCTTGTAGCCAGCAGCTCCACAAGCAAGCACCTCCCACAGAACCTTACCTAATAACTTCTCTACTCGGCTTTTTGGATTTCTTGGTAGTTTCTACTTGCACTGGGACAACCTCAGGAACAGGTTCCTCAACTGCTGGATCTTCACTGCCCAAGAGAGCTGCCTGCTGAGAGAAATCCATGTCCTGCATAAACGACATGCTGCGCTTCAAAGCTAACAGCCGCTCCTAGAATCAGAAAGGACAGAGCAGCAGGACTTTACCTCTCCCTCAGCCACGGAGCCGTGACGATGGGATGGCATGGGATGGCCACGGCCTCACCTGGCCTAATCGCCACCTTCCCAGATGCTGCAGCGGGAATGGTTGCGAGGGCTCAGCATTCAAGGTATGGCCCAGAGATGGTAGTGAGGGTATGGTGGAGCCCAGCAAGTATCCCTTGCTAATATATGGCTCATACAGCCTGGCTTATAGTATAGATCTAGGAAGCCACTTGGAATGGTCAAAGGATAAGCCTGTAGTGCCAAGGGTTAGTGAGGCTGCCCCACAAAGCAAAAACCGCAAGGCTGGCTGTGATCCAGCAAGACTGACCCTAGATCCAGAACTTTTCATCAGCCCCATATAACAGCACCTCTAAGCTGTGTGCAGGTGCAGACAGGGGCAGTGCCTGGAGGATAGGGCAGTCTAGAGCAGGGGTCGGCACCTGGGTGTGGCGGATGGATGAAGCGTGTCATTCATTGTGAGCCTGTTAGGCACAGAGAGTTAGAAGACTTCGGCTCAGTGCCATTGCTCTAGTGGGTTTCTTACTTTGCTCATCATCTTAAAGCCCGCGTGCAGGATCTTCTTGGCTAATTTGTAGTACACGGTGTCTGGTCTATTGTATGTCATCGCATTATCACACATTAATTTGAAATCTGCCTAAGAAAAAGAAACAAGTAATTTGCCACATAATTTTTAATAGCAAAGTTCTCCATTCTTGTCAAATGATGCCAAAAAGAAGGAATGAAATTCAGCAAAAAACATTCTTGGGAAGACTGATTTTTAATAACTCAAGAGAGATTTTCATAATGTTCCATGAGTTTTTATGTGCATGAGAAATTTCCCAGTGAAAAGCTGGTCAAAGTCTACAATTTCCTTTTATATATTAATATGTAGATTTTATGAGAGAGATTATACAAATATTCTAAGATCCCTTCTCTCCTTCAGCCTTCCTTCCTATTTTGTACATGGACATAACCATCTTGTATGAAAAACAGAAATATCAACCTTTTTCAGCACTAAGGAAAAAATGTAATGTTCCTTTCGAAACACTATCCTATCATCATTCACTCATTTTTCCTGCTTGCCAAGCTACTAAGTAATTTGTAACTCATAGAGCCAAAATCAAGAAGCAAAGAACTAAAAGCAAAGCACCCAAGAGATACAAAAATTCTAAATTAACAAAAAATGAAAGTATGCAATTAGTACAGGAAAAACTAAGAATTAGGAAAAAAAAACATGCTTCTAAAAACACCCACTTTCAAACTAAGTCAAATTGGACACATTGTTGCCCACAGAAACAAGTCTTTGTCTATGCCAGTACAGAAACTTCAACAGAAGAAAGGAACACACTCATAGCAGCACACAGCATCCAATCCAGTTTTCAGTTCTCTGCTGACAAGTACCTGTTTCCCTTAACACTAGCAAACAGTCACCTACCCAGAATAGTCCTCTGTAAACACTTGCAACAGAAAACTACCTGAGGGAGCTAGAGACATAGCACAGCAGTTAAGAACTCTTGCTACGCTCGCAGAGGACTCGTTTGGTTTCACAGCACTGACATAGTGGCTCACAGTTGTATGTAACTACAGTTCGAGGAGATTCAGTGTCTTTTTTTGATCTCCAAAAGCACCAAGCCTACATGTGGTACACATACACAAATGCAGGCAAAACAAAATAAGTACATCTGTAAGAATTATAAAAATCAAATAAAAATGACTTGAGGTACACAGTGTTCACTATGTGAGAGGGCAGGAGCACATCCACACACATGACCATGCATGCACACMCATTTTTACAAACATTATTTCGGAAAGTAAAACTCAATTACCTTAAATTCTGTGACTGATTTATATTCATTAGCTACAATCTTGTCTTTCATCGTGCCAAAGTCCATGGGATGTTTTATTATCATTGAATATCCAGGAGCAATTGCATCCGTAACAGGAAAAGCAAAAAATCCATGAGGATCTTTTCTGAAAGCAAAAATAGCTTTGAAGTGAAAAAATTTCTAAAGTCTAAATTTCTAAGTGACATAAAATTTTTTTACAATCCAAAGATTTATATAACTTGCTAAAATTTAAACTTGCTTCTTGAAAGTTCAGTGGATTAACATGTATGCCCTTTTAAGGTTTTCACACATATTTTACATACAATAAAAATGACACTATCCCAGCTGTACCCAAGACAAGCAATGCTCTGGAGGCAGCACAACACTAACTTCAGATGGGAAAAGAGGAAGAGGAATGCAGCATACGAGCTCCCTAGGCCCTAAAGTTGTGACCTGCACCCAGGCTGCTCACACCCTGCTAGATGACAGGTGGGACACGAGGTTACCTCTGTAGCTGGCGGAGGAAGTGTTCCAGAAGCCTCTGGATGGGTGTGCTCTCATTCTCAGCTGAGTTTATAAAGAGAAAGCAAGGGAATAAAATCAAACAGCAAGACTTCATTTCCTTCATTAGAAAGCTCCATATTTATCTGTGTGTGGAACTTCACAGCATTTGAAGCCCAAGCAAGAACTGAGAACTTGGGCACAGCTCCCGACACAGGCAGGTTGGCAAAGGGATACACAGCTTCTCTCAAAACCTATCAGGCTTTTCCAGTTCAGGGGTGGTCAAATCCACAGTCAAAGGATGGCATTCAAAAGAGAAAAATCACTACCCAGACAATCACATGGTGACTGATTCTAGTATTAGTTTTCCTGATAATCTATGTTCCAACACTCAGCCTCCTCAGTTTCTCTCCATAACGGAAGAGACATTCTTGCCTAAACATTCTCCCTATACAAGAAGGCTGGGAGCCAGRGAATCCAAGAGCCAAGACAGATTCCAGTTGAAATGTTATCCCTGACAGGGGCTGCCCAGGTCAAAAACTTACCAAAGACCTCAAGCTTCCAACMTGCAATCTTAAGGTCACTTTAAGTAACTYAGACCTACCATGAGAGCCTGTATTGGGGTCTCTTCTTCCCAAGGAAGGTTACCCATGTTTCTCTGATATATGTGTTTCTTATGTAATACAGGGGCATTAACCTGATGGTGCTGTTTGGAATAGTAAATCAGATAATGCTAAATGTCTAGACTAAAAAATGATATAAACTTTAACCAAATTAAAAAATACTGTAGATAAACTGGGCAGTGGTGGTTCACGACTTTAATCCCACACTCAGGAGCCAGAGGCAGGCAGATCTCTGAGTTCAAGGCCAGCTAGGTTTATAGAGTGAAGTTCCAAGACAGCCAGTGCTACATAAATAAGCCCTGTTTCAAAAAAAAACAAAACAACAAAACACAACAGCAACAAAAAACAACTAACCAACTAAATAAAAATACAGTAGGTTTTGCAGGACACATATAGTTGGTCTCTGGCATCCATGTGTCTGTTTTATCAGTTTTCAACAGAATTTGCCCATTTTTAGCTTGTGAAATGTCCCCAACAATTAAATAACCATGCTATAGACAAGGTAGGAAACTCATGTTCAGGAACAGGGTCTTGCCTGGCTGTGTTCGGCAGGCTCTCACTGGTCGATCTGGGGGTGGCTCCACCTCCACCTTCTTTCCAGGGTCGAAAGCATCAGCCTCCCCTTCTGAGTCACAGTGTTCCTTCTCCCGTTTCCGTTTCTTCTCTTCCTGTAAATATCAAAGAACAGAGGGCACAGAACAGCCAGAACTCTTTTAGGCTGGTACTACTGGCCCTGCACACCTCTGCGTTCCCAAGACTGGGAAGAAGATTCATTCCTGACACTTGACAGGCATCACCTGAAAATGCCCTGAGAACTGCAGCAATGGCCCAGGTATAGCCAGGCATGATTAGGGACCCATCTTAGGCCATTGAACCTTTACCTTCCGCTTTCTCCTCTCTTCCTCATCAAGGTGCTTTTCCTTCTCTGACTTTTTCTTCTTTTTCTTCTTCTTTTCTCTGTGTCTCTCCCGTTCATGGTCTGACCGATCATCATAGTAGCTGGAGTCGTGGCCAGATCCTGAGAGCTCTGTCACTTCACTTCCTCCCACCTTGAGCACCAGCTTCAGAGGCTTCTCCAATGGTGTGTCTGTATAATCTGCACACAGACCACAGGTCAAACTTGCAAAATACTGAATGGAAATACTGCACCCCTGTGGGTGAATCTAGACAGCAAGAAGTTGTCAAAACCACGGGAAAATACGTAATCTCAAACTAACAGAATTGTGTTCGGTCCTCTCTAACCACAAAATCACCACTGAGGTATTCTGAGGATCCTTTCTACCAGAATAAAGTACAACACCCAACTTGAGACCCAAGACCCCAATTCCTTAACGGAAGCCCTCTTTTTGCTGCGGGTCTTCCAGGCTGCGCCCGCCAGAAAGGAGGTAGGTACATAATAGCTACAGGACCCAAAAAAAGCCTATGGCCTTAGATGCCCTTTCTCAGGCCTAACCCCGCCCCCTCCTACCATCGTCCACTACCTGGCTCTGAGCCCCTCCTTCTCACGGGACCCCGCCCGCCTCAGGCACCTCCTCCACAACCCCGCCCAGAGCAGACCACGCCCTTCCCCTGGACGCCTTCTCCCTCCCGTACCAGCAACCAAGACCCCGCCCATAGGCTCCGCACCTTCGTACGACGAGCGCCATTCCGCCTTGTGCTTCTTGTGCTTTTTGCCCATGGCTGAGATAGCACGGGATCTGGTGAGAAGCGGCTGCCCGTGGTCCGACCTGCGCCAGTCGGAAGTAGTTCCTTTGCCACCGCCGACTGCTTCCGGGTCAGGGTAGGGCGGTGCTCAGAGCGCGGCAGATTCGAAGCTCGACGGGGCGGGGCCGGTTGCGAAGCTCCGCGCGGCTCGGCTCGGGCGGCGGAAGTGGATTTGGCCGGCACTTAGCCAAGGTCTATCTTCCTACAGCGGAGAAGGCTGTACCATAGCACGCAGGGAGGCGACCGCGGCCTCACTCCGGCCGCATTCTTTCAGCTCCCGGCGGCGGCGCCATGGACGAGGCGGTGGGCGACCTGAAGCAAGCGCTTCCCTGTGTCGCTGAGTCACCCACAGTCCACGTGGAGGTTCTGCAGCGTAGCGGAAGGTAAGCTTTGCGGAGTCCGATTATGCGGGGCGCAACCTGGTCCGACCCCACCACGCGTGACTCCKAATGATACGGCCTCACCCCTATTCTTAGAATCCCACCCCACAGCGTCCCACCCCTTGCCACGAACTCACTTCGCACAATCCGAGCAGCCTGACATTAACCCACCAAATATGACCTGACACGACTCCACCTCACTTCAGTTGACCCTAACAGCATGATCCGACTTTGCCTTCCATCCCACCACATATTACTCAAGAGTTTCACCTCTTACACTGCGGCATATCCCATCCAGACTCTACCACCATCCCACACTATCTGGCAGGACCCCACACAACTCTCAAATGACTGGCCTAACGATGTGATGAGCTCCATATAGTAGGACTAAACCTGCCTAGCCACAGAGGTGATCTCCACCCAGTTAGGGGTGCAAGAAAGTACAATGTCAGTAGAGCAAGGAGGTGAGTAAGTGTTTAGTTTTCTAACCCCGAATCTGGTGGCAGACTTCCAGTTACAAAGACTATGATTTATATACTCCAGGTTAGACCCTTACAGCTGTGCATTTTCAGGTTTTCCTTAAAACGGCTAATAACATGGATTGAATGCTCATTATGTTTCAGGCTTGTCTCAAACACTGAATTTTTATTAATTTTCATAGTAGTGTGTTAAGAACTAGTGGCACCTTTTTCTAATTAGGAGCCTGAGCATGGCTGATGGTGTATCTGCAGGTCTGGGTCCCTACAGTTGATCCCAAGACAGTACACTGCGAAGCCTGATCTTGACTAATGACTTTTTTGTGTATGTGTAAGGTCTGACGGAGGGGATGTGTGTGGAACAAGTTCTCCTGTCTCAGCTTCCTGCATGCTGAAATTACAGCCAGACCTGGCTATACTTTAGTGGTTTTCTCAACTAAGATATTTTATGTATGTTTTACTTATCTTTCTAGCACTGCCAAAAAAGAAGATATAAAGATGAATGTTTACAAACTGCTCAACAGGCATAATATTGTGTTTGGAGATTACGTATGGACTGAGTTTGATGAGCCTTTTCTAACCAGAAATGTTCAGTCCGTGTCTATTGTTGACACAGAATTAAAGGCTAAAGACCCTCAGGTAAATTCCTAGTTCATAGTGCTGGTAACTAAGCCCTTAGGGGGTATGAATGAGGTAATTGTCACAAATAACTAATATTGACATCAAAGGGGGTTACTTACCTATCTGTTGCTTTTGGTGGCTATTATGATCTAAGCAACAGATTCCATAAAGACACTTTATGCAACAGATATCACATGGGAGGTTTATTAGGGAGGGGGAATCCAGAGGCTCCTTCTGGCTGGGGGGGGGGGGGGACTGGCCTTTTGTAAGGGGATATATCACATGTGCGTAGGAAGGATATGTGACTAGTGGCGAAGGTAGGAATATGTAGTATCTTGGCAGCTAGTTATGACTTATTCTGCTGTTGTTTGGTCCCTGATGCCTGATTGCTAGATAAGCTTTAGCTCTGTGTCCTGGAGCTAGGTGCTAGAGTAGGGATACTATGTGTCAGGATGCTCTTGACAGAGCCAAGACCAAATAGGAATTAGAATTTTACATTTGAAATACAGAGCTATAGAATATCAAGCTGTGCCTGAGTACTGAACAGGTGTTGTATGCTTGGAAGTATATTAGGACAGTAGATTGTGTGGAAGCTATAGAAATGAGAGGTTTGTTTTATTGGAAGCTCTTCATCTCATCTTATATACAGATTGATTTGATTACTATCTTCTGATCACATTTATGGGAACTTGGGAGCTTTGTGTTAACAGTTTCAATATACTGGGACAGTCTATCACCTGTACAGAAACACTGGAAGTGTATCCCTAAGAAAGAGRCTTCAGTGAGCACTATATGGCTCTTGATTTCACAGTGAACTGATTTTGAGGGCTGGGAATGTAGCTAGTTTTAAAAACCTCTTGCCTAGTTTGCACCAGGTTGTTGAGGGATAGTTTTATGTACTGTGTATTTAGATGTTGATTGCAGTGCCCAAGATATGTTTGCAATCTGGTTTTTGGCATTGTCCTGATACTTGGAACCTCTCTTGTCTCAATGATGTGTAAAAATGCTTTCTTGTCCCTTCTGATTGGTTAATAAAGAGCTAATTCARCCTATAGCTAGACAGAATAGAATATGGCGGGAGTTCTGATCCCAGTTAGGGAATTCTAAGCAAAAGGAAGAAAGTCAGAGATGAGCAGAAAGGAAGAGGAAAAGGACCAGGAGGATTCACCATGAGGAGAGGATAGATGAACAGGAACATCCAGTACAAGACTAACTTGGCAGGTAATGCCACATGGCTGAGAAGTAAGCCAGGCCAGCATGGTCTAGTCAGAATAGCATAGTATCTGCCTAGCTATTATTAGTGCTTGCAGCTTGTAAGTCTCCGTGTCATTTAGTTGGGCCACTAAAATGGGCTAGAAAGGCATAATTACTTGRGGATAAAAGGAGTGAAGATTCCCCCTCCAATTACATTTACATTTTAAGGTCCTGAGTTCAGTATTGTAGAAAGAAAATAAATACATAAATAGAAGTAAAATARGAAATTGATTTTGAAATATGAGCCTTAGGCCTAAAATTTTGTTTCTGCCATGCTTTAATCTCAGCACTCAGAAGGTAGAGGTAGGGGAATTTCTGTGAGTTCAAGGCCTGCCTCATCTACATAGGGGATTCTAGGTTAGTCGTGGCTACATGATTAGACTTCATTTATTTAAGACAGTTGTCCACTTTTGGTTTTTCGAGACAGGGTTTCTCTGCGTAGTCCTGGCTGTCCTGGAACTCACTCTGTAGACCAGGCTGGCCTCGAACTCAGAAATCCGCCTGCCTCTGCCTCCCAAGTGCTGGGATTA
>BDUI01000071.1:620902-634020 GCA_002335545.1 Apodemus speciosus
GGGTCTTGCGCTGCAACTAGGCTTCACCAATAGCTTCTTATAGGCTCTCTTCATGATGCCAAGCCTCAAATGCTTTGCATGACCTCTTCAGTCCTGGACCATCAACTGCAATTGAGGCTGCACTTTCACCAATGACCCTCCATGGCTTCTCACAGTGCTGAGCCACAGCTGCTCTTCATGGCTCTTTCATGCCTTCAAAACCAGTACCACCTGAGTGACTCTTACACATTACCAAGTACAGCTGTAGTATGAGGTACAACCTTGGCTATTTCTGGAACACAGCTTCTTTGTCCTCTCGGAAAATATTTTCCACAAGATTTCACCTCAGTGATGCTGGCCTCTTCTTAATCACTGCTAATTTCTTAGCTCCAGCCAACCAGCATCAATTGTCCCATTAGTCCCTTCTATTCTGGACTCTAAAGCCAGAGCCATACGGCCAAAGCTGCCRCRTTCTGCYGCTTGCTGGGTCTGGAAYATTCCCCTGCTTGTTCTATTACATCATCACCAGCTTTCTGTTTTCCAACTCATTCACTGCGTAAGTTTGGCTGTGCTGGAACCTGCTCCATAAACTGACTTTGAACTCAGAGATCTTATACCTATCTTCTAAGTACTGGGATTAGTGCACCAAGCTTGGATTTAAGTTTTTCTTCACCTAGAATTTGCTCTGTTCTAGGCTGTCCTTGAACTCAGAGATCTTGTCTTTGCCTCCTGGGATTAAAGGCTTGTACTACCATGCCTGTATCTATTTAGCTAARTTGAATCTTGCCCCAAGGTCACTACTCCCTTAATTCAATTTAATATCCTTGAATACAGGATTCAGTTCCATTTCACTTCCTGGTGCCCCTTTAATATTTGAACTATATATTTTATATTTTTCCTTTCTCAGCTTGCTATGCTTGTTTAAAATGCTCTTCATGAAACTTAACCAGAGAACAAAGTCTATAAGAGGCATTTCAGAGACTTTCTTTGTCAATGCAATTAATCTGAGTCTTTTCACCTTGGCCTCAGGAAGACTCTTCAGGGCAAAAAGTAGCCAATTTTTCACCAAAATACCACAAAAACAGTCTCTAGGTCACATATTGAAATTTTCCACTGAAACATCTTGGGCCAGGTCTGCACAATTCAAATCACTCACAGCAACAAAGTCTTCCATATTCCTACCAGGATAGTCCATTAGGCCCCATCTAAAGCATTCCATGGCTTTCCAAATCCAAAGTCCCCAAATCCACATTCTTCCACACATAAGCATGGTCAGGCTTATCACAGCAATACCCCAATCCCTGGTACCAGCTTCTTAGAGTTTTACTGCTGTGAACAGACACCACAACCAAGGCAAGTCTTATAAAAAACAATATTTAATTAGGGCTGGCTTACAGGTTCAAAAGTTTAATCTATTATCATCAATGCAGGATCATGGCAGCATCCAGACAGGCATGATGCAGGAGGAGTTGAAAGTTCTACATCTTCATCTAGGCTGCTAGCAGAATACTGACTTCCAGGCAGTTAGGATGAGGATCTTAAAGCCCACACCCACAGTGACACACCTACTCCAACAAGGCCACACCTACACCAACAGGGCCACACCTTCTAATAGTGCCACTTCCTGGACTAAGCATATACAAACCATCACACCCACCACGTGTTCCCAGCTGCTCGCGCGCTCTCGCGCTCTCTCTCTCTCTCTCTCTCTCTCTCCCTCCCTCCCTCCCCCACATACACACATTCTCACTCTCTCTCCTCTCTCCTCTCTCTCCCACCTCTCTTTCTCTGCCTCTACTCCCTTCTCAACCCCCGCTTTCCATACCTCCAAATAAACTTCATTCTATACTAGACCAGTCTCATGGCTCTCTGTGGAGCGATACCTCAACATGGGCCCACTGAGGCACCCCCTCCTATAGCACCATATTGCACTCTACAAAACATATCATTGCTTTTACAAAACATATCAAAGGCCACATCTCCTAGTCCTTCCCAAACAGTTCACCAACTAGTAACCAGATATTCATATATCTTAYCAGGGCCACAGTCACTGAAGCCACCAAGCTGTCTTGAGGCTATACTGGATGGCCAGTAAGCCCCAGGCATCCTCCTGTCTATTTCTGCYTTCCCAGTAATTGGAAGTATAAGCACAGGACACTATGCTCAGCTGTTTATTTMTTTCTTTCTAATGCTAGGGATTGAACTCAGGTCCTCATATTCACTTAAGCTAKCTCCTCAGAACCTGTGATGTCTTTGGATGTACAGACCACCTTAATTTTAATGAGACTGCGTGTATCGGTCCTTCCTTGATGGTTTGCACATTTTTTTTTGAGTCAAGAAAGTCCTCTGGGGGATATATTATTTCACCCCATGCCATCTCTAATTTATTTAATTTCTTATGCATCCTTTGGGTCTTTATTATGCCCATGGTAAGAAGTAGAAACAACTTATTTTTTTCATTAACAAATAACTAACTTTCTCACAATTGTCNTTTTTTTTGAGTCAAGAAAGTCCTCTGGGGGATATATTATTTCACCCCATGCCATCTCTAATTTATTTAATTTCTTATGCATCCTTTGGGTCTTTATTATGCCCATGGTAAGAAGTAGAAACAACTTATTTTTTTCATTAACAAATAACTAACTTTCTCACAATTGTCRTTGCAAAATCTGTCCCTAGCATTATCCAATATCTGCTACTGTCTGGGGGACGTGTCTCTGTCTCACCCTCACTTCAGTCTGTTTGACCATTTGCCTGTTTGAGTCTCTTTATTCTATTCTTTTAAGGTAGCCCAGTCTCCAGTCAGTCACTGTTGGTTTCCTCCTGGGGTTCACCCTCACCTTAGCTTATCCATGTGGACATTACAGTCATTGGTCAGGTTTTATAGMAATGGTTATTGGGATGAGAGTTGTGTGACTGTCTATAACACTGAAATTTGTGCTCCTTTTGTGTTTAAGTTCTTTTTTYCCATCATTTACTTATTTATTCACTTTACATCCCAATCACTGCCCCCCCTCAGCACTCCCCCTCACCAGGCCGCTTCTTCCTCCTTCACTTCTGAGAAAGGGGAGGTCCCTTCCAGGGAACCATCCACTCTGKCACCTCATGTCACTGCAGGGTTAGGTACATCCTCTCCCACTGAGACCAGACAAGACAGCCCAGTTAGAGGAGCAAGATCCACCAGCAGGTAACAGAGTCAGGATAAGCTCTGACTCCAGTTGTTAGGGGACCCACAAAAAAACAATTCTGCACATCTGCTAACATATGTGTGAGGGGCCTAGGTCCAGCCTTTGTATGTTCTTTGCTTGGTGGTTCAGTCTTCTCTGGGAGCCTCTAAGAGTTCAGGTTTGTTGACTCTTGTTAAGTCTTCTTGTGGAGTCCCTATCCCCTCCAGGCTCCTCAGTCCTTCCCCCAACTCTTCCACAAGACTTTTGGAGCTCAGTCTGAAGTTTGGCTATGAGTCTCTGCATTTACTTCAGTCAGCTGCTGGGTGGAGCCTCTCAGAACAGTTATGCTAGGCTCCTGTCTATGCATGCAGGCTGACATATACAAACATAGCCTCAGGCTCCAAGGTAGTTGAAGAAGGAAAGCAGGCCTGTAATGTGTCCCTATTGTTTTTCTAAAGACAGCTGGCCACATTACCTGCCCCCAAACTAGCAGGGGTTGCAACTGCATTCATTTTGTCCATTTCACACAGGCCACCTGTGTATCCAGGCCAGCAGTGACAAATACAGCTGCCAACAGTGTCTTCATATGTTGTATCATTGTGGCAAAGCTGTAACCAATGAAGAGACATCAAGGTCTCACAGCGTGTCCCTGTGAATCCACTCCCCATGCAGACACAGTGGTAGTTGTTTCCTCCACACATAGACCTCCATGGAGACGGGGCTGTCTGACACATTCATCAAAGTTGAGTTCACAGTGCTTGCCTAGGAATCCAGGTGTACAGTCACAGAAGTAAGCCCCAAGAGCATCCTGACTCATGGCTCCATGTAGACATTGCTGGGATCCACATTTGTCAATTTCCAACTTACAGTTCACACCAGAATACTCTTGAGGACGGACACACATGTACCTTCCTATGCCATGGACAAGAACCAATTCCTGATACTATTAATGATACTATGTTATGCTTTCAGACAGGAGCTTCGCATAACTGTTCTCCAAAAGAGTCCTCCCAGCAGCTCAGGGAGTTTTGTAGAAGATTTGGGGGAAGGATTGAGGAACCTGGAAGGGATAGGAACTCCACAAGAAGACCAACAGAGTCAACTAACCTAGACCCTTGGGGGTTCCCAGAGACTAAACCACCAAACAAAGAACATATACAGGCTGGACCTAGGTCCCTTACATATATGTAGCAGATGTGCAGCATGGTCTTCATGTGGGTCCTCCCAGCAACTAGAGACAAGGCTTACCCTGACAGTTGCCTGCCTGTGGATCCTGCTCCCCTAACTGGGCTRTCTTGTCTGGTCTCAGTGGGAGAGGATGTACCTAGTCCTGAAGTGACTTGAGGTGCCAGGATTCATTTTGCCGTAAARCAAAACAAAAACAAAAACAAAACAGTACCAGGTGTCTCTTGAATTCTTGCCAAAATAATTCTATATGCAAAGGTTTTCCCCAAGACCATTGTTGTTTAGACATAGCCAATAATTCAGACAAAGACTGTGAAGATCTAAAAAATCCTTGCTTCTCCAGTCCCTGGCAAGGAGTTGCCACTTGTGTGAGTACTCCAGGAGAAAGGGGCTTCCTGTGCCAATGTCCTCCTGGGTACAGAGGAATGAACTGTAAAACTGCCGCTAATTTCTATGGAGAGATCACCTGCCAACATGGAGGCACCTGCCATAAAGACCCTTGAGTACTCTGTCTCTGTCTGCTCTGCTGGGTATGCTGGAAGGTTCTGTAAGACAGATCACAATGGGTGTGCTTCCAGCCCCTACCACAATGTGGCGGTGTGCGAGGATGGACTCAGTAACTACACCTACTTCTTTCTGTATGCCTGTATACCAAGGCAGGTGTTGTGACTTGGAAGTTGACTTTGAGTCTTAACCAAATCTTTCAGTGAGTTCATATAAGTTTGTCTTCTATATTGTTATTTGCATTAAAATTTTAATGTTCAGAACATTTTTCCTGGGATATAGAACTTGAATTGACTCTGCTTGCTAGATTTCCTCCCCTTCCTCCTGGCCTTGAACTCAGAGAAGTCCATTGGCTGCCGCCTCAGCTTCCCAAATGCTAGAATTCAAAGGTGTGTGCTGCCACACCCAGCTAATGCTACTTCTTTCTAAACTTTATATATAATCATTGTGTATGTGGTGTGGGAGAGGGGCATGCATATGCCATGATGTGTGTGTGTTTATAGATCAAAGGACAACTTTATGGAGTTGGTTCTCTACTTACACCTTACACCTTAATATTGTCCTATAGAACAAACTCCAGCCTTTTGTAGCAAGTTTCTTTACCTGCTGAGCCATCTTCCCAGATCATATACTGCTCCTCATTGCCTCTGAAAATGTGTGTATTGTATTACCTTAGTAGGGTCCTTGAGTCCCCCATGCTTCCTGGCCACAGTGCTGGGGGTTCTGCCCCACTGGTCATTGACATAAAAGACTCCCTGGTGTGTGTGTGTGTCTGTGTCTGTGTCTGCGTGTAATCCAGCAGTCTTCAAGGGAGGCAGAACTGGACCCATGTACAACTGGGTTGTGAATTCACTTAGCTTTTCCAATATGTAATCTATTTTTTTCTCACATTTATTATTTCCCCTTGCTATCTTAATTTTCTTAATTTGCATGCTGATACCACTTTGAAAAATATTTTTCTCTTTATCTTTTCCAATATGCGACATAAGGGTCCTCCTATGCATTCCCCACCACCTCTCTGACTAAGATGATAGTCAACAGCAGCCTTTCCGGAAATGTCAGAAGGAAGCCACCCTGACCATGCCCTAGTCACATGGGAATGTTTGCTGCTCCTCCACTTAATACTGTGCTTGCTGAAGGTCTTTTGAAGAGACTCGTATTCAGCTAAGGAAATTCCTTTCTATTCTTAGTCTACTGAGGGTTTTTTTTTTTTTTTCATGAATGAAAGCTGAGTGTTCCCAGATGTGGGCTTGTATCTATTAGGGTGGTCATGTGCTTTACTTCTTTCCTTTGTGAATGTGGGCCCTAGGAAGTAGGTATTTCTATAACCCCACTGCAGCCCTCAGCCTTTTGTAACCCACTCAGATAGACACAGTTATGAAGTGCCTTTTCCCCTCCATTCTTTTTTGCATCTTCACTTTTCCATCTGGACAGTGGGTCCCTCTCAGTGAGCATGGATGGAAATCTGAGTCCCAGGGTTGCTCTTGTTAGGCCAAGATGAGATGATATCAGAGCTTGGGAGGGGTAGGAGATAAACCAGCTGAGGAGATTCTCACTTAACCTCACTCCAGCAGCAGCTGCATCTGGGTCACAAACTTGAAAAGTTGCCTCTAAAGGGGAGTCCCAGAACTCTAGCAGGAGAAACCCACACACTCTTTGGACTTGCCTGTCCAATATACTTTGGAGCAAGCTCTGCCTACCCCAACTGAAACTCAGCAGTGCTGAGGTCTGCCAGTCTTGGCTCAGGACTGCAGGTAATGCAGTGGGGTGAGGTACCTAGAAGGCACAGGTGGGGCATCATGGAGGGAGAGCCATCTTCAGCCTGCTCTTAGCAAGCACAAAGTACATGGATCCAGCTCTGCATATTTTGAAAATGCTGATGCCTGTGGCCAGTGAGGCAGATATCCACAGTACTATGACCTGCAAACATGAGGGGCCACTGTACCCTGCCATCCCTTCAAACAGTACCCCCCAGCCAGTGCAATGGCATTTCATAATTACACATTCCTTAAGCCTTTGCAAAGCCAAGAGAAAACATAACTACAATGCTGAAATTCTTAGAATGTTTTCCATTTATTTGGGGCTGCACAATCCCTCTTTCCTGTGGCATCTTAGAATGAAATGATAGAACTGTRGTGCCTGTCTGATCCTCCTGAATGAGACAAGCTTCCTGGTCCTATGATGCCCACTCTTGGGGCAGTTCCATGGGGGCCCATTGCTGATCTCACCTCAGGACCAAGAGACCCCCTAGAGTACTGTCAAGTTTTCCCTGGAATCTCTTGTTYGGTATCTTACCCTTCAGAGGATGGCTTTAAGATGTTGGCTATCACCTCTACTTGCTCTGSAGTTATCAATAATCTCTAATGAGGCTCCTTGTAGTTTGGAGCAGGGTCACATTTGTCTTTCTATGAGCCTTTCTTTGACAGGCATCCTGTGTTAACCTGTCTTGGTAACTTTGTTGATCTGATTTCTCATTACAAACTTTAGGATCTAACAATTGTTTGGATTCTGCTCTTTTTTCAAAGGGGCTGTGGCGGTCCTGGGTGACCTTAGGTCATCCTGGATATACTCCTTTTACTGTAGCTTCCTGTGGTTGCTGCTAATTTACCCTACCCTCTCCAACCACTGGCTATCCCAGGCCAGACCTGTAGTGGGTAGCAGACTTCTGTGCTACTTACACCATCCAAGTTCAGCCACATTCACGCTAGACATTTCCAAAATGCTTCACCAAGCCTATTTATCTCATCCCTTTCTGTCGGTCTCTGCCTCATCTCTGAAGGGCAATGAAGTAGGGCCTAGCTCACAAACTGTATACCTCATCTCTGCATGGTTGCTTTAGCCTTAATCAGAACTGAGGGTGTTGGTCAATGAAGAGAATCCCCATTTGGAATATAAATTCAGGAGGCTGGTCCTACAAGCTTCATGATAATGTATTCCTAGGGACTCCTTGGCACTCTTCTTGCAGTGAGCTTCTTTAGGTAGACTGTGGATAAGCCATTGTATCCAGACCCAAGGCTAATGACGAAACAAATAGCATGGAAGTGACTGGCTCAGCTTACCAGGACAATGAATGAGCAAACCCTTGTTGAAGCTTCCCACAGTTTGGAGCAGGATCACCCATTTGTCTTTTCCTGAGCCTTCCTTTGACTGCCACCCTGGCTTAACCTGGGCAACACCATGATGGTATTTTGAAGACCACAAATCACATCCCAGCCACCCAAGGTGCCAGGGCTCAACATCTTCCTGAGGGCTACACCRTTTCTTTTCATGGAGGAGGGCATYGTACAATAGAAAAACAACTATTCTATATTTTCTGGAACCTTVTTGATAAAGCATTTTCCACTTGCTGTTCTCAACAACTGTCCTTACTAGGCATGGAGAAGATTCCCCAGCTGCTGAACATAAGAGTCTGCTCCCCGTCAAACACATATGATCCTTTGCAGACAAAGACCACAGAGCCAAGGATGGTGTCACATGCCCTTTAATCCAAAGCCAAACTCATGATAAAATAAACCAAATAGATGCAGGTCCATGCTTAGCTCTGTAGCTCAAGTCTGGGCAGCTCCAGTTATGGTGTGCTGGCCTTGGCCACATGGCTCCAGGTGTCTTGTGCCACAAAGAAGTCCTTCTGGGGTTCAGTGGTTAGAAGCTCTCCTGGTGCCTATATAGCTTCTAGAGCAGTGGTTCTCAACTTTCCCAATGCTGTGACACTTTAATAAAGGTCCTCATGTTGTGGTAACCCCCAACCTTAAAATTATTTTTGTTGCTACTTCATAACTATAATCTTGTTATGAATCATAGCATAAATATCTGTGTTTTCTGATGGCCTTAGGTGACCCCTGTGAAAGGGTCACTTGAGCCTCAGGTTGAGAACCACTGTTCTAGACACATTTGACATTTGTACTTATCTCTTATTTTCTAGTAATGTCAGAAGGTGAGAAACCTTAAGAGTGTGTCTACCCACATAGTCAAACCAGCAGAAACCCAGACTACCTCTCCTGACAACCACATCTCATGGAGACTTTAGTTGCCTTACCCGTCGAGGGGTGACTCACATCCTCTTTCCTGTCTAAGCCATAGTAAATACTTGCTTTTGGACATAGTCCTTCTCCAGAGCTCTATACAGTCCACTGGTCACTCTACCAGACAGCATCCTGCTCTCTTGCCACATATGGCACACCCAACAACATGGACTTGACATCCCCTGCCTGAATAGAGGACGGCTGTTTTCTGAGCTTCCCACTTCTAAACTCCCACAGGGAAAAGAGCTGTCATGGTACAGAGAAGAAGTCCAGATGCCTGAAGCTCTGGCCTGGCCCCAAGTAAGGCCTTCTGGAGACGGCTACTCCCTGGCCAGTGTGTCCAGACGANTGGGTGGCACTGTATAGCCAGGAGGCTCTGGAGGAGCCGGGAGCCTCTGCTTTTGCTCCCCTCCAGTTCTGTGAGCAGATTATACTGCCAGAAGATCAACCAAACTGCAAACTTGGCTTGTGTCCATGTGTAGCTGATTTTATGGATACTGTATCTGCAACTCACACTATTCTACACCTCTAGGGCCTCAGGTCACTGCAATTCAGTCATGTCTCAGGCTCTATGTAAGAAGCAAATAAAACAACTGGAACAAATAATAATAMTACTAATAATCGTGAAAAGAAATACATAAGAGGTAATAAAGATTCACTGTGCTGATTATTGTATTTGAAAGCTGAAGAGAATATCCACACAAGCAATATAGCAACCTGAGAAGCAAGCAGACTAATATGTTACAGTTGTGAAAATCCTGCACCTTCCAGACTATGGTTTGGGCAACTTCTTCTCCTCACCTGTCAGCCTCCACTGACCAGAGACTTTGGAGTACATGGTGGAGGCCCTCTAGGCTTGCAAAGTACCTGTGAATGACTACCCAYGTACTAGTGAGGGCCTTATAGTGGCTCAGTCTCAGGACAGTGAATTGCAACACTCATTGGCAGGACCTCAAACCTAGCCACATGACTATGTACATATTCCCAAGCCTCTTGTCTTCTACCTATGAACTAGGGGCAGGTTGAATTGCCATGGCAAAACTATTGGATTGGGTCATGCAGGTGGGACTTGTAACTGGACTTCTTGGAGCAATTCTGAAAGATGAGTTCAGTTCTTATTTAGCAAATAAGACTTTTATTATTTAATAAATAGTAATGTACATGGGTATTTTCTTCAGTTGCCAAGTGCCAATTGCTAGCTCCAGCCACAAGAGCAACTCAGCTGAGGGATTCGGACCCAGAGTCCTTCACAGTCGTTGAAATCACTGCTGGCTGCCTGCTGTTCTTACTTGGACCAGGGAATCCCCATCCCCACCTCCAGTTCCCTCTAGAATGTTGCTGGCATTAGCTGCTGGTAATGACCAGGGTGTCTTGAGATACAGAAGTAGCTCTTCCTGGCATGTTGCCTGGCCTAGAGGATGCCCAGTCACAGGAAGGGAGAGAGGGAGGGAGCCATGGAGGAAGGAAGGGAAGAGGAAAGCAGGAGGGGGTAAAGGGGAACTGGGAGATGTTAACTCCTGTTAATTAACTCCTTCTAGTTTCAAATTCTACTGATTCACAAAAGGCAGCTGTAGCATAGTGTGCTGAGGTCTGTAAAAAGGACTGGGCTATGGACCTTGCCAACTGTATCTATGTCCTCTATGCAGGGGTTAGTCTGTCTATCCTATCTGCCTGCCTATCCTGGAACTCATAGAGATCCACCTGTTTCTACATCCCAAATGCTGAGATTAAAAGTGTGCACCATGCCYAGCTGGGGCTAGTCTTTTAAGCAGGACTGTTCTATGACCAGGGGATATGGATAGAATATCCATATATCCACCCCTTCTTTCTCTGGTGATTATTCTTTACAATTATATGGCCAGGAGTATGATTTGCAGGGCCAAAGAGCTCTCTTGTATCTCTCCAACCAGAAGATCCTGCTATCCTCTGACTCCAAGGACAGTGCCATGCAGAAGCCAGTGATTAATGGCAGTAGCTGGCTTCTCTACTCTAGGATGGATATGCCTGCCAGGTTGGAAAGCCCATTGCAGAGAGAAACTCACCTCTGAAGTTCTGACTAGAATTTAAAGCTCACAGGGGCCTGAAGACCTCAGGTTTGAGCAGATGATTTCAGATTCATGGTTCTGGAACTAAAGGTCACCTTGTACTATACAGGGAAAGAGAAATGGTACCTATGTGAGCCAAGACAGTCACTACTTACTGGGAGGAGACTAGGGCAGGATATACCCTTCAGGGAAGCTGGGCAGTCGGCAACCCGGCTTCACCCTTCCCTGCTGCCACCCTCAGGTTCAGCACAAAGTCATCCTGTGCTTTTGGAAACTGTCTAAAAAGAGTCCAGTTTCCCAGATACTAAACAGAAGTGTAGCCACTGATGTTATTGACATCTGCATGCTTCAATTCTGGGAGTTTTCTGTTACTTTAGGATACTCCTTAGCCTTTCCTCCCTGCCTGACTGGAATTGCTGTGACTCAGGAATCTAATGTCAGAACTCCAGGGTACAGGCTCCTGAGAAGCCCTAAGGAGCTTTGTGGATGTGGGCCATCTCCACAGGCCCATGTAATATCTCACCCCTCATGAAATATATACTCCCTCTATACAGAATACATGCCTCCATCTGCAGGAGCATCTTACCAACAAAACAGCAAAGTCTCTACTCCCACCTCAGCATTTGTGGCCTCCGGAATATTGAGTCCTCTGTTCTGCTCCCAAGCCTGCCTCTCCTTCAAGATCACCCTGAGCATGAATGAGTCTCTTTGCTGAGATCTTTCATTTAGGAAGTGCATTATGGGACATCTTATGTTTGTCTGCTGCTGCTCAATCGCTCTGAAAATGGCTATTGTGTCAGTACTTTTTACCTGACTGGTCTATGTCCTTGACTTACAGACTCGGTGTGGAAACTGAAAGCAAGAAATGGTTGACTATTGTATGAGACCAAGCTTRATGGGGAAGGAGTTACTCTCTAGAATGAGGCCAAGTGATGCCATGGGGACTTGCCCTGTGATTGCCACAACACTGGGCCTGAAGAGTCCAGGTGTAGTTCCCATGATTCTCCTAGATTAAAGGGGAACCCCTGCCTGCCAAGACTAGAAAAGGGATGTGGAAGAGATTGGTTTTCCCTCTGATCCAGATGTCCCCATTTAAAGAGCAAGGCAGGAGGGGAAGGGCTACAACTGAGATGGGAGACAATCCTGCATAAGGACCTGAGACCCCAGATTCTGCTCTAGCTCTGCCGTAAGCTCCCCCACATTCCTCAGGACCACACCACACCTCTGCCTGGCAAGAGTGATGGAAAAGAATGGGCTTGCAGGGTTCAGGCACAGATACTGAGATCTACTTAGCTGTCCACTTTCTTGAGCAACTTGGAGAAACAAGGCCTTCCTGGAGTGTCAGGTCGCCAAGGTCCCCTAGTTCATGGCACACTGAGCTTCAGTAAAGATGGAGAGGCAAAGCTACTCTACACTCTGTCAAGGGAATGCCTATCCAGACATAACTGAGCTAAAGTGATGTCACATCCCACCAGGGCAGACGCTCCAGTTACTCAGCTCTTCATAGACACACAATGGGGCGATGATTCAATTTTTGCCTCAGTTGACTTCATGTGTTGGTGTCATGGAGACACACAGAGAGAATGGCCTCCAGTMGGGTTCGCACACAAGAATTTCCAAGAAAGGCTTCATTATTCTCCTCTCTGGAGACTCGATGGAGGATATTTGGTCAGCTTTGTGCAGTCATATTTGTGGCCGGAAAAAGAAGTTGGGAAGACAGACATCCTGAGGGCCTGAAAGTTGGGAGGTTTCGGTGCCAGATGTCACCAAAAGAAATAGGACAATGTTCTTATTTATACACAAAATTATCTCTAGAATAGTGGAARGCTGCAAGACAGGATGAGGAGGTTGCCATCTCTATGAAGCTGAAGCCAATAAACACCTGACACTAATCTTTGTGTATTTTAACAAACTCCTCAGGTTGAAGAATCTTTTGTTTTCAGTTTCCAAAGGCAGCCAAGGGAGGCATGGTTGTCAATCAAGAGGCTCTGAGCTAAAGTTTACTAGAAAGTTCTAAAAGCATAGAAAAGTAGTTGTTAAACAAAAGTTTAAATGGCARTTATGCTAAATGTTGGGAGGTCCCAGGATGAACTTCTAGAAGAATATGCCTTCCTCTTTTAGAAAATTAGAGCCGTGGACATTTCATGGAACAAGGTGTTTGTCTGCAGATGACAATGTTTTATTGTCCAGAGGAAAAAATGACATTGAACAAGGCC
>BDUI01000071.1:663741-679559 GCA_002335545.1 Apodemus speciosus
GAGATCCGGTCTAGACACAGCCAACTGTCTCTCTCTGCCAGGCCCTCCACTGCTGTGAGCTCCTGGTTAGCTGTTGACCCAGCCTGTTCACTATCCCAATCAAGACAAGACTTTCTCAGGACCTCCAACGTGGCCTCTAGAGGCTTGTCATCACCTGTTCTGCCACACACGCCCTCCAAGATAGTTTTGTTATCTTCATGAGAAAAACATCCAATGCAGTCAAATTGCCAATTACTTGGACTGGTTTCATTAGGCTGTGATAGTGAATGTCAGAGAGGTGGAGACAGACAGATATCAGCGGAGCAGTCAGGAACAGGGCTGAGGTGGGATTCAAGCATTGTATAAGCCATRTGCTCTCAATTCTGCAGTCTTTCAACCCTCTTCTCTGTCCTAAGCTGAATAAGGCTCTGGACATTTTGATTGGAGGTAATTAAATCCCAAGCAGCAGCATAGGCTGAGGGTGAACATTCCAAACTTCCAGCACTGAGRTTCTGGTCATGTGGAGCTGTTGCAAGATACAAGGTAAAAAGAATGCACTGCTGGACTGACCTTGCTCCAAGAGGTCACTCCAGCAAGACAGAATTCAGCTCACACAGGAGCCTCTCACCAAAGCCTAGTGTCTAATGGATGTGTCTTCTACTGAGCTGGTCCTGAAGGAACCTGGAACTTATGGCCACTGATGCTGTAAGTCCAGGTAGCATTACCTTATTGTAGGGTTTGCTTCAACCCAATGTAACTCAAACGCCAGGTCAATGCAGATGACAAAAATTTATTGTAAGCAAGCTACTACTGATCAAGGCTGCAGAACAGGCTTGTGAGCTGAACTACAATCCTGAAGGGATGTTGTACACCATATTTAAAGGATAAAGCCAKAAAGTAGGGTTGGGGGGAAGCAGGGTGGGCTATAGCATTGTCCAATCATATTTTGACATAGGGGTTGAGCAAGGGAGTTTCTATCAATAAGGATAGATGTTGTTCCCTGGGCCTAGGAACATGAACTTATTTGATCCTGTCAGCAAGAAAGAGAAGTTGTCTTAGAGATGGCTGGACTCAGACATTGTCTCCTTACAAGTTGTCCCTGAGATGTCTGGACTCAGACAACTGTTAAGTTATTGGGAAGTCCCTGGCTCCCCTAGGGCTTGGGACCTTGAATTTAGTTTCTCCCTATGATTAAATGGAGTCTGAAAATGAAATGGTAGTACTTAGAATGTTTCTTCTGCTTATTCCCAACAGCCCCTGAGGCTGAGCCTAAAGAGCTGGCACCTCCCAACATGGTCCAGGTTCTAGGCTTTTCACTGGGATGAACAGCAGCTGTGGTTGCTCTTATATGGAACAACAGAAAAGATTTTATTTTACTAAGGGGACCCTGTGCAGATGTCTGGGACAACTCAGCTCAGTCATCTGAATACGGCTCTTTATGTTAACAGATGGCTTCTTGCAGACCTGGTGGCCTATGCTCTGGTGAATACACTGTCTGGGTGGCACCAGCTCTCTGACTAAGCTGGGCATGGGTCCCAATTGAAGTCACTGTTGGGGACCTCAAGGCTACCTGTATCATGATGTCCATCACAAAGAGCCTTCTGAGAGAGCAGTGCATTTCTCAATCTTTCCTCTGTCCCAGGACATAGATAGGACACTATTCTATCCTTTTGGGAGCCTGCTGGGAAATAACCTGAGCATTCTGTTGACCTGAATACATCATAAACAGCCAGCTAGCTATTGAGTCTAGTCTAGAAGCCCAGAGCTCAGAAGTTCTATTACCACAGAGAAGGAGCTGTGGTGTGGAGGAGGCTGAACAGCTTCTGCCCTAGGGAAGGCCCCAGGCCTACAGATGATGCTGTCTGCAAAAATGAGCCTTCTTCTTGCTCCAACCTTTCCAGCCTCCTCCCTCTGTATTCAGTTTTCACACAGWGTGGTCCACAAGGACATTATCTCATACAYGCTCTCCCCAATCTGTGTTCCCTTCAGAAGCTGCCTTCCTATGCCCAATTGCCCTGCTGGCMTCTGTCCTTTGCCTTGGAATTCTACGGGCTGTTTTTTGCTCATATCTGTGACTTTCTAAGACACTGACACTSTTCCATCCAAGTACTAGCCAGGCCTGACCCTACTTAGTCTCTAGGATCAAATGAAATGGCTGTTACTGGCATTCTAAGACATATTCATAGGATTTGACACAAGTAGATCAAGACAGATGTGGTGGCGAAGGCCTTTAATCCTGGCACTCAGGAAGTAGAGGCAGGTGGATCTCTTTGAGTTCTAGGCCAGCCAGCCTGATCTACATAGCCAGCTCTAGGCCAGCAAAGGCTACAGAGAGAGAGTTTCAAAAAGGGGTGGGTGAGAGCAATCTGAAATATATATTCTAGGCCCTAGATTAGACACCAAGACAGGCCTACAGGCCAATTAGCCAGGGCATTCCTTTTCCACAGCCAACTGAACCAGGTGAAGTAAGCTGTATCTGCTCTAAACACCCCAGATTACACTAGTTGCCCACCAGAGAGGGACCACACAATCTGCTGAGGGTGTGGTGCTTTATTACCTACAACAGGATCACARTTTTAGCATGCCTTCCCTAGGCCACAGGCTTTCTACAGGCTATGTTATTCTGCCTGGCGTTAGTGCCCTGGCTGCTTCCCTGTGCATGGATGGGTGCTTGCTGGCATCGTTATGTACCTTATAGAGGTCACTCCCCAGTCTTTGTTCTTTTCAGCCACAAGACAGGCTTAGTTCTATCTGCTAGAAAAAGCAAGATGAGGAATGGGCCCGAAGAGAGAACACTTGGGAAGTCCACCTTGTCCTGGTACCGCCTCAGCTCTTTGCTCCAGTGCTAAGCCAGGCCTAGTAACCCTATGGTATCTCTCCATAAAACAAGCAGTTTTCTAGATGACAAAGTACTTCCTGTTGCCTCATAACTGTGAGAATTTATTTCACTTAGACATATTCAGAGTAATATCTCTTCTTCCTTAAGAAAGCAGAACTCCTCGGGAGGATTCAGGGCATCCCAGATGAGACCAGCCACAGAGGGCCAGGTTCTAAATTGAGGGATAAACAAGCTATCCCCAAGCTCCCCAGGGGCCAGTTGTACAGATCTTCACCCTAAACTGTATAGGCCTTTACCTCCTTAAATAAATACATTATTCTGAATCTAGCTCTAACACATCTGGGAGGTGCCAGCCTCACTACAGGCAGAGGGTGGGAGGGAAAATAGAAGGTGAGAGGGACCCTCAGCTGTTCAGTCTATAAACACCTCCTATTGTGGGATGGGAGACAGCAGGGAAGTGCCAGAGGCTGTGAGGAAACTCACTCTCTTGCTGCTTTGCAAGGATATCAGACAGTTGGTGGCCCAGGCCCAGGAGGCTCAGAGGGCTGGGGTAGAAGATAGCCCTGACCAGAACTGTGATGTAAATAACTCCAGACAACCAACGAGAGGGTTATGAATGGCTCTAGCCAGCCATGACAAGGACTCTGTGTCAGTCTTGTTCATGTGTCTTCATACTCTCAGCCCCAGGAGAGGATGCACAGTTCCTGGACAGGACAAGTTCTTTGGCTCCTGTCCCTTGGGTCTGACTGCCTTGAGGTTGGAGTACCTCAGAGCAACTCCATCTGGTTCCATTCCCATTCAGTCTGGAATTTCTGACCCACAAACTGCCACCATGTATTCCTTGTCCCCAGACACCCTTGGATCCCTGTGCTCGATCATTTTCTGTGTGAAATGCAGTGAGGAGACCTGGGAAGAAAAGAGGTTAAAAGAAACTTTCTTCAAAGGAAGAGACCATATTGTGGACAAGAATATAAAGGGGGTTTGTGTTTGTTCCTTGATTCTATACCATCTGCCTTAGGGTTTTACTGCTGTGAACAGACAACATGACCAAAGCAACTCTTATAAGGACAACATTTAATTGGGACTGGCTTATAGGTTCAGAGGTTCAGTCCATTATTCTCAAGGCAGGAGAATGGCAGCATCCAGGCAGGCATGGTACAGGAGGAGCTAGAGTTCTACATCCTCATCTGAAGGCCGATAGGAGAAGACTGTCTTCCAGGCAGCTAGGATGAGGGTCTGAAAGCCCACGCCCACAGTGACACACCTGCCCCAACAAGGCCATATCTACTCCAACAGGAACACAACTTCTAATWGTGCCACTTCCTGGGCCAAGCTTATACAAAYCACCACATCATCCTTCCTATGAAGACATTGTGCTTCATATCCCACTTCCTGGTATCTCTGGGTTTTTGAGGCTCTCATTTCAGGGATGCTGGAGGAGTTGTTCCAGTGATGATGAAATGGGATATGGACCTGGGTCTCTAGAGTACTTCTGTTAAGTCTTAGAAAGTAAACAGAACTTACAGGTCTCAGAAAGATCTTGAAACAAAATTCACAAACCCCTTTCCTCAAAATTATACATGCATAACAAGTGTTCTCTGACTACTAAGTTTCCTGCCAGTCACTCAAAGTACTCCAGTGCAGAAACTTTTGTGAGTCCTCACTTATGTTGTGGTGGGCTTTCTGGTAATGGTGCTGCAAATAAACCCAAACAAACTCACKGATTCACTAAGCTAGGCTTGGGTGAAAGTTTCTTTTCTTCAGTCTGTTACTTGTCTGGAACCAAGAGACATTTGTTTACACACCCCTGGGAGAAGTCACACTGGACTAGCATGGTCTCCATTTCCTGTGTTTGCTGTACTCTCTCAGACCAYCCTTATCCTATGGTCAGCTCTGTCCAGTACCTGGGATGTGAGGCCTGAATCATAATCTAAGAATAACAGGAGCATCTTACCCATAGATCCATATTACTTTCAGATTGGAGTTTTCTCCATCTAAGAGCTAATAGGGCCACAGAGAGCAAGCAATCCAAGCTTCTGTATGGATGAGAGTGGAATTACAGATATGCAAGTGGTTAGGCCTAGCCATTATCTATTGTCTCTCAAACACACTTCTCAGACATCTGGCAACCTTCTGCACTGCTAGATGGGGCAGGCTTTCAGAACTGAGTGCATGGGGCTCACATTCACTGCCATATATCTTTCCTTAAATAATCCTCTACCCTTGAGTGATGGTTTTTATAGGCTTTTATGTATGCACCTGCCAATGCATGTTTGCACTTAGGTCTGAGATGGTTCAACCTCCATGCTCTCTACAGCTCGCTTACACCTTCCAGATGCCCCCTGTTTTACAGCCTACAAAGCTTGATCGTAACTGATTAAAACAAGTAACACTCACAAAATTATGTTGAGGACATGCTTGAAAAACCACTCTGTGAATAGGGTAGATTTTTCACCTCTTTGATTTCTAAATACAAACTTTCATGAAATGTTTGCACAAATATGACTTGATATTGAAGGCTTTATCTCCTTCCCATCTATAAAGCAAGACCAATTCAGTCTCTTTGAATAGCAGAGTTACACACTTCACTTATTGGGGGCAACTCTCAGAGTGATGAAGTAAATGATTCAAGAGCTTCAGTGTGTAGAAACTTTCAGGTGTGCTGAGGTAGGGTTCATGACCTCAAATTCATGCCCCTTTAGCTTTTAGCAGCTGCCACACCAGAACAATGACACTGAAACTCTTTTGTGCTCAGGGCAAGGTCTTATGTCATTATAGTCAGGAAGACATAGCTTGAAATACAAGACACTGTGTCTTGTGAATCAGTGTTGGCTTTTCTGTCCAGGCCTTAGAAGGATCTGTAAAATACCAGAGTGCGTTGGTGGAAAGGAAACAGATGCCTGCGGAGAGCTGGCGGCTAATATTTCACAAACAATCAGAAGCAACAATCCAGACACAAAATAATGAGTGCATACTGTGTGCAGGAAATATTCCCTCAAACTCGGTCTCTGTCTTCATGCGTGATACCTTCATGGAAGAGGTTGAAGAGATAGATTGGTGTATTCTAGCTGACTTTGTTACCTAATGTTTTGTGTCCAAAGCAGGCCCTATTTCTTAAACAAGACCCCCGGGGTTAAAAAGGAGGCTTGCCTGCGTACACCCTGGTCCACAATTCAAGTAGTCTCCCTGTATGCTGAGTGGCCTCAAATAGGCCAGGATCAGCAGAGCTCAGTTCTGGGCCCTGGGGCCACCTTCTACCCAGGGTCTTCTGCTCTGTYCCCTCTGCCTGCAACTGGACAAAGCACAGCACAGCACAGACCTCCTTTCACTTCTGAAGAGGGGAGAGTGATGATTAACAGCAACCATAAGTGAGACAACCACAGAAACAGGACAAGCTGTTTCTCTGCACAGTGGATACTATGTAAGAACAGCTCACATGGTGGCATGCTATCCCAGAGAAGAACACACACAGTGGGCTTCTTTCTGAAGAATTCATGGAGGCACGGGTCTCCGTCCCCTGTCTGAAACAGACTCAACAAGAGATCACTACCACAGGCAGAAGTGAGAAAGTAGAGGGTCCTTCATGGAGGGCCCCCATATCTATGCCTCATTTAAACTGGGCCCCAGCCTTGGAGATCAGAGGACATACTGCTACTGGAGCTGTTGCGATTTTGCTGTTGGAAATGGCACAGCATGGGACACCAGCATGGGCAAGTGTGAGTAGCTGAGGCTTGGATGTAGAGATGGACGCCAAACAGCGTCTCTTCATCTTAGAGATAAGGGCACTGCCCTACCCGCCTCTGACAGATAATGACAAAGTGCTTTGAACAGCTTCAAGCCCACAGTTTAATGAGACAGGTGTGGCTGTAGCACAGCCTTGCTCTTTGAAAGTTCTTGAGAGTTGATTTTTATCAACTGATGAACTCTTCCCAAAGCCTCAGGCCTGAGTAAGGCAGGATACTAGGTGTGAGATGAAGGACCCAAGATTTTAGACCAAGGACACAGAATGTTGGATCCCGGGTAGAGGTAAGTCTTCATATAGCCAGCCCAATTGTGTTCAATCTTCTCACACTGAGAAGCCGGGGGGTGGGGGTGGGGGGGGAGGACATTTGACTGCTCCAGCCAGAGAGACCCAAGCTCAGGAGGTTCCAAAAGATGAGAGTGGGAAATGAGAGGTGGGAATATGCTGAGAAGAAGTTTGAGTATGAACCAGAGACAGGACCAGAGAGGACATGTCAGGCTGGCTGCATGTAAAGCAGGTGTCTGCTCCACTGGACTCGAGATGAAGCCACAGTCTAAATGGGTTCTGCCTTGACACTGGGATGTGGCTTTCAGACCTGTGGATTTGCAGTATAGCAATTTCCTCTTGGTTTGAAATGACCATTGCTACCTTGAAGCAGAGCAGCTGTAGCCACCTTCTCTGGATCTTCATGGTATTATACTAATTTTACATCATGGAGGAAGGAAGAAAGTCATGAGGTTCAGGAAACCTTCTGATATTATGTAAGAAGCAAAGCCAGGGGTTGGACTTCTTGGTGGTGCAGCTGCCTGTGCACGCCGTATGTTCATGTGAATAACCCTAATACACTAATGATTCACCAATCTGCACTTGGATGGATCTGTCTTTGGTCCATGCTCTTTGTCTGGGGCAAAAAGATTTTTTCTCCCCAGGAAGCCACACACAGTCTTCATGTTCTTTGTGATGTCCTTGGTTCAAAGCTCAGAGAGACCACAGCAGCATGGGGTGGGGGCTAGATTTCAAGAGACAGACATAGGCCTGGGTATGGGATGAGTGAATGGAAATTCACTCTCACCCCAGGTCACCTCCTGGGCCTCAAGTCCCAGCCTGAGGCTACTTTTGCCCAGCTTGACAGTTACACTGGGCCTTGTCTTTCCAGGCCAATAATGTACCTACCATACTGAGCAGTGGCTCTGGGAATGGGGAGGGTGGGAATAATGGCCATTTCTGGATTTCCATCCAAGTCTGTCTTCATCAACTAGGAAGCCACACTTTCTACACCTAACCAGGATGAAGCAGAGAATACAGACCAAGCCAACCTCACCTGGTTTGCCCAAAGGTGAGCCTGGATTGTGGTAGGCACAGAGCACAGTGAAGCCTGTCTTTGTGGGAACCTTCCTCATTTATGGCCTCAGTGATGGTGATGGCTGTATTTGCAAACACTCCCCCAAACACAGTTGTGAATCCTGATCATTGAGTCYCCTCCTAGTACCCCATTCCTTCTTCCTTAGTTGCTGGTTGTGGGTGGAACCCTGACACAGATAAAGGAGGGATGAGGCTAGGTGAATGACCTGGTGGTTGAGGAGTCCCCATAATTACATGAGTCCATTCTGCATCATGGCTGTGAGATGATCCTGTTCAAGATAAGCAGTTTTGCACCCCCTTTTTTTTGGCAGTCATGAATCTTTAATATCAACAATTACAAAGGACTTCAGAAGTTCAAGGTCATCTTAGCTATACAGAGAGTTCAAGGCCAGCCTGGAATATGGACCAGAAAGAAAGAAAGAAAGAAAGAAAGAAAGAAAGAAAGAAAGAAAGAAAGAAAGAAGAAAAGAAAAGAAGAAAAGAAAAGAAAAGAAAAGAAAAGAAAAGAAAAGAGACAGACAGACATAAAAGAATACACTCCTGGGGCTGCAATTCTTTGCAGGGAGTATGTGCTAAAGTTAAGTCACTCTTGGAGTTGAATGTTCCAAAGCAGACTATGTCAACACGTCTATGAACAGATGACAGGCCACTGGGTAGTGACTCTTGAGTGGGAGAGTTGTAATGTATATGAACCACATCTCAAGAAAGCTGGGAAAGAAAATTATGCATTTGTTTTTGACCTGTGTGTTACAGAGCTCTGTGGGCAAAGTAGGGAACCAAGCAGAGAAGTATCACCAGAATAAGCTGGAGCCCAARGAAGAAGGGGGAATGAGATTTCTCTGAAGATAAGATAAACAAGAGTGGGTGATCCCCCTCTAAGGGAGAAGCTGCAGGAGGGGATACAGAGAGAGTTTTCAGAGGTTGGTTAGCCAGACAAGGAGGAGCTGGTCAGAGCCAGATGTACCAACCACAGCCCAGCAAAGACCCTGCCCCTGACAAAGTCAAAGGGAAGGGTGCAGGGCCTGTCCACGTTGATGGGCAGTGCTAGCCCTTCATCAATGTGGGAAGAAGGGAGGAAGGTCCACTCCAGCAGGCCAGGACACAGTTTGGTCCTACCTGCTCTCCCTCTCTTCTAGGTATCTTCCTGTGGCCTTCTATCTCCACACTCTAATCACCCCCAACCCCCTCACGATGAGCCTGTGCCTAACCCCTCTCGCAGCCGAAGAAATCAAGAAAATTCTCTAAGACCTAGGTAACTCTCTTCCAGGGTTCTCTTCCAAAAGAGGACTCTTAACACCGACCTCTTAAATTTGGGATCTCAAGAAAAAGTTTGGTGAGGGGCGGAGTGTGTCCCCCAAGAGAAACCTCAGAGAGCTAGAAAACTGGAGTTCACTGAAGGCAGGCCCTGTCTGCCCTCACGGATGTCCTGTACCAGTCGCTGCTCAGAGCAGGTTCCAAACCGCCTGTTTAGTAAAGTCTTAGGGTAAAGGCGACGCTACGGTCTACTGTGCTACGGTCCGCGGCCGCGGGGGGCGCTGCGAGAAAGGCTGTTAAAGCCCCGTCGCGGGCGCGCGCGCTCAGAGGGAGGCCGGCCGCTGCCCGCGCCGGTGTCTCCGGTTGCCGGGCCAAGCCTCGCCCGACTGCCCGGCCCCAGATCCAGGCTCCACGAGTTGCGCGGGATTCACACGCCCCGAGCTCGAACCTCGGACGTGCACCTGAGAGCCCGGCCGGAGGGTGGGTCCAGGCCCAACCATGGGGAAATTTCAGTCCAAGCACGGTGAGGAGCGGGCCAGGGGGCGGAAGAGAGGGGGGCGGGTGGGCGCCACCACTCACTGTCCCTTCCCTCTTCCCTGTGTCCTCCGACCGTGCCGCAGCCGCAGCAGCCTGCAAGAGGAGAGAGAGTCCCGAAGGTGAGCCGGGGAGCGGCCAGGGCGCGAGGCGGCCCCGGGGCCTGATGCGCAGAGCTCCAAGCTTGGGGCGCGCCTTGCCTCGAGCCCTCGGGTGGGACACGCCTTGGATCTCCGGGAGCGCGTGGCTCCGGGGCTCTGGGTACCGGGTGGGCGCTACGAAGCAGGCTGGGCAGAAGCGCACCCCACGAAGCTCATGGTCTCCTTCCTTCTCCGTGGGTGCCTTGTTTCCCGCGCGTCTGCGGGCGGGCCGCAGGGGACAGCTTCGTGGTGTCTGCGTACGCGAGTAGTCGCAAAGGAGTGGAAGAGACCGACCGGCGTGCTGGCAGTGGTGTGGAACATCGCGCACGGGACAAGCAGGTAGGAGACGGGAAGGTGGGCGGGGTCACGCAACCACGGGCCTTGCAGTACTCTTTACAGTCAGGAGATGCAGAAGGCTCAAATGACTGGCCAGGATAGCCTATCCCTCCCCAGCATCTAGCATAGTATCCCAGAGGGGGCTGGATGGTACTGGAACCTCCAAGACCTAGGCTGGACTGGTGGCTCCACCCCTCAGGCAGGAGGAGCTGGTGAAGGGATTCTAAGGCAGAGGTGGGACTCAACTGGGGGGCCATGATCTCAGAATTCCAGGCTTGAGTTGGAGGACCTTCTCCATCTGTTGATGGGTGTTATAGGGCTGATTGCTTACACAATGAAATTGTCAAGAGGTCAAGGCTACCTACCCTCCCATCTTTTAGGGAACTTACTGCAGGGAGGGTCCCAGGACAGATGGGTAGTGGGAAAAAAAATGTTCCCAAACCACAAGTGTTACCCTGTGTACTGAGGGTAGATGATCCATGTGCTGTGTTTAAGAGCAGAGACCTGCCTAGAGCCAGGGCCCCAGGGATGAGAGGTGGTGGAGTTTGGGTGAAACACCCATATATCTGCCAGCAAGAGGAAGTAGYCGTTGGGTTACTGGTGTTAAAGAGAGCAGCGTTCGAAAGGACAAGAACACTACACTTGGTCACCTACAASTGGCTCCTCACTACTGGCTCCCACTACCGACAAGCCCCTTACAGGCTGGGAGCTCTGTGAAGTCAGCAAGTGGACTGGCATCTGTTCTTTCTGGAAGGACCTTCTGGTGGATGAATGGAAACTTCTGGGTGTTTATGAATACTTTCTGTGACCCTGACCTGAGACCTGGAGCTACGGAGGCTTAAAATATGTACTAGAGTTTGGATGTGTGCCACCTGGGAGGATCTACTGTGGCTGTAAAAGTGGTATGTTGAGGTATTGTGGATCCAGTGTGAAGATTCAAAGAGTTACATACTGTCTACTTCTGGGAGAGGAGGCCAGTCCAGATATCCAGTGTTGCCCAGGTCCATCTTGCTACCACTTAACATTTGCTTAACACTGAATTCTTGGTGGCCAGTTGATGCCTCGTGACAGCTTGGTTCTCAGATGCATATCAGCCAGAGATAAAATTGGGGCTGGTCTCTGGGAACCTGTTTATCCCATGGGAAAGCATTTAGACTGACCCTATCCCTTAGCTGTCAAGCCTAAGGTCTTTCTCCCTAGCAGCAAGTCTGAGCTCAATCCTTGGAATCCACAGTTGACAGAAGTGATGTTCAGAATGGGGCACAACTTAGCTGACAAGAAAGTCACTGGACTATGAGGGCCAGAGCATCTTTCTGGAGAGTGCAGGTGCTCCCTAGGTAGATGTGGAATTACCAAAGTGAAGCTGTGATCTTAGGGCCATGAATACTACACTTTGGGTCATTTTTTGTTTTGTTTCAGTTGTATGGGCTCTGGCTTGCATTGTTTGTTTTAGCTTTTATAATAAGGCTTTTCTAAGGTGGCTAAGAGCAGAGTCTTAGTAGGACTGACTCGGCTTAGGTAGCTGTAAGCAACAACACTATTTTCCTGGGTTTTCCTTATCTGGCTGTGGCTCCTGGCCAGGTAAGACCTTGAGCTGAGGCCCTGGCTCGGGTATTCTTGAAGCCACATTGCTGCCCTTGTGCCTAGCAGCTTGGGCCGCACTGGATAGCTCTTGCCCAGGTCTGGGAGGGACTCTATCGCCATACTCTTTCTTCTGTCAGCGGGGACAGTTAGTGTTGGATCTATGTCCTTTCTGAAATCCTTCTTTTCAGTGTCCAGAGTTCTGCCCAACTTAATGTCCTCCCAGGAGCTGTGCCCTGAGGAAGGGCAGCTCTGATTATACTGTATAACACTCCTGACCACCAATTCCCAGTGACTCATGATAGGTCACTAGGACACTTGCATCTCCTCTTCTGGCTTCTTGTCTGCTCTCCCCATTCCCTAAAACCAGAAGGACGAAGTTGCTTTTGACTTTGTTACTGAGCTATACATMTGTGAACATCTTTGAGTCTGTACTGGTCTGTGCATCTGTGTACATCTAAAAGTCTCCTGGGTACCACTTCCTGCCTTGAGTGGCCACCATTGCTATTCCCAGAAGCTCTGCTGTATGTCAGCACCCGGTGTGGCTCCTTGCCTATGGGGATAGGGAGGGGCACGGATCTGTTAGCAATAGTCAAGTGCTGGTTTGGAGAGAAGCATGTGACTTCAGAACTACTGTGGTCACAGGCTTTGAGATAGTACTGCTGGGGCTGTAGCCCAAACAGCAGTTAGTGGAGGCATTTCTCAAAGTGGCTGAGTAGTCATCCACAAGATAGTCTCTTTATGTGTGTCCCTTCTTCCATGAGACTGTCTTTAATTTCTTCAGCTCCTCCCCCTACCAGGCTGGCAGGAAATTGCTAAGAAGACAAGAGTCACTGTTATTTTTGTTGTTGTTGTGAATTAAACACAGATTTCCATTGAGCCTGAGGAAAGAATGTTCTGCTCATTCTAGAGGTGGGGTTTTAACTTGGACTTTGAGTGATCTGCCTCAAAGTGGAGGAGGCCGCTGAGAACCATACCCATGGCTGTCTGTGGACATTCTACAGCTGTCCATATTTGCAAGAGGGGAGGACATGGCTGCTTAGCTTGTTGGGGGGGGGGGGCTTGTGTGGCTGTCGTGAGCAAACGAGCTTCACGATGCCACTCACCAGCTCCAACCACATCTCCATGGCCATTCTGTGTGTGCTGATATGTTATACCTTTCAGAAGGAGATAGATAACCTTGTAAGATATGGGAGTGATCAGCATGAGACCCTGTGGTACCTTCTGGTGCTTCTAGCAAAACCCATCAGCCCTTATCATCATCTTGTCTATAGGTTCCTCAGAACTGGAAGTCTTGCTCATTCATCCTTTGATCTCTTCTGACTGGCTAGAATTTTCTGGAGATAACTGTCAAGCCTCAGCCCCTTAGCTCTGATGCTCCTCCTGTGGCAGAGGTGGCTAGTCATTTGCCTGACCTGAGCCAGGAGCCACCTTACTTGCAAATTTACATGATTCTGTTAGGGAAGGGGAGATGTTAGCCTTTGAGAAATTCCTCATGTTTCTGTCAAAGCCTAAATACCTCCCTATCCCTGGTCAACAAAGAAACATGACACATGTGCCATCTGCAGGGGATATATGGAGATCCAGGGAGGTAATGAGGACATCATGATTCCTCCTCAGCTGCTAAGCTTTATAGCCCCCAAGTATTTCCCTGGGGCTGTCTTCAGAAAGTCTGTAATGGAGGCCCTGAGGGTACCTGGGTAGAAGAGGGACAGCTTGGGTGTCAGTGGCAACCATCACAGCACATCATTGCTCCCCATTATCTCTGTGTCTTCTGTGTTTGGCTTTTGGGACCCATTCTGAGTCTTGAGACATTGGCACAGAAGTGCAAAGGGATCCAGGGGCTCACATTAACACAGGAACATCAAGGACAAGGCTGGGGGACTTGCAACACCAAGGAGCACTGAGGATCCCCATGGYCAAGTGGTCAGGTGGCACTGAATACCTGCCCCTTCTATGCTTCTGGATTTGCAGGTGTCTCACTAAACCCCACAAATGTGTGATAAGCTGAATGGTTCTTTTTGTTTGTTTTGTTTTGTTTTGTTTTGTTTTTGTTTTTTGAGACAGGATTTCTCTGTATAGCTCTGGCTATCCTGGAACTCACTCTGTAGACCAGGCTGGCCTCGAACTCAGAAATCTGCCTGCCCTGCCTCCCAAGTGCTGGGATTAAAGGCGTGCGCCACCACTGCCCGGCTAAGCTGAATGGTTATTACCAAAGGGGATTTGAATTAGCAGAGGCCTCAAGAACCACTTTGCTGATTCAGAGGAAATGCCTCTAGGAAAAATGAGGCAAAATTGGACTGAGGACTGAACCTGAGGGAGCTAGTAACAATGTTTTTAGGCACATGGTCAAAGGTTGCCTCCCAAGATATGGATAGGACTAAACAGAGGAGGGAAAGGAGGCACAGGCCACAGGGCTATTCTTGTGTTGCAGAAGGTGTTGAGGTCATGTCAGAGGCAAAGGCCTCAAGGAGTAGGCAGGTGCCATGCAGTCAGTGTCTGACCCCATCTGGTGCTTGGAAGTCCTGAGATTGATCTGATGTACTCTGCCACTGAGGGACAGTGTATGGTTGGGCTCTGCCTTTGCTCATTGCCTGGTTCTCTGGCATCTTGACAGGAGCTCTGGGAGACTGACCATATGAGGCCATGGTTAGAGTTGTGGCCACAGAGACTGGAGGGGCAGATTCCTGATGTCTACAATAATGTTGGCTGTCATAGCCTCTCTCTGTGAAGGTCGTTGGTCATTGGAGGAGTGCTCCCCTGGGATTCAAGTTCTTTGAGAGGTTCCCAGGAAGATCAGAAAGTGCTCTCTGATGGGCACAGAGGGAGTGGATATGTGCAGATGTACATATTTCACACCTCTGCATCTGAAAAGCCCCATATAAAGTGTCTAGGTCAAGGCTCTCAGAATGTGGGGCATTTTGCCTCAGGGTGCCACCTGGATTTGGGCGGGGGGAGAGGAGAAGGTTCATAGACAGCTAGGACTAAGGCTTATACTGGGTAACTTGTCTTATCTGGATTTCTAAAACAGCTTCAAGTCACAGCCACTCATTTTGGTACTGAAGGAGCTAAAATCTTGGCTAGAAGTATTAATAAAAGTGGAAAAGTGGCTTCACTCTGTTCTGTTAGCAGATTGGCCACTTTGGCAAATGGTACCACCTCTTTAGAACTCAGGTGACTTAGGTGTGTGTGTGTGTATGTGTGTGTGTGTGTGTGTGTGTGTGTGTGTGTGTGTGAGTGTGTTCATATATATGCACATTTATGCACATGTATGTGGAGGCCAGAGGTCAACCTTGGTCATTGTTCCTCAGGAGCTAGCCACCTTAATTTTTTGAGACAGTCCAAGAGTTAACCTGTGATTACCACTTTTGACCAGAAGACCTATTCAACCTGGTGCGGAGTGGGGGGGTGGGTCTGAGGTGAGCTTGGGGGCAAGGCTAGCAGGAAGCCAGCCAATGGCATGGCTAGGAACCATGGTTTTAGCCATACACAGGGAATGGCCTGGCCTCTGAGCGTTCTGCTCTAGCACTGTGGTCCAGCTTCATGTGCAAGTACAGGCTGGCCAACTTCCCAATCGCTATAGTTTGTCCAGAGCTAGATAATGCAGGCGACATACCCAGACCCAGTTCTTTCCAAGCATTAGGGACAGGCCTACTCGCTCTGTAGTCAGGGGACCAGGGTTGGTGACTTCTGTTTCTTGGTAAGCAAGAAGTGACTAAGAGCACTGGCTGGTCTTCCTGAGTTCAATTCCTAGCAACTACACGATGGCTCACAACTATCTATAATGAGATCTAATGCCCTCTTCTAGACACAGGTGTACATGCAGATAGAGCACTCATATACATAAATAAATAAATAAATAAATAAATAAATAAATAAATAAATAAATAAATCTTAAAAAAGAAAGGAAGAAAGAAGGAAGGAAGGAAGGAAGGAAGGAAGGAAGGAAGGAAGAGGACAGAGCTGTGTCTCTAGTGTCAAGCTCAGTAGTGAGGTCAGGGGTTATCCACTGGTCATCTGCACAGAGGTTGTTAAAAGTCCTGGTCAGAAC
>BDUI01000071.1:680859-691633 GCA_002335545.1 Apodemus speciosus
GTAGTCTTGTCTGTTCATTGAGCTATTGTGGGTGCTCTGACTGTGGACAACACTGAATGGTACCGGCTCCCATGCCATCAAGTTCATCTGCACAAAAGCTCTGCTCTGAGAGCAGAGCAGAGCCTGCCACCAGTGACCAGAGTAAGACCTGACAAACAGGAAAGCAGCCCAGTATAGTTGTGCCTGGAGGTTCAGATGGGTGTCTGCTGTGTCTGCCTCCCCTTTATAGCCTCCTAGTAGACTTTTCTTCTTACAAAAGGGAGGGTTCTGAACCCAAGAGGTTCCTATCCTTTCCACCCAAGTACTTCTGAGAAATCAGTTCTGTGTCTTGTGAGGTTTTGTATCAACTTTACCCACTGGCTGAAGGATCCCTAGAAGGGTTCAGAGAGCAAGTCTGTGGGTCAAGTATCTGACCAGAATCTGTCCTGGGTCATGTGAGAAACTGAAGTAGCACTAGTGTGAAAAAAAAAATGGGATAAGCCCTCATGCTACATGGAGTCATCTGGTCCCAGTGGGACACTGTTTATGTGCTTGATCTGTCGGGTAGTTGGTGGACAGGCTGACAAGCAGTGCCAGGTGGGGCCCAGGTGGCCATAGCTTCRGGAGRAACTTGGGCTCTGGGGTGGCTATAGGGTCATTGGAACATGTGGCTCAAGTTAGGCTCCTCATACTTGAGGTAGCATATGGAAAGGTTATTCACACAGATCCCACTCCCTTCCCAGCCCTTTCCTTGATTGGCTTTCTGTGGTTATCCTTGGGCTGTCGAAACACTTGTGCTCCCTGCCCACTGTGACCCAGCATGGGTCAGAGCAAGTGGCTCCTCTTGGGTCACCCAGTGGTGATTGAGGTTGGGGAGGCAATGTCATCCTTAGGCTCTATTCTGTTTTATTAACTGAGGTTGGTGCCAGGTAACATTGAAGCCTGGCCTGGAACATGGACTGACTTCTTTTAAGAAGGACAACATTGCCCTAGGCTATGAGAGGTGAGAGTGATTAGCCCATGTGCTGGCTACCTCACCAGGAACAGCTATGGTCTGTTGGATGGGTTATGCCTTTTTGCTACACAGAGTTGTCTGGTCCCAGTGGGGGCACTGTTTGTGTGCTTAATTTCTCATGTAGTTGGTAGACATGAATGCTAGKACCATTCTGGGCAAAGCACAGCACTGGCTTGGGCAAGACTGGTTTGCTGGAGCTGCTGTTTACAGATAAGCCTGTTAGTGATCAAAAACCCTCACTGCCCCCTAACCTGCTTACAGCAAGCTGCACCTACTGCTGGGCTGGTGTTTGCTGTAATCAGCTTTCACGTTGATGGGAGATTTGGCAGCATCCGGCTGGCAGCTCTTCATGCCAACATTGAACAAATTGGGTCTGTTCCATCCTGTTTGCCACGCACAGCTGGAATGGACTGATGGCAWTGAGGCCTGGCAGCCAGAAAGGAGGATTTATTTTACTTTTGTTCTTCAGAATCTTCTCAGCCTTTGCAAGTTTTGAGCCCTGAAATCAGAGAAGCTAAAAAAGCATGTAATATTTTGATATAGAAATTCAGATGGAGATTATTTTAACATACCATTAGGCATCCTGGTTGGTCGGTGTCTAGAGCTCTGTAAAGGATGTTCTCTGTGTTAAGAAGCACAGCCCTTCCTGCTCTTTGTCTCCAGAATTGTAGGTGCTGCTTGCCCTTGTGTGCGGGGTGGCAGGGCCCTCGTGGGTTCTCTTAATGCCTGTGATGCGGAGGCCCAGAGTTGATATATTTATTCACTAAAGGGATGTGATTTACTTGTATTTCCTTGAAGTGAAGRCCTGACTTCAGCCCAGCTCTGAGAAAGAACCTGCTCAGAAATGGCATGAAACAGCCAACCTGGTAAATGGTACCTCTTTCTTCCTGCCCCAAGGACCTGGCACACAGGCCCCACTGCAGCAACCTCCTGTGTTCTCCCAGGGAGACTGAGAGTACAGGTGGGCTGACTAGTCCCTCCCTCTCACYCTGCTCAGTGGGTTCTCACAGGTTTCCCTAGCCTTCCCACTTTGTGCTCTTGGTAAGGAAGTCCTGGCTGCTCACCCAAAACCGTTGTCTTCATATCCTGTTCAATGCCCCCTGCCCACTTAGCCCTCCTTTCCCATAGCTGACTGGATGCCTTAGCTGGACTGGTGTTTCATCTCAAAAGCTCCATCCAACCCTTGTCCTTGCCCTCCTGGTGGTGCTCAGAATCCCCTACATATCTCTCACCCAGTTCAGGGTGTCCGGCCCACAGGTCTCCCGGATGAGTGAGGTGTCTCTGAACTTGGCCTGTTCTTATCATTCCCTGTATAGATGTCCCTGATGCTTTCTCTGGTTGCCCCAAAGCCCTTGCTGGCAAGGTTAGCCCTTGGACTCCTATAATGACTTACTAGGGAGAAAGCCCCTACCTATGCTGGGAGTCCTGGAGCCTATTTTCTTAGGGTTTGGGAGAGCCAACTTTAATCTGAAGGTGACATTGTTTCGAGAAAGATAGGTAGAGGAAAGAGGCGACATTTTACTTTGATAGATTCCTTGGAAAGCTGGGCAGGGGTTCCACATGCTTCAGAGTTGTGTTACAGGAAGCATGGGTTCCAGAAGCCACAAGGATCACTGGCAAGTGAGCAATGGGAGGAGAAGTTGGTGAACTCGGGTGAGCCCTAGTGGAGTGCAGAGTCTAAAATGACTGCATGAGGCCACAGGGATAGACATGGCTCAACATGAGGCCTAGGAAGAAGGTACCAGAACATATCACTAACAGAGTACTAATTAGCTGCAGTGGGCACCATGTAGCAGCCCAACCTGTGTATATTGGAGTGGAAGTGAGGAAGATAGTAAGAAATTATTGGGGATAGAAGCAGAGTACCACAAGTAGGGTGAGAAAAGCCACATCTGAGTGCACCTGAAAAGACAAAGGATCAAAGAGGAAAGGTCTTAGGCATTAAGGTGAGAAGGAGAGTGCTCAGCCAGATACAGACCCAGTGTGCCTGAGCTTCTCCTGCAGGGTTACTTATGGCCTCTCCAATCCTGTCCCAAGACCTCTTTTGAAAGGAGGTGACTAAGGTACAACAGAGTTGGCAGTTTACTGAGTCACACTGTATTGAGTCCTGGAGCTTGAGCTCTAACCTTCATAAGCTCCTGACCCCCCACTCACCCCCAAGCTGCTTGCCATTCTGCTCCAAGGTTGCCTGCCTGCTCACTATCTCACCTATTCCTGGACTGAAGGAAGAGCCAGCAAGGGTTCCTGGATGGTTCAGAGGGTGAASTAGAGGATAGTCAGGGGACTGGTGTGGATATCAGAGGAGAGGCAGCATTGACAAAGGGTGGTTGTCCAGACATCACAGCGAAAGGGCCCTGGGCAGGAGTAAACAGCACACATTCCAGGAGGAGGAGAAATGAATACAGAGAACTAACAGTGACCTACACCTGCCTTCTAGGAGCTACAGTTAACAAAGACATGTATACCAACCTTTCTGTGGCTCTAGAAGGCTACTTACTGTCTGGGACAGGCATTACAGCTGGAAGGATATAGGAAGCCCTTGGGGAGGGTCATCATCTGTCTTAGTGCCCCCTTAACCCCTTCCTCCCCTGTTTCTGACCTTATGGGGATTCTGAGACCCACTCCATGGCTGTGGAGCATGGAGGTGGGATAACTTTATCTTTATTTCATTCTTGTAATGATTTGAGCTCTCTTGAAAACACAGCTGGTGTTAGCTCTGGGAAAATAGCCTATTGGCACTTTATCCTTGGTCCCTCTGRCTGTGTTTTGTTCAGTAGCCAGCTCTGATGGAGTCGGCTGTGACTGCGCATGCTTGGGATGAGGAACCAATGGCATCTGATGACCTTAGGAGTACACCCTCTGCGGGAAGACCACTGAACTGGTGGCCCTAGGGACCCCATCCCTTCCAGGCATGGCAAGACAGCAGGAGCTGGCCACTGGCTTTGCTTTGTATATCTGCATCCTGTCAGAGGGGGCATTAGCTCATCTGAGGGAGGGGAAGCTTCCCAGAAGATTCTTTGAACTTGGACTTGGGGTTCCTTTCGTTTGTGACGCACAGAGTATAGGATAGAGGTTAGCATGGAACAGAAGAAACAGGAGCCTCCGTTTGTGTGGAAGAGCTCCTCAGGAAACAGTGAGGGGATCACTGGGTACCATATCTACCCATTCCGAGGACTAGAGCCTTGGTGGGTGAAGTACCCAGGTCAGAGCTCTCACCTCTCCCTGGTCAGCCCTGGCAGCCAGAATATCCTTGGCCTGCTAGCCAGTCCCTTGGACCTCATTCATAACCTAGGAGCCCTGCTCTGTCCAGCCTCCCTTCTGTGTCTGGATGATCCTGGTCTTACTTCCCTTCAGCTCTCCTTGAAGCTGTGTAGCTTTCAGCTGCCTGGAGCTGGTACCATTTCTGAAACAATATTATTTGTTAAGAGCTGCAATGCACGTTTGTCACCAGGACCCCACAACATTTCCTTACAGTGTGTTTAAAGGATATAGGTTTGGCTTTTTTTCTTTTCYCTTTAAGACTTCACGCAGCTGCTGCCAGATAGGGTAGCTATGAGGCTCTCTTTGATCTTCACAGCCCAGCCAGGCAGCAGAGCCAGTGAGGGTACATTTCCACAGAGCTCTAYGGAGAGCACTTAACAAAAAATGAACACCATTTATTGCTTTTTCTGAGTTGTAAGCTCCCCAGGGGCCTGGCGCCGGGTTTTCAGCCTGCTTATCTCTGGTAAGAACACCACATCACACAGTACCTTCTAAAGTAAAACAAAAACAGCAACTTAGGGTTCAGTCGTGTTCTCTTCCAGCTTTGGACTTAATCTGCCTTTGAAATAAGAAACATAAAGCTTTAGTAGGAATGAAAGGAAACAAAGATGGCCAGTAGGTTTCCAGAGTAAGAGTCCACCTTCATCCAAGCAAGAGGCAGATCTGAATCTGGGAGACCTGAGTTTAGGTTCCATTTTGTTATTTTGCAACCTCTGTGGCCTGTGAACTGTGAATAGGAACTGTGAATAGTCACCATCAGGGAAGGTTGGTCAGCCTTGATCATCATTTTCTGTAAAAGACAAACATAGTGTCAGGCATGACTGGTAAAAGATCAAGGTGTAGACCAGTTACAAAGTGGTCTGGAACATGAAGGACTAAACCAAAGAAATGTCAGTGTGCCAAGAGTGAAAACAAGGGAAGTAGTCATCATGGCTCATGATTATTGTCTCTGGACAAACACATGTATGTATGCGTGCACGAGTATATACATGAATGTGTGCATGTGTGTGTTCCTGTGTATAATGTATTTGTGTATGTGTGTACACATGTGCATGCACCCTCATGTGAACACGTGTGCATACATGTGTACTTGTGTGTGCACGTGTGTGCGTGTTTGAATGTGTATGCCCATGTGTGCGCATGTCTGTGTACATGTGCACATGTGTGTGCATGTATGTCTACATGTGTATGTGTGTGCACATGTGTGCATACATGTGTTCATGTGTGCTTGTGCCTGTTCACATGTGTCTGTGTGTACATCATGTGTGCACGTGCATGTGTGCATGTTTGTGCACACAGATGTGTGTTTGCATACACATTGTACAGTGAGTACAGACCTGCTTATATAGTCTTCACACTCACACATAGAGATTTAATGTGTGTGCTGGAAGCGGTTTGTTTCAAGGTGGGTCCTCTGTGGATGTCTTTGTTGGAGATGGATTCTTGGGAAGTTGTGGAGTCTTTTTTTCTTTGCTGAGGTATGGTGCTGGTAACATTCTGCTTCCCACTTGTGCAGGTTAGTGTGGATGACACACATCACCCGAATCCTTCTCTCTGCATGACAGATAGAGAGTCTTGGCTGCCAGACTTTAAAGGAAGGCTGCTGACCCTTTACTGCATGACCTTCCTGGCAACATCTCTCACTGCACAAATTTCTCCAGCAAGTGGCCAAGGCTCATCCCTGTGATGCGTTCATTCAGTGACTCATCCACCCTCTTCCATCTGTCCAGTACTCTCTGAGAACTGGGCTTCCTTGGTGTCCACGCCCTTGTGGATAGTAGATGGTCAACTCCCCACAGTACATATGGCTGATCAATTCCKACACAAACTGGGGATTAGTGTATTTTTGGATGAATGAGTGTTGGGACTTTGGTCCATGTTATATCTTCTATTATTAATCAAATGTTAGAAACAATGGGAAACTGTGGTAGGAACAGGAGGAAGGTGATGATAAAAATATTTGTGTTTTTATCAAAATGRACATAAAATGGAGGAGGGCAGACACTGGTGTAGAGGAGAAGTGTGTGTTTTAGGAAACCATTACTCCCAGCTACCCAGCCTTTATAAATTTCATTTTAAAAATTTCATCAAGGGTTCATTTATACAACSCCTGATGAAAATGGTCCTAGCCTCTGCTCCAATTAAAAAAAAATAAGTGTGTGTATAGAGTAAAAACACCCTTAGAAGAAAGCAAGATGCTAACGTGCACTTGTTGTGTTCCCTTCCTGGGGTGGCTCTGGATTTACCAACCTTAAACATCTTGATTTAGATTCTCAGGCACTCAGGACTTCATGGCTCTCAGCCCCTGCAGGGGACCCGCCAGGCACCACAGGAACTGCTGGGCCCCTACTGCACATGTGTCAGAATTATTAAGCCCATAAAACTAGATTGTCACATCTGAAACTGTTTAGCTGCTGAAACTGAGTCGTGACTTCAAAGCCGGCCAAGCGTTTCCAGACAGACGAGTGGGCCGGCACCTGGAAGTGGAATTCCAGCCCCTGGCGGCAAGCAGAGTGGCCTCCTCACCTTTTCCTAAGAAAACATTGTTCTTCAGAGCCTGGGGCTAGATGCCACACCTGGAAGCCTGTGTGAGCAAAGCCCTGCCTCTGAGGGCTTTGCTACTTCCCTGCTCCTAAGCTGTCTGCACCCCCCTTTCCCTTGCCGTCTCCCCCTAGTCMTCCATTCCCTGCTTTTTGCTAGTCCTTACTCCACCTGGTTATCTTCCCCAGAAGAGGCTGTGGCCTTGCTGTCTCTACCCTGAAGCTTCTTCCCTCATTTCCATCCTTACCCTRCCTGCTCTAGTATTGTGGTGGTCCTGGCTCCAGTCACTTCCTTCAGGGCATYATAGCTCTTTGTGATTTCCAAGAGCAGTCTGTCCCATGGGAGATGCCCTAAACTTGRGATGTGTGAGGGACGCTCACATTAACTCCAYACCTGGTACATCAACAGCCTCCAAACAGGAGCCCAGGTATTCTCCTGGCTCTTTGGGCTCTCTAGCATGGCCCACAGGAAGCTGCAGCCCACACTTGAGGACACTACTGGCCACTCCTCTGTGTGGCTCTACCTCTGTCTGACTCCACAAACATGGCATAAATCTCACATAGGTCCTGTAGCTTTATCTTCCCACCAGAAGGCTATTCTCAGCCTGGGCTCACGCCCCAGCACCAGTCCTACAGAGTGCCCAGGACTGAGCTGCCCCAAAGGTCATCCTGGAGGCTTCTGTGATATGTTTCTGCAGAGTTCTGCATCTGAGTAAGAATAACTAGGAGTTTAATGTGGGTGATTTTCCTGATGGTCAGGAGCTAATGTTGGAGTGATCAGACATACAAAGACCCATCCCAGTACTTGGTAAGCATGTGTTCTAGACCATACACCTTCCCTGAGGGTCCTGTGGTACCAGCTGTCCTGTTGGACACAGTTCTGGACAGTGGCTTCAGTCTGTTTGCTCTAGCTTCACTTCCTTCTGTCTCCCCTCCCCTAGATTACCCACTAAAGGCCTAATCCCACTTCTTTCCCCATCCCTGCTTGTTTCTGTCTCTGTTTTTCTTTATGGGAAATCTGTCCCTCAATCCCTCCCACAACCTCACCCCATCTCCGAGACACTGACAGGATCTCACTCTTCATCAAGGTCTGTTTGAGGATGTACAGTCTTGACCCTAAAATTGACAGGTGGAGCCAGAGCTTCCACAAGCCTAGAGGCTTCATTGAAGGTCACACATGTTCCTTGTCACAGAGAATAGGATTTTAYGGGAGCTGTCATGGCCTGTCCTTCCACCGGAGGCCTGATTTGATGCTCTACCTGAACCTGGATTCTCCTTACAGAAGTCCTTGGATCTGGACAGGAGCAAAGCCCCCTTGCATCAGGCCCAGGTGGAGACAGTGGTCTTGTGTTTCTGAGTCCAGGGAAACCTCAAGCAGTGAACAACTGGCACRTGGTTGTCCTGGGGCCCATCTGCCCTGTGCTTGTTCTGTTCCTTTCTTATAGCTACCTATGGTGGGTGGGCATTTGGAAGATGCTGAGGTGTGGTCTCCCAGKACCTGAAGGTTCAGGAACATGACCCTTTCAAAGGTGGGTGTGGGTGGCACCATCTCTGACTTTAGTACAACAAACTGTCTTCTTATTTAGGAAACTAGGACTCTGGGTTTGTTGGGAAACTTCCCTACTTGCTACTGCCACCTAGTGGCAATTATGGGGGAATGTTTGAGGACTGTCACCTGGGTTATCCTGGGTCCTGTAACCTCCTTCAACACCTTGTGGGGTGATAGAACAGACCAGGAAGTGTAAAGAACTGTGGACCCCTCATTTCTGGTATGAATAAATGGGTATCTCTAGTATGTGGACTATTCATGTATGTAGCAGCAGGGCAAGGAGCCCCTTAGGCCAGCACAAGTTAGTCCCAGACATACCTTWGATGCTTACCACGTTATTTATGGGTTACAGTCCCACTTTGGCATGGGCCCCCACAATCAGGACACTGGTCCCCAGTGACTAGGGAAACACCCATCAGAGACTGGAAAGTGATGTTGCAAAGGCAGCAAGCAACTTGAGGTAAGGTGTGTACTGTAGGGAGGTCCCTGTGGGTCAGGCACTGAGGACATGTGCAGAATGCTAAGCTGGAGGCACATCAAGCCGTTGACCTAGACAGGACATCTGGAGTGTCTAGCCACAAGAGTATAAAGAGGAGRAAAAGCTCGATCAGAGAGGAGTGACTTCTGAGGCCAGAACAAGAAGGCTCTGGTAGAGGGTGTTTCCAGTTATTTTAGAGGAGCTGAGGTAAATGGGGAGGTGGGACCCTCAGGAGAATCTGCTAGGGTCTGAGGTCACCGGACCCTGTCACAGCAGGTGTAACGTCTGCCTTTGACAGCCTTGCTTGTAAGCCTAAGTCACAGGGACTTTGCTGCACTGGGGAAGGGGCTACATGTCTGGCCAGTGGCCCTGTACAGGTTTTATATGATGTAATTAAAGCTCTTGGCTTTCCTACTTAACTAACACAGTGCAGATTAAAGGGCATTTCTATGTAAGCAGGACAGATTTGACTTAAATCACCAGGCAGAGTCCAGAATTACCCCCCACACACTCATTTTCTCCTTTGATCTGGGGCCTYTCCAGCCACCCCTGGGTTAGTGCTTAGAATCCTCCATGTCCTRGCTTCTGCTGTGTGCTGACAGAATCTGCAACAGTGGCCCTGCCCACAGATGGTGTGGCTTTGGTCAGTTATAGTAGCCCTGGCCTATTATTGTAGCCTTGGGAATGTCCCAGGAGACCAAGCTAGAGTTTGTACAGGATCTTCTTTCTTTATTTTATTTTTCTTTTCTTGAAGTGCTGGNGTCCATTCAGGTGTGGGGGCTTCGTGGTTGTTTACTTATTTGCTGCTAGAGACAGAATGTTTTCCCCATCCCATCCCAAAGGCATCAGGTTTTTAAATATGCTCTGTTGTTCCATGCTCTGGGTTTGAATGAGACCTATGTCCTCTGCATTATGAAGACAGGCATGAACCCACAAGGTTGTGCTAGGCCCTCCTGCCAGGAATCCCATGTTATCCACAGTGAGGAATGGGGTAGGGGTTGGTGACCACCCTGTAGTCACTGACAGGTGAGAATATGCCAAACTGTACTTGGGATAGTCAGTTTTCTGGATAAGAAATAAAATTGAGGAGCCTTATCTTTTCCCAGCTACAAACCAWAGGGATCATCTGGCCCATGTTATCCCCAGGGACATTGCCAGCTAGCCAGATGAATKGGTCTTAGCTCAACCTCCCATCTACTTGAGGGCTCTCAAAACTTTGAAGCCACCTGGAACCAAACAGAAATGCCAGGAAACTGGTGGGAAATGTTCCCTGGGGCCCTGAGTGCTGGGCTGGGGGCTGTGAGTTCTCCTGTCCCAAAGGGCCCTTYGATTGTAGATAGTTTCCGTGGCACATTTTATATTTCCTTTCTTATAGCCTTTGCTTCTGTGGATTATTTACAAGAACCACGTAAGCTTTTGTTCTGCAGTTTCTTGGCTTAAACATTGCCTGGATGTGTTTGAAGTCCTTCCCATTTTCCCATAACTTGAGATCAGCTGTGGGCTGAGGATGTTTCTTGGCAGCCATCCCTGCTCCTCAGTCCAACCCTGAAGGAGACAGTGGCCCCTTTGCCGCTCTAGTGAATGCCACCCTGGGTACCATGGGGACASCTTTGGTGGAAAGCTTTGCAAGCCAAGTCAGGAATAGAGTGCCACATAGGGCTCTTGGATTCGAGGCTTCTTATACTTGTGGGTTGGCAGTGTTGGGACTGAGCCCKGGGAGATCCCAAGTCTCACTTGAAAGTGGGCTTTGCTTGCAGGCAATGAGGCCAAGTCCTAGAAATGACTCCAGCTCTGTAGTATTGTTTGAGGTCCGGGATACTGATTCCCCCAGAAGTTCTTTTACTGTTGATAATAGTTTTAGTTATCCTGGGTTTTTTGTTATTCCAGATGAATTTCAGAATTGCTCTTTCTAACTCTGTGAAGAACTGAGTTGGGATTTTGATGGGGATTGC
>BDUI01000071.1:697945-715374 GCA_002335545.1 Apodemus speciosus
ACCCCTAAGCCAGGCCTGCAGGGGCAGCACCACCCCTAAGCCAGGCCTGCAGGGACACTATTATCCCTAACCAGGCTTGCAGGGTGGTACCACCCTTAAGCCAGGCCTGCAGGGGCAGTACCACCTCTAAAACAGGCCTACAGGGACAGTATTATCCCTAAGCCAGGCCTGCAGGGGCAGTATTATCCCTAAGTCAGGCCTGCAGGGGCAGTATTACCCCTAAGCCAGGCCTGCAGGGGCATGACCACGCCCTCAACCACCTAACTTACGCTTCACACTTGCCCTTCCCTACCATTAACCACTTCCATTCAAAAATTTCTTGCTTCCACAAGGTCCCAAGCAGAACCCGGTACCTGGAAGGAGACAAAACTGTTTGCTTAGTGAGTGGATGGATGAGCAAGGAAAGTAATTCATTCATAAAGGGCATAGTGGTGTAGGCCTCCAATCTAAGCGCTAGGGAAGCAACAGGGTTAAAAGTTCAAGGCCAGCTTTAACTTGTCTTTTAACTGTTCATATCAGTACAGACTGTCTCCTCCTGTGCTTTATCCTATGTACTGATAAAATTTGACCTTCATCTGTTACATGTGCTCTGCAAGTCAAATCATTTTTCTTTGTATCCAACCATTAATTTATTTTAAGCCATTAACTCTACACATACAGTACTTCTAAGACAGCCTATACTATCAAATCCCTGTATCCCTCCCTGTCTGTGTATAAGAGGCAGTGTCTTGTATAATGATGTATGATGTAGAATAAACCCTATGCCTTAACACTGGGGGAGGGCAGAGGTTCAAGGCCAGCACTGATTATAGCATGCCTGTCTCAAAAAACAATACAGCAAATGAATAGATGGATGTCCAGATTCATAAAATGAATAGGCCAAAGAAATGCATGAGTGGATAAGCAGGTGGGTCGGAGATGAGTGAATGACTGAACTGCAAATGATAAATAAATGAAATGAATGAATGATGTGCCTTTCTTTCAGACCGGGAGCCCACTCATGGCAGAACAGAGAGTGAGCTCATAGATGACCCCCGAGTGGCTGATAGAAGGCTGTCCGCCTACAGCAGGTGAGATATGAGGCCAGTGATTGCTTCCAGCTGGCCTCCCCAGTGTCCTGTCAGGCAGGATGCTAAAAYAGGTAGACCCTGTGTCCTATGAAGAGGGAGGGTACCTTGTGGGGCTGASCACCATGTCTATCCAAAAGAAGGGAGCAGGGGCCATTGTGGTCCCAGTTAGGTAAACAGAGAACACTCTAAATTTAAGGTCACTCAAGCCCTGTGAGACCTGTGATAGTATCCTGAGTGCTGATAGGCTGCCATAATGAGCTATGGACCTTAATTCTCTGGACAACATAGAACACTGCCCAACTGTGTCACTTCTGCCTTCTCTGGGTAGTGGGCACTAGTCAAAGTCCCTACTTAGGCCTCCTAGACCACCATCCACCTCTGCAGGCACCCCTGTCATGACTGAAGGTCTGGTCTTGAGCAAATTGTCATGCATATCCTCTCTGTCTACACAGGAAGCCCAATGTCGATCCCCAGCCCTGCTCTGTRCGAGTGCCCTACTGTGTAGATGAGAACACAGAGCGCAGAAACCACTACCTAGACCTTGCTGGCATCGAGAACTACACATCTAAGTTTGGTCCTGGTAGGTACTGGAGGACTCCCACTCTGTATCTATTCTCCRGGTATAGATGCCTCCCTGAAGAAGCAAGTAGGCAGGGGACTCTGGAATTCCCATGGTGTTGGGTCCCAGGTATCCCCACCCCACTTGGGTGCTCCATTATCCTCTGCCTAGATGTGAACTCACAGATTCCCCTTCTGTCACTGGCAGGGGCCTGGAAAGCAAGGTGGTTCAACATCCAGGTGTATGTGTGAGACATACTCTGCCTTAGGGAAGATATAAAACTACTAAATGTATGTTCAGATGCCTTCCAGAGGGGGGAGCCGGTGGTTAGGGCAGAATTACCAGCTTGTGTAGAAGYGGACAGCCAGCATTGTAGACACAATGTTCCTTTGTGGTTTTGTGCCTCTTGTAGCCTTTACAGATTCATGAACTGCAGCCTGGCTGGCACTCTGAAAGCTGGAGGCCAAGTCCCCTGCTATCACCCCATTTCCACTAGGCATCCCTGAGGGTCTATGAAGGCAATCTATACATTGTGACAGTTATCTCTGATCAGCTATAAGTCCCTGGCTTAAGTTGACCCACACTTGGGAAGAGCTGTCTTCATGTGCTTTTACTAGAGCTTCAATCCTCTGATGCTGGGAGGGGGGCATCTGGAGTGAGAAGTGTGACCTCAACTGGCCCCATGTACTAAGGCCACTGCACAGGGCTGACCTTAAGWGTTTAAGCATTTCATGAAGCTGCAACCAGGCTATTCTGGAAGAGAAGAGATTGGCTTGATCTCTCTCTTTCTCTTCCATGCCTTCTCTCCCATCCCTCCAGTATGTGTGTGTGTGTGTGGGGGGGGAATATTAATAAATTATGTTCCTTCATTGGAGTGCCCCCTAATGTGACATAACTTTGTCACCCTCCTTATATCCTAGAAGGGTTCTGACTATGCCAATAGAGAATCTCCTTGATAGGACCCTCAATAGGGACAAAGGGCCAGCTGAGCCAAGTAGCAAATTGTCAGGGTGGCCAAAACCCTTTAAGGAGTGACATTCAGGGTCTTTAACGAGGTGTCTGACTCCCAGATGGAGTATAAAATATGCTTGGAACTGAGCGTTTACTTCTCCATGCCTTGCTTGGGGCATGTGGCCATCTGAGATGTTGACCCAGCCAGAAAGCCAGCTCTATTGCAAACCCATAGTGCATATGACATGTCCCAAGCCTTACTCTGGGCCACCTTTGTCTTGTCCCTAGGGTCACCACCTGAGCAGGCCAGGCAAGAACATCATGGCAGGGCCACACACATTCCAAACAGGTCCAGATCACAGGAGTCGGATGCCCACGCTATACACCATCGCAGGTCTCAAGTCCTGGCTGAGCATGTCATACCAGCTAATGAGCCTGCTACCCGGGCCCTGGCYGCACAGCCCCGGCTAAAGGGGCAGGAAAAGCAGTTCCTCAGGTCTCCCAAGGGTCTAGGAAAACCTCTTGGGGCACCAGGCATCAGCAAGCCAGGAAAAGTACTCAGCTATTGCCTGCAGGCTGTGCCACTGCCCCAGGGTGCTCAGGATGGCCACCACCTTCCTCAGCCCCCACCACAGCCTCCGCCACAGCCCTATGGTCACAAGCGGTACCGGCAGAAAGGCAGAGAAGGCCACTCACCACTTAAGGGGCATGGCCAGCCTACCATGGTGGAGCATGAAGTGGTACGGGACCTGCCTCCCATCCTGGGGCCTGAGGGCTACGTGGTGCCTGTGATCCAGAGGCATGAACACCACCATCACCATGAGCACCACCACCACCATCACCACCACCACTTCCACCCATCCTAGTGCCCAAACAAGCACTCTACCCAAATGCCCTTGGGGACAGAGCAGGTGCTGGCAAGYGCCCAGTAGAGAGTACGGCCCAACACCAGCTGCAGATGTAAAGTGGGCACCAGGGAGATGACACCAGGCTGGATATTCAAGGACAAAGCTACCTTTCTCCATGCCATTTGGATACCAGTACATTTGATGCAGCTGATGATTACCAGTAACATGTGCTCCTGTGTGTTCCAGAAAGCCCATACATGAGGGCACAAAAGCAACTGTTCCCGCTTTTGCTGCAGTGTGGCCAYGGGATGTTTGAAGGACTGTACCTAGGCATTCTTTATATCCTCAATGGTTCTTTGACCTTCGGGTACCTGAATGGAAAAGGCAATGCTTTTTGTGAAGTTTTTATATGTTGTAAAGTCAGTGGACTGGGCCTGGAAAGTGGTTCATCTTCAGCGTACCATGTTAAATGAAGCAGAACAAAGAGGCCAGAGTATCAGCAAATGTGAAAGGGACATGGTTGAGCAGAGGGGCAGGGTGATGTTCGGTGGGCAGTGTGAGGCCTGTGTCCAGAGCTTCCAGCATCCTAGGTAGATGTGGATAAGACCCAGACAGGTTGGGATGGATGGATCAGGTACTATGATGGAGGTCCCCATCCAGGCTGTGCACAGCCAAGTGACACTTAGGTGTCCCTCCATAAAGGTTGCAAAGGTGTGGGGACCTCCACAAGTCATGATCTTGGTGGCTCCACCAGCAGAACTCAGCAAGGGGGAACTTTTTACCTCTTGTGAGCTTGTGAAGGTGGCATTATGCCTTCTTGGCATAATAAAAAATTGTAAATTCTGTAACATGGCATACATATCCTTGTATTAAAACACTTTTCTGAGAGCTGTGGTCAGTCTACTGCTGACACATGGTAGCTGCAGGTGAAGATGACAGGTACATGTGGATGGTGAGTGCTGTAGAACCATCTCGGCTTATGCTGGTTGACGCACATGACTCCATAGTAGTGCTTCTTACTAAGGGATTTTTAGACTAAGAAAAATCAGAACTCTAAACCCAGAGCTCAGCTCATGTTAACAAGGAATGCCGAGCCCCATATGGGCTCCAGCTTATGCAGAATGTTGAAAAGCAACACAACCTTGTGCTTATCTCCTCTCACCAAAACCCTGTGCCTATTCTAAGGAATTCCCAAAGATCTGAATGTGATGTCTCTGACCTGGGGATCATCAGCCCTCTGTGGGCTGATGCCAGTCACTTCACAGCTAGAAATGCTCCCAGAAACCAAAATGACTAGAGTATGCCACCCTTTCCTTACAACATGACTAAAGTATCCATGTCATTGATGTAGAGAATCCATGGATGTAGATGGCACGTATGAAAGGTTCCACCACCCACACCACAGCAGAGGGATTGCACAGGAATTAGCATGGCCACCTAGTTTGTTTCTCAGTATGCAGTATTCTTATACCAGGCTTGTGTTAAGAGGTCCTTCCAGGAAGCTGAAGAGATGGCTCAGCAGTTAAGAGCACTGGCTGACCTGGGCTCAATTCCCAGCACCGACATAGCAGTTCACAACTGTCTGTAACTCCAGTACAACTGTCTGTAACTCCAGTTCCAGGGCTTCTGACACCCTCACATGGACATACATGTAGATAAAACACCAATGAACATTAGCTAAAAAAAAAAAAAAAAGAAGAAGTTCTTTCAGGCCCTGAGAGATGTCCTATAGGATATCCCCAATGACACCTTGGGCCATGGTTCAGCAGAGAGCTGTGGGAAGGGGGGGAGATTCAGCCAAGTCTGAACCTTGGCTTCACGTTCTAAAAATTCAGGGCAGGTAGAAGCCCTAACAAGCTCATGGCAGGGCCTGAGCATTTGCCACTGTGTTAAGCAGAGGAGTGTGCAGTACTCCAGCCAGCTGACGGACCAAGCCTCAAACAGTAGGATCCTCAGTGCCATGTATGAGACCTAAAGAGATGGGAAAGCACTTGTAAACTAAATGAAACACCCAGACCATTTAGTTGAGTGTGGYGGTGAATGCTTGTGGGAGGCTACATCAAAAGCTACAATCCAAGCCGGGCGTGGTGGCGCACGCCTTTAATCCCAGCACTTGGGAGGCAGAGGCAGGCGGATTTCTGAGTTCGAGGCCAGCCTGGTCTACAGAGTGAGTTCCAGGACAGCCAGGACTACACAGAGAAACCCTGTCTCGAAAAACCAAAAAAAAAAAAAAAAAAAAAAAAAAAAAAAAAAAAAAAAAAAAAAGCTACAATCTAAGACCAGGCTGGACTATCTAGCAACACAGCCTCCCCTGCCCCCAAATTGCTCATGTTCTCTAACATTTAGCCACTCTGGACATGGTGACTAGTGCCCGAGAACAGTGGATCTGTTAAGGCACAGGAACTTGGCCTGGTCTGACTCAGAAACTCCAGGACTGCCTAGAAGTAAAACTGCAATGTTGCAAGTGGAGACAGAGGTAAGAAAGCCAGGAGTGGTGATACTTAGTACACTCTGTGCTGGGTGCCAGAATGGTGTCTCTGTGGCCGTTGGTAGTACATGGCAACAGAAGACAATGGCTATTGTGAGAAAAACAACCTTGGCTGTGTATGTGAAGGTTGTGGCTACTGTATGTTCTAAGAACTGAACAACCTGATCTATGTACATTCCCAAATAAAAACCATTGAGGGAACGAAGGTGTCATTAAAATACCCCTTTCTCAGCAGGTACCCCATCGCTTTCAGGGTGAATCTTTTGACTCCAGTTTCTATTTAACCTCTCAAGTGTGACCTGGAATCCTGCTGCCCTGAGCTGGCCATATCCTTTGTTCACACATAGAGGTCTCCTAGCAAATTCAGGCAAGTGTAGGGTCCTTGGCCTTCTAAACCTTCAGGGTAACGGTCTCTTCAGAGCTCATAAACGCACTGTTCCTGCCTACTATCAAGGCCAGTTCTGAGYGCAGAAGGCAATCTCTGCCATCCTCAGCTGGCTTTAGAACCAATAAGGAGTCTGTGTCTTTGACATCCATAGGACCATCCCCATGTGAACTAACATAGCCCAAGCCTCAATATAGTGGTATCATCATGGATGTGATTGTCAGTGAACCAAGTCCATCCTCAGGGGATTCTGGGGTGGTGCCCTTTCTGTTTCTAGTGTCCTAAGCACAAGGCATCAGTCACTGACAGACATCTGTGGTTCCTCAGCTCTGGAAGTTGCACCATGGCATTTCTCCCAAAGGCAAATGATATTCTCTTAAGTCCCATCTGCAAGGTATAACATGCTACAAAGACTAAAATGCCTGCCTGAGCTCTTCTCTGCCTGTTCCCCATTACACCCCCATTCCTGAGTTCCTAATTTTTGCCATGAATGTCAGGCCTATGTCCTCTAAGCCATGCATGAGAACTCTGGTCTCCAGTAGGGCCAAAGGACAGCTTCTCTCCCAGTTCATTTCCATAGCCAATACATGGCTTTGCTGAATCCTTACTGTGTTCGCGGTATTCAAGGTTCACCACAGATAGGGTGACTACTCCATACAACAGTCATTAGCATGTCAAGTTTCTACATCAGAACATTCTCCAAAAAGCAGTTCTGTGCTCACTTGGCAGTCTTTCCTGAACTGTCCTCCATCCTTGAATTACAAACGAACAGTTCTCTTGGATTTGCTTCTGGGATGCAACATGAGTGGACTCTCATACATGGAAACACTGTTGGGCTTCTGAGTAAGTCTCCCAGGTTTGTGCATGATGCCACAGGTCAAGAGCCCTGTTTCTATAAACAAATACTGGCTCTACTACAGAATGCCTGCATATGGAAGACACCATGATATGCCAGGGAGGTTTGTGGGGATATGTCCTGGGCCAGAGAGGTAAAACTACTTAACAGTTGTGGAGGTGCCAACACCATTCCCATGGATGCACAGTTCTATATTCCAGTGACTCTACACCTCCTACCTATTCCCCATTTTCTACATTATAGCCTCACTTGTACTGTTGTGATTCTGGGGGCTCTCATCCTTAGAAAATTCTGAGTTGAGTCTAACAAACTGGGATGAGAGTTCCCGTTATATTTTTTGTAGAGCTTCTCCAAAGCAGGAGGCTCACCCCTGACCCTGAGTGCCCTGGGCGGTCTAGCCTCCTGGGTGGTCCGTCTTGAAGTGAGCCTCTGAGAAGCTCTGGGAAGGAATGAGTAAGTACATCTTCTCCCACCACTGAATTCTATGGAAATGAGACACTTGAAGTTCCTTAAACATTTATATTTTATAGATCTTTACTCTTCTACTAACAAAGTCATACAAAGACAAAAACCTATAAAAAGGAAAAACATGAAACTGATCTGAACAGCCACAGTTACCAGGAACACGTAGTTTGCAACAGAAAGGAGGTTGGACACTCTTGACAGGCAGCTCTTGTAAGCAGTGACTCAGAACCTGAAAAGGTCGGCTGCCCAGGGCATTCCTAACAGCTGGGAAAGGCATGCCACCTGCTCTGCTCTAGACATCAAGGGCTCAGGAGTCTGAGCCAAGTTCAGAGTTGAGTCAAAAGCAGGTGTGGCAATCCCTATGCTGATGGAGACACATACTGGGCAGCAGTTAACTCTGGCAAGCTTACCTGTGCAGGTGCTAACTTGGCCTCTACCCTAACTGGAACGTCGTGAATGTGGACAGGGCTGATTCTCTTGGAGGAGGCCAGAGATGCCCAGAGCCTGGCACCATGAGCCATCCACACAGAAGCTATCTCTCTATCAAGCTTCCCCAGGGAGGGTTAAATAAATAAATATGCCATACAGAACGTGAGGAATGGATTGCTGCTGTTGCCTAGAGCCTGTGAACAAACCATGACCTACAGAGCAGAATGCCCAAGGGTAAAGTGCAAATCATCTGTCAGGTTCTTGAAAAGTGCAGAGGCGCCTATGGCCCCGGCTGAGTAAGGCTCTATGGCAGGAGACCTAGACTCAGCCAGAAAGACCCAGGGCTGTGGCTGCTGATGCTGAGGGAGTTGGGCTGGGCCTGGTTTTTCTCTCCAGGAGGGTGAGGGATGGGACGGCATGTCATGTGCAAAGCTGTATGCTGAGACACATCATGGTTCACACTCAGGAAGGTACCTGCTGTCATGGACTGTGTGCAGAATTCTGTGTTCCTGCCATTTGTTTGTTACACTGTGGCTCTCCGTAGTCACCAGCTTGAGGCTCCCAGCTCAGTGCTTATGAAATAAAGTGGCTGAGTTCCCATGAGAAGTGAAAGCAGGCTAGCTGCAGATAGCCCTTCAGAACAAAGGTTCTCTCTGCAGGAGCTCCTAGGGCATCAACTCTGATGGGAACACAGCTGGCAGGCACCACCGGCTCAAATGGTGACCCATTCCTACCCTGTAAACACTACCTCACTTTCCAGTGGTACCCTGAGCCATGTCTGAGGAGTGTGGGGAGAGAATGAGGAGGGTGGACAGTCCTCGGTGTGCTTACAGCAAGGATACTCAAAGGAACAAAGAAGCCAATGGGGAGCAACTCAGTGACATTCTAGTTCCAAGGAACTCTGTGCTTGTTCACATGTTCTGGTTCATCTGTCAGGTTCACGAAAAGTACAGAGGTGCCTTTGTAATGTAACTGCCACAAAATGCTGGACAGTTATCTGCAGAAAGGTGATCCTAGTGTCTGGAGGTGAGGCCCTGCCAGGAGTAGGAAGAGCTGCCCCAGATCCCTGGGTATACCTACCATTGCCCACAACAATATAAGGAGCCATTCCTGTCAGAATAGCTCTAGATACTTCCCCACATCTTCTGCTTGGAGGAAGCCTAGTGGGTGTTATGTCTGTGGGAAGCCATGTGTGTCAGGATGACCAGAATCACTGCAACATCTTGGTAGGCCAGGCAACAAGTGCCAGGGCAGTGGCCATCAGTCAGTGGAGTTCTAGTGAGCCGGAGCCTGGCCACAGGCAGCTTGCACAGTCCTGACCCCATCCAGGTGTGTCCAGGTTGCAGGTGTTAGGAGTAGATGGTGATGACTTCCCGGCCACCACCCCTGACCAGGAGGACCCTGTTCAGTCCTTCGGTCAAGACCTCAAGAAACTCCATGTCTGGGTTGATAGTTAAAGTCATACCAATCTCAACTGGCTTTATCAGGGACCCCAGTTCATATTACAGACTCAGCCTAAGAAACCACGGTCTGTGGCAAATGGGAAGATCCCAAGAGGCTAGGGAGCTCCAAACAGAGGAAATGACAATGTGATAACGTGAAAGCACAGAAACGAAGCTGCCACCTCCASAGTGCAGAGATATTCCTGGAGCCTCTAGTTATTAATCCCATCCACTTGAAACCAACAGTAACTAACTGGGTCACAGGAACCCTGGTGGTTCAGTAGTCTCTGACCAGGAAACAAAGAAGCATCTCCCTCATTTGCCATTCTGTGATCCCGAGTGGCTGTTCAACAAGGCCCAGAGATGTCTTGACACTAGCAAAGCATGAAYTGTCAAAAGCTGTGGTCAACAGCCTGAACTGTGAAATGGAAAAGCAGGCCATCTGTCCTCCTTGATCTGCCACTGGGGGAGACTAAGCTCAGAACATCCTGAGAAGATACTGCATCTAGGCAAAGAGACTCAGCACTGCTCCAATGGCAGCTCTGCGTGTGGCATGGAGCCACTGAGACCAAGAGTGGGCAGGTATATGCAGGAGAGCAAGGGCTCAGTKCTTCCTATGAGGGGTTGTTCTACTCAGACAGGCTTAGGGTCACACTGTACTTGCTGGGCATCTAGAGGACCCAGTCTTTGTCCCCATGTATACTGCTCTGGATCAAGGCTTGTCACCCAGGGACATACCAGGTAGATTTGCCACTACCTTGATCAGGTATCAAGCAAATCAAAGGAATATCCTGGGATGGGATTATAGAGCACTTACTTACTAGCATACTCAAGGCCCTGTGCTTGATCCCAGCATTGTAAGGAAGAGCGCATCACTGGTCCTCAGGAACTCAAATGCAGTGTCATTTCTTCAAATGCTAGGAAGGACCTGATCCCCTCAGCCCCCCACAGTCTGCTCAGACTCCATGGCACTTGCCTACCTCCTTCCCTAGGTCCCCCAAGGTCCCCAGGGTAATGCACGATACACCACAGGTAGAAAAGCATGCTTTGGCATTGCTCTCATTGTACCACACATCACTACCTGCCTTGCACCCCACCCCTGTCTTCTGCAACTCCTAGGAGTTGAGGCTCTGTAAACAAGAGGAGCCAGGCCTGGCAGTGCCATAGTTATAGTACAGTCCACCACCACCACCATCACCACCACCACCACCACCAGGAAGCATTGGAAAAGGATACAGTTCTCATCCCCCTGCCGATTTTTGGGGGGGCCTGGCATATTCAGCAGGACCAGTTGGGCATCCTGGGACTTGTTGAGAACTACGCCATTGAGCTTCACAGCAGTATGCATCCTCCTGACGTTGGATTGGTCCCTAGGAGAAGGGTGGTAGAGTGGATACAGTGGGCTTGAGGCCTGCAGTTTGCCTGGCCCTCCCATTGTGTACATGGGAAGGGCGAGACTCAGCAGATTATCTGAGGGTAGGGTATGGGGTGACTTAGCAGCAGACAGAAAGCATTTGGCTCTAGACACTTTAGAACAGCATCACTAAACTGCTAAGCTTCTAGAGACCATAAAGTAATGCAGGTAAACTACAACACACTCAATAAGCTGCATTAGCGAAGCAACCATTGGTACAGGCAGAAACAGGATATGAGGGCACAGCAGCTGTCTGGGCAGGCATGGAACTAGCCTGTGTCTTAGGGCACTGGTACAACTGCTGAATCCCTGGCATCTTACTGATATGCTTGGTGCTGCCAAGTAGCATATCTGYTGAACTGAGAACATAGTACTTAGGTGTAGTTGGAACTAGGTGCTCAAGAGGAGAGCTCTAGAGTGTCTTCTAACCAGTCAATGACACAGCYATCCTGGTGCTGTCAGGTTCTGTGTGGAAGCTGGGATTCAGCAGAGAACTGGGTCTGGGTGTAGGTAACCCTCTTTCCTACCCTTAGCCAGTCCAGATGACACTGTCAAGCTGTGACAAAGAAACAAGAGCTTCTGGCACGGCATGTTTCTAGCCTCTGAGGTGAGCAGAACATTACTGAGTCCTCACACCACATGTTCTATTGTTGTGTGGGGCCCTGTACTCTTCAGTTTCCCGGGTAGCAGGGACCACACCCACTTAAGTTTGAGGATATTACAAGTTTATATTCACTAACACACATAAGCACTCAGGTGCCTGTAGGAAAGAGGAAAGCCTTCTCATCTACCAAACATCCCCTCTCTAGAGAATTGAACCAATGTTTCAAAAACTACCCTGGGAAATTTTGCCACAGAGCACTACCTGTTCCAGTGAATTTGCATTTCTGTCAGGTACTGGGACATCTGGAGCATCCTTGGGCTCAGGACACAGGGCAGAATTTTTAGCTAGCCTGTTAACCTGCCCATACAGTCTTGATTCAGCCCTTCTGAGTAGAGGCATCTGTGCCTCAGAGAGAGAGAGAGAGAAAGACAGCAGATGAAGCTGCTGTTTGAGGGTCATAGAGAGGTCCTGAGATGCTTCATAATCACACCCTCTGAACAACTCAACTCTAAGCCAAATATAACAGCTTGTAACTGTCATTCTCCAGAAAGAAAACAGTCATGGGCCCTTTATCTTCTCTCTTCAGTTTAATTTGATAAAATTATAGGTGAAGTCTCTGTGGCACCAGTCAGGCCTTTCATTACAGGAACCCTGAATTCACTCCATGGAAAGGGCACAATTACTGTGTGTTTGGTCCAACAGCAGTTTTCAAACAGCATGAAATGCAAGAACCTAGGGGTGGGAGAGTACAGCAGTCACATGGAACCTGAGTTCCATTGTGGCATGCCCTGTTGAAGCTAGAAAAACACCAGAGGGTCCAGGAAAGGTCCTGAAAGCTAACTCAATCCCGCCTCTGTTCCTAGTAATCCAGCAGAGTTAATCAGTAAAATGTCTTGTACAAGATGAACTTTCTACACAGTCAGTGTCTACACCTGGGAGTGTAAGTCTACACAGCAGTCTTGGAAACAGGAAGTGAAGTCACATGTCCTTGGCTGGCTGTCAGCAGAACTGCNCCACCACCATCACCACCACCACCACCACCAGGAAGCATTGGAAAAGGATACAGTTCTCATCCCCCTGCCGATTTTTGGGGGGGCCTGGCATATTCAGCAGGACCAGTTGGGCATCCTGGGACTTGTTGAGAACTACGCCATTGAGCTTCACAGCAGTATGCATCCTCCTGACGTTGGATTGGTCCCTAGGAGAAGGGTGGTAGAGTGGATACAGTGGGCTTGAGGCCTGCAGTTTGCCTGGCCCTCCCATTGTGTACATGGGAAGGGCGAGACTCAGCAGATTATCTGAGGGTAGGGTATGGGGTGACTTAGCAGCAGACAGAAAGCATTTGGCTCTAGACACTTTAGAACAGCATCACTAAACTGCTAAGCTTCTAGAGACCATAAAGTAATGCAGGTAAACTACAACACACTCAATAAGCTGCATTAGCGAAGCAACCATTGGTACAGGCAGAAACAGGATATGAGGGCACAGCAGCTGTCTGGGCAGGCATGGAACTAGCCTGTGTCTTAGGGCACTGGTACAACTGCTGAATCCCTGGCATCTTACTGATATGCTTGGTGCTGCCAAGTAGCATATCTGYTGAACTGAGAACATAGTACTTAGGTGTAGTTGGAACTAGGTGCTCAAGAGGAGAGCTCTAGAGTGTCTTCTAACCAGTCAATGACACAGCYATCCTGGTGCTGTCAGGTTCTGTGTGGAAGCTGGGATTCAGCAGAGAACTGGGTCTGGGTGTAGGTAACCCTCTTTCCTACCCTTAGCCAGTCCAGATGACACTGTCAAGCTGTGACAAAGAAACAAGAGCTTCTGGCACGGCATGTTTCTAGCCTCTGAGGTGAGCAGAACATTACTGAGTCCTCACACCACATGTTCTATTGTTGTGTGGGGCCCTGTACTCTTCAGTTTCCCGGGTAGCAGGGACCACACCCACTTAAGTTTGAGGATATTACAAGTTTATATTCACTAACACACATAAGCACTCAGGTGCCTGTAGGAAAGAGGAAAGCCTTCTCATCTACCAAACATCCCCTCTCTAGAGAATTGAACCAATGTTTCAAAAACTACCCTGGGAAATTTTGCCACAGAGCACTACCTGTTCCAGTGAATTTGCATTTCTGTCAGGTACTGGGACATCTGGAGCATCCTTGGGCTCAGGACACAGGGCAGAATTTTTAGCTAGCCTGTTAACCTGCCCATACAGTCTTGATTCAGCCCTTCTGAGTAGAGGCATCTGTGCCTCAGAGAGAGAGAGAGAGAAAGACAGCAGATGAAGCTGCTGTTTGAGGGTCATAGAGAGGTCCTGAGATGCTTCATAATCACACCCTCTGAACAACTCAACTCTAAGCCAAATATAACAGCTTGTAACTGTCATTCTCCAGAAAGAAAACAGTCATGGGCCCTTTATCTTCTCTCTTCAGTTTAATTTGATAAAATTATAGGTGAAGTCTCTGTGGCACCAGTCAGGCCTTTCATTACAGGAACCCTGAATTCACTCCATGGAAAGGGCACAATTACTGTGTGTTTGGTCCAACAGCAGTTTTCAAACAGCATGAAATGCAAGAACCTAGGGGTGGGAGAGTACAGCAGTCACATGGAACCTGAGTTCCATTGTGGCATGCCCTGTTGAAGCTAGAAAAACACCAGAGGGTCCAGGAAAGGTCCTGAAAGCTAACTCAATCCCGCCTCTGTTCCTAGTAATCCAGCAGAGTTAATCAGTAAAATGTCTTGTACAAGATGAACTTTCTACACAGTCAGTGTCTACACCTGGGAGTGTAAGTCTACACAGCAGTCTTGGAAACAGGAAGTGAAGTCACATGTCCTTGGCTGGCTGTCAGCAGAACTGCYCAAGACCATCCAAAGTAGAAAATACATGCACATAAATATCTACAAATGCTAACAGGTACATACCAACACACACATGCAGGTAGGTACACTAGTGTGTAGATAACACAAATATACTCAAACCAGCACACATGCTCATCTGACAACACATGCATGAGCTTTACCTGGTACATACATGTACTAGTCTGTTTACATGTTTTCTAACTSTTACACACATGCACTCTAACCAACACACATTCACAGCCATATATGCTCCAGGAAAATTATGGAAGGAAACATATCTCTTGCTAGACTAACCAAGAAATAGGCCTGAACCCTAGAACTTCTTCCTGATCCTGGCTAAGCCTGGGTCCTGACAGATAAGTGTCCCACTGATAGTCCCCATATGTTTGTTCAGGAATCTATATGTTATCTATATGCATGTGTATATAGGTACATGTGCACTAGTAGTGTAGGGTCAAACCGTTACTATGCCTTTTGATTATGTGCTTTAATAAACTATTGGAGGGGGGCTTTTAGATTTGCAGACAGCAGGAAGCCTGGGATGCTCTCAGTTTCCACACTTGTCCAAGCTTCTCAAAGTTTCCTCAGTGTCTGAGTAATTCAGCTAGTCATGTAAACACCTAACCAGCATCTTGCACATTATCTGCCTGTTAGGGACAATAGCACAGAATGACTGCAGGGAGATAGGACAGAGGCAACATGGATGAAAGGACTACATTAGCATCTCCAGGCAACCTCAGCATATGTTCTCCCAGAATGCTCCTGCCCATGGGCTTGCAGGTAGACCCTCAGACTCTGCATCCCTGCCTAGGACTCCTGGCCCTGACATCCAGCCCCAGAGCTCACACACCAGTAGTATGACTATGCAGAATTGATCCACAAGTCCTTCTCACTAGAGAGAGGAAAGAAGGTAGCCTCCCAGATGGATGGAGAGCCAAGGAAGCAATTTTATATTGACTGAGTAGACCTGGAGGGATGTGGGTGAATTTGTTCATTGATGCAGGAAGCACACACCTGCCTCGTCTCAGAGCAGCTCAGAATCAGCTCTCCCACACTGCCTTTGGTGTCACTTAAAGAATGACATCTGGATATGTGCCCTGAGCCACTCTGAGTGGAGGCAGTGAGGTCAGCAGGATGTTCTACACACACAGGGCTGTACACACGCAGGCATGCAAGGCAACTCAGTCTAAGGCAGTCTAAAAAATGAAAGTGCACTTACAGGTTTCCCCACTCTCTACATGGAAGAGAACACAAAGAGCAGGTTACTCCAGCAGAGGACTCCACACAATTGAACCAATTCAAGTACTGGTGGTGGCCATGCTAAGTGGTAAAATGGCTGGCCTTGACCCAACAGATTGCCACTCCACAGGACCCTAAAGCCCTCTTTTTCTCCCTAGGAACTTGGAGCTTTAGAATAATCCTGCCATAAAGACCCAGTCAAAGGGGACTCTGGCCTGCTATTGGGCTTGGAGGCTGTGTCAAGAAGACTTAACTGAATCATTCATGATAGTACCCCTACAGCTCTGTGAAAGCCACAAGAACCTCACAGTCTTAAGATTCTCAAGTCAGCCAAGATGACAGGACCCCAGAGGTCTATGACAGCAGCCTAGACTATGGGGATGGGGTCTGGGAAGTCATTAGCATCAAGAGAGTAAGTCTCATAGCTCAATCCCCTCTCGGCCTGGCTCACTGGCACTGACAGCATAGCCTTGGGCTGGTCCCAGTTCTCTGCAGGTCTGTGGGCCAGTAAGCTGTCCTCCAAAACTCCTTAGAAGGTGGGGCTGTTAGTCTGTCCTTACTGTGCATTGGCCCAGGCCACATAGACACTCACGGCTTTAGGCTGAAGAGGTCTTTGAAGCCTGATGTGCCAGTGTCCTTGTTCCTGTGTTTCTCTGCAATGAGTTTCTCTTTCGTCCATGTCATCTGCACTTTGTCGGGTGTTGGTGGGGCCTGGGCTCTAGCTGTTGCTGTGGTATGGGATGCAGTGTTCCTGTCGTGAATCAGCTGAGCCTGGTGAGAGAAGAGCAGGTCAGAACAGACAGTGGCTCTTGAAAGCCACCCTCAAGAGAACATGCCCAATGAGGCAAGCAGGCTGCAGAATGAAYCAAGAGGATTCATGTGTAACTGGCTAAGACTCCTCAACGAGTAGACAATAGTTCCACAAAGGGCTCTCTGGCACTGTCCCCACCCCACAAGGACCTCCCCTRTTTCTTGTACTACCAGATGGACTCTTGGTTCCCTCCCCTGCCTCTTCTTACCYCACTTTCCTGCTTTGAAAGAAAAAAATAAATGGACCCAGAACTCTGTTGAGCTATCATAACACTGGTGCCAGRGTCTCCTAACTTRGTAGCCCCTGACCTCTCAGTCATCAGCCCTGACCAGGACACACCATGGTGCACTTCTGTGGCAGCTTCCATCTCAGGGAGGGGCTTGCTTCAACAACCCCTCTGGCTGCCAGGCTCACAGGGCCTTTAAAGGGTCATAGATGGGTGGTACYTGGTAGCCCTGGGAGGGTGAAAATGGGGAGTCTCTACCTACATAGTCCCCTTCAGTGGCTTAGGYCCTGAGGGAGCAAARTGAATAAATATCTGAGACCAACCTGCAYCCTAGGTCAAGGGTCAAAGGTCTGAGCAGACCTTCCTCTTGTCTGGGCTATAAGAGTCATCRCGGATGCTCTGAATCTGGGCTGTCAACAGGCAGGGACAAAATGGAGCATGGTATCTTCTCATGGAGCCACAGCTGAAGCYCAGAGAGAACAACTCYGGAGCTCCAGTGAAGACAAAAGACTCCAGGAGGCCTTGTTCCAGTAAGCACATCCACCCACATGAAGGCTAAGTGGGGCAAGCTGAAGACACAGAAATCCCCACACGGAAGCCCCTCATAAGTAGGTCTCATTAATCTTCCTASGTGATAAATTGGTGTCCCAAGGGGAGCTAACAGCAAGTGGTAGCCACATGCTTTCTTTATACTTCACAATGTGAGTGAGCAACTAGATGCTGAGGGCACATAAGGGCACATGCCCTCTGTGGGATCCAGACAAGTGAGTCTGGCTGGGTGAC
>BDUI01000072.1:5699-26210 GCA_002335545.1 Apodemus speciosus
GGCAGAGGGAAGAGGGCTTATGGGACTTATGGGGAGGGGGGAACCGGGAAAGGGAAAATCATTTGGAATGTAAACAAAGAATATAGAAAATAATAAAAAAAAGAAAAGAAAAAAAGCAGAAGAGGCACAGGCAGGAGGAGGATGACTCATTGATGGCTGCAGAGAGCTCTGAACCATTGGAATCTGTGTCAGATCTTGTAAGAGTAAGGAGAGGGTCTCTTTGGAGAGCAGGTGCATTAATTCTCTAGCACATCAATGCCAGAGGACACCATCAAGCAACAAGGTATAGGTGCCAGCAGATGGAAGTTGTGTCCCTGTGTGCTGAACTAATAAAATTCAAAATGGAGTTTGTACACATCTGCCTAATGCCTCTTACCTGAATGATTCATCTTTCCAGTAAGCCTTAGTAAGTTGGAATGGGAATGGAGAACAGATGGGAGATGGAATTCCTAAGTTCCCTAACATCTGGTTTACTTCAGCTTCAAACAATGCACCAACTAAACTGAAGTGGTAAATCTGTTTACTTATACGCTCATCTGTAAGTGAGGAACTCTGACTGCTTTTGTTTCCTATTTGTTTCCACATAATATATTTTCCTTGTCTTAGGTCTAGCTCAGACTTCAGTTCCTATCTTGAACAGGAGTGGGAAATGTGAACATCCCTATAGGATTCCTGCTTTTAGTGGAAATGCTTTGATTTTTTTCCATTTAACATGATGTTGGCTAATTGTATATTGCCTTCATCGTATTGAGATGTGTCCTCTGTATTCCTAGAGTTTCCTAGACTTTTATTTGGATCTTGGATTTTGACAGAAGCCTTATTTGCCTCTAATGAGGTGATCACATGATTTCTGTCTTTGAACTTGTTTATGTAATGAATTACATGTATTGATTTGCATTTGTTGAAACACTCTGCATCCCCTTTGATGCTTCCTTGAATTTATTTGGTTTGCAAGTATTTTATTGAGATTTTTTGTCTCTATGCTCATTGGAGTGATTGGCCTTTAATTTTTTTTGGGGGGGGTTGGGTCTTTATGTGACTTTGGTATTATGATAACACTGGTTTCACAAAAGAAAAAATGGAAGTAATTTTCTGTTTTTATTTTATGAGTTACTTGAAGAGTAGTGATACTAGTTTTTTTCTCTGTTTGAATATAATTTTCATATCTTGGGTTGATTCTCTTATTTAATTCAGCTCTTTGTTGGGGGGTTGGTTTGATGCTGCTATGTATTCAAATGCTAAATTCTGTACCCCAAGATCTGGTTGCTCTAAGATGAGGAAATTTCCACGTACATCAGCCTTTGTTGTGAAAACCTTACTCCCTAATTTAAAACCATTAGTTAAATAAAATGGCTACAATTAATTACAGGGTAGAATAGAGATATGGAGTTTTGAGTTATGCAGTATGTGTGTGAGGGCCACAGGCAGGGACAGTTGGAGAAGGAAAATAGGAGAAAGAGAAGGAGCACAGAGAAAGAGAAGATGGAGAGAACAGGATGTCTCTATTAGTTATGATGGACAGCAGCACGGTCCAGAGTGAAATACTTCCTCAGACCACCAGACTACTGGAGCAGAAATAACCAGGAAGGTTCAAACAGCAAGTATTTAGGGTGCACAACTTGGGGAATAGCCAGTCAAGTGTTAGAGAATTAGATTAGGGGTAATCCCCCCAATAATAGGGTAGAGCCTAATAAATAAATCATACTTTGAGTCTCATTCATTTGAAGTTACATGGGGAGAAGCCTAGTTCTTTTACTTTTTTGGGATGTCCTTTGCATTATTTCCTCATAGTTACCATTATTCTTTGTAAGATCCCCCAGGTCATTTTTAATTGGATTTATTACTATGAAATTAGTAACTTTTGTGGGTGACAAACTGTCGTGTTTTTCATTTACTTTTGTTTCTGTTGTAGAACTTGGGTATCTGGAATAGTGTGTTAGTTGTGTGTTGCTTTTGCTCATCTTTGTTCTTTCCAGGTAGATGCGTACCATGTTCAGGACGTCTGAGGGTCTGAGATCTTGCTTTCTTATGTGAAACGTGTGCTGAAGATTCTAGGTTCTCTTCCTAGTCTTTTACGAGTCCTCTATTCTCTGCCTGACCATCATTCAAAGGGCAGCACATTCCTTGCTGGTCTTCTCTGCTGCTTTCTGACATGGTTTACTAAATCTAGCTGCTCTATGTGGAGTGAGCTCTGTTCAACACAAAAGGTGGGGACATCACACATAGGGAACATAGGGAAGTTAGGTGTGTAGTCAGGAGGACTGTGGGAGAGATGTAGCTCCTCGGGTAGCCAGGCTTCTTAGGAAATGACTGCAGGGTGGGCTGTGTCACGTGTATGAGGTGCATAGCCCCCAGTGGTCCTCAGGTGGTCGGGGCTGGTACTGAATGCTTGATGGAGCTAGCTGTATGATGTACACAGATCAATGGAGTTCTCTGCTGGTGGCACGAGCCTACCTGGGCAGGAAGGTAGGTAGTGCCACGTGTGAGGTGTGGCTCCATGAGGTCTTCAGGAGATGGGCCTGAAATGGAAATGCTAAGAATGAAGGGCAAAGGGCTTTGTTTTTGGGGTGCCAACTTAATCTTGTCATTTTCCAAGAAGTTTTGAGATTCTAGCCAGACTCTGCCTTAGCTAAAGAAAAAAGTCAGTTGAAACGAAGGAGAGAAAACAAGGAAAGAAGGAAAAGGAAGAGCAAGGAAGATCAGTTCAGTGTGTAGTGGCTCTTTGTTCTGAATGCACTGTAACTTTGAGTGTTAGTTTCTCAACACTGCAGGGTAGATAATATTCATAGAAAACAATGTCACTTGGAAAGCCATTTCTATCAGTCTTTCACACAGTGTCTAAACAAATATATAGTAAGTTGTAATATGAAATCTACAACTGCTGTGACTATGACTGGGAAATATATTTTGGGAATGATGGCCAATGATACTACATAGCTTCTCTCTTAAGTAATGGTGATCAGATGCCTATGAGGTCCAGACAAAGATATTTCTTTCAGAATGACAGCAGTTGCTTTCCAGCTTTAGAAAGCATGGGTAGCTTGCCTATTGTTTGTATGGCTAGTAAGAGGAAAGATAGGGACCTGAGTCAAAGTATGTGTGAGATTCAAAAGTATCCCCTGGATCAGTTTCCCTCCATCACCTTCAGAGCCACAGCTGTCACTTTGTAGACAGGTACATTTCCCAAATTTGAAATTCTGAGAACTTTTGATTTTCCAACTTTTTTACTCTGATTCATAAAATAGTTTCAATCATTTAAGAGCATTGTACATGAATTGGAAAAATTTGGGGTTAAAATTCTAGCTCTACCATTGCATGGCTGTGTCACATAAAGCCATTTCTGTACCTTTAACTTTCTTCAGTGCAAAACAAACTGAGAGTAGTTGTTGCAAGCTCGCCTGTAGCAAAAGGTCCCAGACCCTCAACAATCCTACCCAGCTAACTCATTTTACTATTCAGAATTCAAAAAAAAAAAAAAAAGGTACTAAGTGGGTACTGTACTTTTCCTCTGGGGCTTCACATATGAAGGGATTGGGAAGCCTTGTAGAAATCTAAAGTCTAGTTTTGTGTTTTCACTAAGGTGTTCAAGCTGCTCCAAATTTTGTTGTGGAGAATGCTGGCCCCCTCCTGGAAAACGCTTCTGATAACACAAGGGTTGCCACTGTCACCATGTCTCTCTCACCTCATACTTCTCTGGTCGGAGATCCTGTTATACTCAATGCCAGCCCCACAGTGCATCCTTTCGTGCTGTTCCACAGATCCTCACACCTGTGGGATGTAAGTATGGAGGCAGATAGTATTAGCATAACTCAAGAGATCTAAATGAGACTATCTTCTGTCTTACACTTTATTGCTTGTTTGTGTGTGTGTGTGTGTGTGTGTGTGTGTGTGTGTGTTGTTTGTTTTATGTAGTTTAGGTTGGCCTTGAATTCCAGATCTCTTTTCTTGGCTTTATAAGTGCAGGAATTATAGGCATCTACTAACACGCCTGGCCTTCTTGCATTCTTGCATGCTCTTAATTAATTTAATATTTCATTCTTTGGGACTTTATAGTATCTCAGACATTTTCAAATTCCTTAAGAATAACGAAGAGCACCTATTTTACAGGTACTTATTGAGGGTCTTATCAGATGCAAGTTAATGCCTCATTCTCAGTGCATTTACTTGCATGTGGAAATACCTGTTAAGTAAATACACACAGAAAAAATAGTAAATATTATCTGAGCAAGGAAATACAAGTTCTCAGATAGATGGGTGTCAGAAGCCATAATGGGACAAACAAATAATTAGCAGGGGATGGTCCTGAGATGGCCTGCTTCATATTATTATATAATCCATGACAGGTTCACCCTTATGCAGCACGGCTATAAGGAATTTATTTTAGGAAAGATTCCTGCTATTAATATGCATTTACTGTTATTATTAAACATATATATAACAATAGCCCACCCCATTGGAGCAGATCTCTGCAGATCCATGAAGATGTACTGTCTAGTAGTGATTATCTATCTATCTATCTATCTATCTATCTATCTATCTATCTATCTATCTAGATGACTTCTTAAGTCTTAATGATGATCCTATAAGAATTCCTAAAATTATATCTGTGATTATTAAGCTCTTTTATATTGGGACTGCTATTGGGTCCGTTTCTGATAGTCAAAACTGCAATGAGAACTCTGCCAATCTCCAAAGTGTCACCAGTTAATTGCTCTTAGATGGTAACCAGACTTTCTCCTACTCAGAGCACATTCCAAGAGGTTGTAAAACAACCAAAGGTCATAAAAAGGGAACTAACAACTTATTATAGGTGCTAGGACATAAGATAAAATACTGACTGGGTTTATCTATACAAAACTTCAGTAACAACTTAGTTATAGTTTTTAAACCTTCACTGAACATGTGGAGCTGAGACAGGTGATGGATGTTTAGCAGGATAACTGTGCCTAATAGATATGCATGTAAACATTCTCTGTTGTAAACTTCTATTTCAATTTATGATTTGATTTTTTGTGTGAACTTATGATGAACTTTGTAACATGTGATCATGTATTCTGAAAGATGTATAAGTACTGAGGACAAAAAGAGGAGAGGAAGATAGAGCAGATAGAAAAGATTGTTCCTTTTCTCCTGCCTAGAAGAATTTTTTTCTCGTAGAAGAATTTTTCCCTTACTAGAATTTTTTTCCTTTTCCCCATTTAGGATCTTTCTGCTTTCCCCCTTAGAAAGCTTTCATAGGAAACTTTTTATAACTTAGTAATAAACTCTATAATCACTTCTCTAAATGTCTTTGTTTCTTCCTGTGACTTCTGACTAGCAGGTTGAAAGTTAGAGCCCTGAAGTTCCCATGAGATAGAACAAAGGCCACATTGCTTACTCCTCTGCTATTGGGCTAAGTTGTTAGTCACCCAAGCCAGCAGTGTTTTACCCTCAGAAAGAGCAAGAAAGTTTTTAGGACTTTTTAGAAGTTATCATCAGCATTTTAGAAGTTATCATCAGTTACAGTTACAGTGCAAAGGCCCTGAAAAGGAGAAAGGACCACATCTGAAAAGGGAGTGTGGTGAGAAATCTGATTGCAGAGGAGATAAAGGAGAGAGCTTGTGGAATTTGGGTGATTTATTGGAAAGAGCTACTTATTAGCTAGTTCTAATAAAGCTAATTCACCAAGGCATATTGCTCATTATAAGAGATCTGGGTTCCCTAAGATCAGAATTATTCAAATATACTGCAAAACTATTACATGCTTGACAGTCGCCTGGTCTTTCTGCATTGTTTCCCTGGGACTTAAAAGAGGACTCAACTCAGGGCAAAAACATCTTCAGGGCAACACAGTTGAACTGCCCTGGACTACTTTGGCTTTAGGCTGTGGTTATCTCCTGTGTCCCTCAAACCTCTAAAAGCAGCGACTAGCAGAAGCATGTTCCATCAGAACAAAAAGAAAGCCAGAGGATAAGCTTGACCCCATGCGTACATTTAAAGACAAATCTACTCACAGGCTATTGGCTGAAGACAGTCACATGTCCAAGCCATAGGAACTGCAAAGTCAAATGGCAAGCACCAGAAACATGGCAACTGCAGAGTATGGCAGAAAAGAAACATGATCACTCTAGCTACTGTGGGCACATAGTCTAGAGGGACAAGGGAGGTATTTAATAGGACCTGTGATATTCATACCAAGCCATGGGATTGCCAGCTCTTCAAATTTGCATCCCTTGTGAATTTGGTATACAACACTATCTTGTATTTGTTCTCTGTTCAGCTTCTACTATAAGCCCAGCTAGCAAAATCCTGCTGACATTCTGTAGCTGCTGCATTTATGATCATGCAGTAAACTGACAAGCCTGCTTTTCCTCTGTGCCTCCTCTGCTTATGAGCACTGTGAACCTAGGTTTGTGTTCTGTTTCCTGCAAAATGAGATGAACAGTAACAATAGTACTTCACTTGGTAATACTGTCACTTGGGCTGACAAAATGATTCTGTGAGATGTCAAGTTCCATGTTGCTGTGTGGGCCATAATAAATAGTTGATTCCTAGTATTTGTCTATAATAAACATGTTTATAATTCAATACTCAGCTAGGTTAAAAATATTAAAGACACAATAAGTGAAACCACATTATTAAAATTATATCCTTACTAGATTTGGAAGTACATACCTTTAATCCCTGTACTAAAAGTTTGATTATGAGATAACCTCATAGCATAAAAACATACTGGTAAGTGAAGGCCTACTTTTACTATTGTACAATAAAAAGGGAATGCTTTGTTTTATTTAGACCTTTACATATATATCTTTATCCTATCTTCTTTGCTATGTACATGAAGGTAACCATCTGACCCTCCATAATTGTGGCCTTTTTAACATTTTAGTTAATTATCACTGGAGTGCCCAAGCTGGACTTTGAGGTGGTAGCACTCTATTCCTTGACAATATATGCCAAAGACAACCATGGGGCAACAGCATCTCAGACCATTTTTGTCCAGATTGAAGATGTGAACGAGCCTCCTGTTTTCATTGGGTCACTTGCCCAGAAAAATCAAGGTACCAAGGGTCTGTTTTGGGGGAAAGGAAGTCCTAAGGACATAGATGTAGGTCCTATGCCCTATGTCTAATTTCATGGTGCTCTGGCAATAAGGTTAAAGGAAAATGATACTTAACAACACTTGGGTTGGTGTAATGGCCCAGCAGCTAAATGGATTTGTAAAGCAAGCCCAATGACCAGAGTGTGATCCCTGGAACCCATAGTAAAAGTAGAGAACTAACTCCTGAAAGTTGTCCACATGTTATGACATATGCATGGCCCTGCACACACACAGACACAGACAATCACATGCACGCACACACACACACATGCACACACACAAGTACACGCACACATGTATTGGGTCCTGACTATGTCTAGATATCATGCTAAAATCTTTAAGTGGATTGCTTTTTTAGCATTCATAGCACTGGAGGGGAAGTTCTTTTATTCCCTTAGTCCCACTGCACAGGAAATAGACTGAAGTAATTTTCTCAGTATTGAAAATGATCCATGTATCTGTTTCATCACAGTGTACTAAAATCAATATCTTAAATGTGTCTAGTTGTTAAACTAGAGGCTTCCCAAGACCTGTGGTGAGGTATCATTTGTTCTTCTTTCTCCCACTTTGGAAGTGGCTTTTTGCCTCACTTTTTTTTAAAGATTTATTTATTATTATATGTAAGTATAATGTAGCTGCCTTTAGACACACCAGAAGAGGGAATCAGATCTCATTACAGATGTTTGTGAGCCACTATGTGGTTGCTGGGATTTGAACTTAGGACCTTCAGATGAGCAGTCAGTGCTTTTAACCACTGAGCTATCTCTCCAGCTCCTTTGCCTCACTCTTGACTCTCATTCTCATTCTATGAAGTCAAATACTTAATTCTTAGTTATAGAAAAAAAATCCGTAGTGTTCAGCTAAAACAAAATAGTTCAGATGTAGGTATGGCGACTAGCTCGAGTGAGTTACTTGTTTTGTGTGACCCTCAGTTCCTTCATTGCCATGTGTCAGATGGGAACTCTTCCCCACAGATTCATGTGCTTCAGCAATCGTCCCCAGCTGGTGGCACTGGGTTTGGAGGCCAAGCAGGACCTTTGGGAGGTGGAGCCTTGCTAGAGGAGGCAGAACACTTGAGGGTGGGCCTTAAGGCTTAAGTCCTAGCCACTCCCTGTTTCCTGTTAGTGGAGAAGTGAGGAGGTGAAGTGTTCTTTCCGCACACATCCATTGCTGTGGAGCCTCCAGCTCTCATCCTTCTTTTTTTGTAATAGTCTATGTCCCATCAAATGATCAGCCCAAACAAATTCATCCTCCTTATGTAGCTTATTATCAGGAATTTAGTCATAGCAAAAAGAAAAGTGACTAACAAAATCACCAATTCAACTGAAATGTCAGTCTTACCTTGATGCATGTCTTAGTTAGGGTTACTATTGCTGTGATAAAACACTAGGGCCAAAAAGCAAGTTGGGGAGGAAAGAATCTATTTGGCTTATCCTTCTGTGTTGTAGTTTATCATTGAAGGAAGCCTGGACAAGATCTCAAGCAAGGTAGGAGCTGATGCATAGGTGATGGAGGGGTGCTACTTACTGGCTTGTTCGCAATGGCTTCAACATCTTCCTTTCCTATAGAACCCAGGACACCAGCCCAGGTCCTCCCCCATCAATCACTAATTAAGAAAATTCCCTACATCAAGACTTATGGAGGCATTTTCTCAATTGAGGTTCCCTCTTCAACATAAAACTATACAGCACAAAGCATACAGTGTTTAGAAGTGCCAAATAATACGTGTACATATAGAAAAAAATCCATAGTGTTCAGCTAAAACAAAATGTATCAGTGCACCATAGATATTAATGTCTTTTCTTTCTCTTCCCCAAATATATGATGAAGCCTTGCATAGATACAAGGTCAAATCATGCTCTTTCGACTTCTCAAACAGTAAGTCAGCTGTCAGACTGCTTGTGGGTAAATCCACAAGGGTTGTGTGTTAAAATGTAGGACTGTATGGATGTAGACTAACCACACCTTGAAGACCACTTTGGTACCAGAAGTACCACTTTCTTCACAAAATGGGGAAGCAATAGGTATGATGTTCCCTTCTGAGTTCAAGGGTCTTACACTTCCCAGCTTTATTAATCCCTACCAAAGACTTATAAGTTTGAAGCTTGCAGCTACTATGAGTGTCTTAAAACATGTAGCTGGGCATGAGGCTCAGTTAGAAAACATGTTATTAGCATGTGTGAGCCCATGGTTGTAGCTCCTAGCATACTCTCAACATATATGGGACTAGGGAAAACTTAAGGAGAAAACATTGAAACAATGTTCATGTGGTGGCTCTCTAACCTTGGAATTGTTAGTAATTTTTAAATCTCAGTAGAACCAGAATGATAAAAACCTTCAATGATGTTAAGTGCTTAGCTATCAATAAGTATTAAAATTGTTTACTATTGCTGTTATTTAAAATGATAAATCTCCTTCCTGTATGGATGACTGATGATAGATAATAGCAATGTTGTCTATCATCATTATTGCTACTACTAGCTTCACTGAAATCACTGTATAAAGCATCTGTACTGAGTAAGTAGTTCTTTAAGACATTTATTATAATGTATTATTTATATATAATAATGGGTTTCGTTATAAGATGTCATACTTGTACATGACATATTTTGTTCATCTCCACCCCCTCTATGCTTTAGTCGCATATAACTGAATGATGTGCTTTGGGTTGGTATTGGGGAGACCCATGGACTCACATCTATTGTACTTTTTTGGGCAGTTACTGAGATTTACATCACAGAGGACACTGCTCGAGGCACCATCATTTACAGAGCAGAGGCCAAGGACCCAGAGGGTACTGTGTTGGAGGTAATTTGTCTTTTGGAATAAAGAATATCAGTGCTTGATAGTTTATATGTGATTACATTTAAATATAAAGGCATAAAACAAACAAGTTATTTATACTCTCCAATTAAGTCCAAAATGTTCTTTTGTTTTAATTATCAGGATATTTCAGGTGAAAATGATTGAATTTAAAATTGAATTGAATTTCTAGGTAATTGTTTCCATTATAGTGTACCCAGTTCTGTGTAGGCAGACAGCCTACCCCTAAGGTACTTATAAAGAAAAGATGTTGAGATATTTCATTTCATCTTTTAGGGTTCTTGTCTGCCTATATGGTAGAGAAACAAATCCAGCATTCTGAGATTAATGTGTAGTTCAAAACGTTATGTCTTGTCCTCAGGCCTCATAATATCCTAGAGGGGAAGGAAACTTGGAATTAAAAGGCTTAATTATTATTAATTATTAATTATTATGGTCTGACGTCACTGATGGAAGTTACTTTTCCATCTCCTTTGCTATTCAACTATGGAGTTGTGGAAATGCCACATGACTGGTGTACCTTCTCTTGTATGGCTCTCCCATTATAACCAAACACCACAAAGAATGTGAAAGTAGTTTAAAAATGTGAAACGTTTTGTAAATGGCAGGATTTATAATACTGTTTTGATTTTCGAAGCCATAGGAAAAGATTATGACACTAAGCCAAGATGTTTTTGACTAATGGGTCTATAGACAAGAATAACATGTTTTAAAAATGTAATGTATCACTTTTCTAAACTGACTAAAAAAACAAGAGGCTTGTTCATGCTGCTACTGTAGTTTTGATATTTACCAGTGTCTTGATTCTTCTCCGAGGCAGTTGAGTCTTACAAAATTGTATTTATGCAGTAGATGGCCACTCACATCTGGGTTAGTGTCCCATGGCTTTTAAATTACAATGGAATACTATAGTTGTTGTTGAGATTCCCCCACATACATTTGTTTCTTCCTCCTCCCAAGCACAATGCCACCTCCAGGATGGGACTGGAAAGGTCACAGTTTCCTTTGCAACATGCAATTAAGCAACCTAATCATGCATATTACTCCAAATGAACACATTCCAGATTATAGTATTAAATCCAGTACCTAGCAACTGTGCCACATAGAAACCAGACAGCACACAGCAATTGCTTCCTTGGGGTTCTTCATGATAGCTCACCCACAACATTAACATTTTAGTATGGAAAATATGTGACAGTCCAATAGGTTTTAGTTGTGACTCTAACATGCAATCTAAATGTCTTACTAGCCAATTAACACAAGTAACTCATTTCAAATGATGGACTCCAGTAGCTTGCTCATACAGATTAAACACTTCTGGTCCTGGCCCTATACTTTTCTCAGAAGAGAATTGGTTTCAAGGACCCATTTGGAAGGCCTATGTAATGTTCTTTGTGAATTTTGCCAAACATGGACTGACATTTCAGTAGTGACATAGGCTGTGGAAACTTCTATTTAGACACACTCCTACACACATCCTCTGACACACTAGATTAGACCAGATGTGTTATTTTAATACTATGGCTGTATAGCTCCCTTCATTTGTTTGAACCTTTATATTGACTCAGAGATAAATTGGCTCTAATGTGGAGAACAGTTTGCCATTCTTCTGAGGCCTTACCAATAATAATGATGACATTAATAACTATCATGATAGGCATGTATTTATATGATCTAATCCCCATGGTACCATTAAAAGAGACACTATCATTTTCTATGCTATAACCTAATGAATCAATAACAAAAATACCATGTCTTTAATTTATAGTCAAGGGCATTTGCTTAAAACAGAAAGTTGTAGAATTAATTCAAATCCATGCCCACCTGCCTCTAAATCTTGTTTTTTTAAAGATTTATTTATTTATTTATTTATTTATTTATTTATTTATTTATTTTAAGTACACTGTAGCTGTTTTCAGACACATCAGAAGAGGGCATCAGATCTCATTACAGATGGTTGTGAGCCACATATGGTTGTTGGGATTTGAACTCGGGACCTCTGGAAGAGCAGTGAGTGCTCTTAACTGCTGAACCATCTCTCCAGCCCTCTAAATCTTGTTTCTTAGACCACTAACAGTTCCCAAAGTATATTTTATTGGTTATTTTATTTATTTACATTTCAAATGTTATCCACCTTCCCAGTTTCCCTCTGCAAGCCCCCAGTTTCCCTTCCCCCCTCCCTTGCTTCTATGAGGGTACTTCCCCACCTACCCACCTAGCATTCTCCTATGCTGGGGCATTGAGCCTTCACAGGGCCATGGGCTCCCCTCCCATTGATAAGGCAATTCTCTGACACATACGCAACACATGGGTCCCTCCATGTGTACTCTTTGGTTGGTGGTTTAGTCCCTGGGAGCTCTGGGTGGTCTGGTTGTTTGATATTGTTGTTCTTCCTAAGGGGTTTCAAACCTCTTCAGCTCCTTCATTCCTTCCACTAACTCCTCCATTGGAGTCCCCATGCTCAGTCTGATGGTTGGCTGCAAGCATCTGCATCTGTATTGGTCAGGCTCTGGCAGAGCCTCTCAGGAGACAAAAATATCAGGCTCCTGTCAGCAAACACATTTTGGCATCAGTAATAGTGTCTGGGTTTGGTGTCTGCGTATGGGATAGATCCCCGAGTGGGGCAGTCTCTGGATGGCCTTTCCTTCAGTCTCTGCTCCACACTTTGTCCCTGTATTTCCTTTAGACAAGAGCAATTCTGGGTTAATATTTTTGAGATGTGTGTGTGGTCTTATTCCTCAAATCAGGGTCATGTCTAACCTCTGGATTTGGTGTTTATAGGTTCTCTCTCCCCTTTGTTATGCCAGCTAATGTCATTCCTGTTGGGTCCTGGGAGACTCTTGCATTCCTGGAATCTTGGACTTTCTGGTTGCTGCCTCCAGTTCTCCATCCCCCATTGCTACACACCTCTGTTCAGTTTCCTGACATCTTACCTGTCTCCTCCCACACCTGATCCTGCCCCCTTTCCCTCGCCCTCCTCTCTCCCTCCCAAGTCAAGCCTCTACCTCCCATGATTATTTTGTTCCTTCTTCTAAGTAGGACTGAAGCATCCACACCCAAAGCATATTTTACAATGTATGAGTTCTATCACATGAACCATGAGAGAAATGAAAGATCACATGTCCTCAGGATCTTAGGGATGTTAACTATATTTTTTCTTTTTTATTAGATATTTGCTTTATTTACATTTCAAATTGTATCCCCTTTCCTTCTTACCCCTGCAAAACCTCCCTATCCCATCCCGACTCCTCCTGCTCACCAACACCCCCCTCCACCTTTCTGACTGGCATTCTCCTACTTTGGGGCATTGGGCTTTCATAGGACTAATGGCCTCTTCTCTCATTGATGTCTGAAATGTCCATCTTCTGTTACATATGTAGCTGGAGCTATGCTCCATGTATACTCTTTGGTTGTTGGTTTAGTCCCTGGGAGCTCTGGGGGTACTGGTTGGTACATATTATTGTTCCTCCTGCAGGGCTGCAAACCTCTTCAGCTCCTTGGGTCCTCTCTCTAGCTGCTCCACTGGGGACCCTATGCTCAGTCTATTGGTTGGCTGTGAGCCATAGATATTTTAATCCACCTTCCAATAAGGATCAAAGTATCCACACTTTGACTGTTGAGTTAATGCTTTCTATGGTATCTTCTGCATCTGAGATTCTCTCTTGTATCTCTTGTATTCTGAGTTGATGCTTGCATCTATGACTCCTGACTTCTTTCCTAGGTTTTCTAGGCCCAGAGTTGTTTCCCTTTGTGGTTTCTTTATTGTTTCTACCTCCATTTTCAGACCCTGGATGGTTTTGTTCAATTCATTCACCTGTTTTGTTGTGCTTTCCTGTAATTCTTTAAGGGCTTCTACCTGTTAACCTGTGTTCTTTGTATTTCTTTAAGGGAGTTATTTATGTCTTTCTTGAAGCCCTCTATTAGTGTCATGAGATGTGATTTTTAAATCCAAATCTTGCTTTTCCAGTGTGTTGGGGGGTATTCAGGACTTGCTGTTGTGGAGAACTGGGTTTGGATGTTGCCATGTTGCTTTGATTTCTGTTGGTTACATTCTTGTGTTTGCCTGGTTGTCTCTGGTGTTAGTTGGTCCTGCTGTCTCTGGCTGGTGCTTGTCCCTCCCGTAGGCCTGCAAGCCTGACTTAGACCCCCTGGGTGCCCAGCTTTCCCCTGGTACAGAGTGCTGTAGCTCAGCCCAGCTCTTGGGTGCAAATGGAGCCTGGAAGGATCTTATCCCAGCTGCTTTGCCGCTCCTGTGTTCCTGGCTATACCAGCCTGCTCAGTCGCCGGAGAGAAAATGGTGGTCTCACCTCCTAACCCGAGAGTCAAAGCACTCCCTGTTGGCCAGTTCTACCCTGGCAGGATTGGTGAACAGAGACTGTGGCACAGGCTAGCTCCTGAGTGCAGGTGGAGCCTGGACAGACCCTGTCCCAGCTACACTTGTGTGTGCCCTGAGCTCCTGGCAGTACCTGCTTTCTCAGTCACTGGAGAGTAAATCTACATTTTTTTAAATTCACAATGTTTTGTATATAAAATGTTCACAGGAGTTGTTTAATAGAGGTCTGTTTGTTTAATAAGTCTTGTTTTAATCATTTGTCCATGGTTCTTACAAATGTATCATGTGTTATCATGCTATATAATGCTTAGCATTTCACAGAGTAGACAGTTTACATTTTGTCTCTAAAACAGACATTATGTGACTGGTCACTGACATTGTTATAATGATGAAAGATGAAATTTTGAGTAAGGGTATTGTTTGTGGACTAAATATTAATGCAGTGAGACTGCATTTCACCCACATTTAGGCACACCTGAACTCTAGTCCTTGGCTTCTTCCTGCATCGCCTACGGCTTACAGATTAAGGATATTTGACATTATGGTGCAGTAGATATTCTCCAACACAGAAAACATTGGACTACTCAAATTTGTAATAAGGAAATCTGAACAACAACAACAACAACAACAACGACAACAACAACAGCAACAACAACAATAAAATCAACATTTTTGGGGGGGTATCTGGGCAAACTGATATCCTAAGGCCTTGAGAGACTAGGAAATACAGAATATCATAGCTTAGCTCAGCCTACCTGGTCTAAAAGGCCAGAGCCCTCTAAGTCAACTCATCAGTTACTAGAGGCTGAGTGAATCACAGAGTGAAAAACTGTGAGCAGTTTTGGCAGGAAGATATTTTCATAGAATATAAATCAAGGACTCCACCAGATTGTCACAGTGGATGCCAAGAAAGAGCATCTTATGTGTCCAGCAGAGAAAAGAGGATTACCTTACAAACAAAAACCACCAGCTTCTGTCTCTGGCTGGGGAACCTTCCTCTGCCACAGAGTGCCCTATCCAGATGGCACAGGGAGGTTGCTAACCACTCAGGAGTGTAGAGAGGCCTGAGAGCTCAGGAAGGATCACCACTGCTGCTCAGAGGAACATGTCCAGAACCCTCAGGCAGGAGCTTTCAGGTTTCTGTCTCTGGATAGGGACCATCCTCTGTCACAGAGTGCCATATTCAGGTGGCTCAGGGAGATAGCTAACCTCCCAGGAGTGCTGAGAGGCTTGAGAGCCCATGCAGGACCACACCTATTGCTCAGAGGAACCAGCCTGAAACCCTGAGGACTTAAAATCCCAGGAGCAGCCTGGGACAGGAGTCTTCTGATTTCCTTCTGCACCCAGAGCTGATCCTGGGCCACAGGGCTATAAACACAATTATCACCATAAGAGATCTGGTTTCCCAAGAGTGCCTACATACCTGTGTGTAGAAGTAAGACCACCTCTTCAAATTCCTGACCCAAGAGGGACCTACCCAGAGCCATCAGGACACAGGAACCAAGGACCAGCTGGGGGACAGGATCCTTCTGGTTTCTGTCTGCACACCTGAGCTGACCCTGTATCACAGCTCTTTATACCTAAATTCCTCCCAGAAAGAACAGGTCTCATAGGAGTACAGATACACAGGCTTGCAGGACAGATAGGCCACAGTCAGAGACAGCAAGACTAGCTAACAGCAGAGATAACCAGATGGCAAAACACAAACACAAGAACATTATAGAACATTACAGAACAGAAACCAAAGCAACATGGCACCATCCAAACCCAGTTCTCCCACAACACATCAGACAAATGAGATCTGGATTTAAAATCACATCTCATGATGCTGATAGAGGACTTTAAGAAGGACATAAATTAAAGAGATACAAGAGAATATGTGTCAACAGGTAGAAGCCCTTAAAGAGGAAACACAAAAATCCCTTAAAGAATTACAGGAAACACAAACAAACAAGTGAAGGAACTGAACAAAACCATCCAAGATCTAAAAATGGAAGTAGAAACAACAAAGAAATCACAAAGGGAGACAACTCTGGAGATAGAAAACCTTGAAAAGAAATCAGGAGTCACCGATGCAAACATCAACAACAGAATACAAGAGATAGAAGAATCTCAGATGCTGAAGATACCATCGGAAACATTGAATCAACAGTCAAAGAAAATGGAAAAGGCAAAAAAGCTTGTAACCCAAACATCCAGGAAATCCAGGACACAAAGAGAAGACCAAACCTAAGGATTATAGGTATAGAACAGAGCAAAGATTTACAACTTACAGGGCCAGTAAATATCTTCAACTAAATTATAGAAGAAAACTTCCCTAACCTAAAGATAGAGATGCCCATGAACATACAAGAAGCCTACAGAACTCCAAACAGACTGGACCAGAACAGAAATTCCTCATGTCGCATAATAATCAAAACAAAAAATGCACTAAACAAAGAAAGAATATTAAAAGCAGTAAGAAAAAAAGGTCAAGTAACATATAAAGGCAGACCTATCAGTATTACACTATACTTCTCACCAGTAACCATGTAAGCTAGAAGATCCTGGGCAGATGTCATACAGACCCTAAGAGAACACAAATACCAGCCCAGACTACTATACCTATCAAAACTCCCAATCACCATAGATGGAGAAACCAAGATATTCCATGATAAAAGCAAATTTATACAATATCTTTCCACAAACCCAGCCCTACAAAGGATAATAGATGGAAAACACCAACACAAGGAGGGAAACTACACCCTAGAAAAAACAAGAAAGTAATCTTCTTTCAACAAACCCAAAAGAAGTTAATCACACAAACACAAAAATAACATCAAAAATAACAGAAAGCAACAAACACTATTCCTTAATCTCTCTCTCTCCTTTTATTTTTTTGGTTTTGATTTTCCTCGAGACAGGGTTTCTCTGTGTAGACCAGGCTGGCCTCGAACTCAGAAATCCACCTGCCTTTGCCTCCCAAGTGCTGGCATTAAAGGCGTGCGCCACCACTGCCCGGCCCTTAATCTCTCTTAACATCACTGGACTCAATTCCCTAATAAAAAGAGATAGACTAACAGACTGGATATGTAAACAGGACCCAACATTTTGCTGCATACAGGAAATGCACCTCAGTGTCAAAGACAAAAACTACCTCAGAGTAAAAGGCTAGAAAACAATTTTCCAAGCAAATGATCACAGGAAACAAGCTGGAGTAGCCATTATACTATCAGATAAAATCTACTTTCAACCAAAAGTCATCAAAAAACATAAGGAAGGACACTTCATACTCATCAAAGGAGTTCTACCAAGAAGAACTCTCAATTCTGAACATCTATGTTCCAAACACAAGGGCACCCACATTTGTAAAAGAAACTTTACGAAAGCAAAAAGAACATATTGCACCTCACACAATAATTGTGGATGACTTCAATACCCCACTCTCCTAAATGGACAGATCAGGGAAATACAAACTAAACAGAGACACAGTGAAACGAACAGAAGCTATGGAGCAAATGGATTTAAGAAATACCTATAGAACATTTCATCCTCAATCAAAAGAATATAACTTCTTCTCAGAACCTCATGGTACCTTCTCCAAAATTGACCATATAATTGGTCACAAAACAGACCTCAACAGATATAAGAAGATAGAACTAATCCCATGCCTCCTATCAGATCACTATGGAGTAAGGGTGGTCTTCAATAGCAGCAAAAACAACAGAAAGCCCACATACACTTGGAAGCTGAACAATGCTCTACTCAATGATACCTTTGTCAAGGAAGAGATAAGGAAAGAAATCAAAGACTTCTTAGAATTTAATGAAAATGAGGCACAATGTACCCAAACTTATGAGACACGATGAAAGCAGTGCTAGGCAGAAAACTCATAGCTCTGAGTGCCTCCAAAAAGAAGCTGAGGAGAACATACACTAGCAGCTTAACGGCACACCTGAAAGCTCTAGGGCAGAAAGAATCTATACACCCAAGAGAAGTAGAAGGCAGGAAATCATCAAACTCAGGCTGAAATCAACCAAGTAGAAACAAAAAGAACTACACAAAGAATCAACAAAACCAGGAGATGGTTCTTTGAGAAAATCAGCAAGATAGTTAAACCCTTAGTCAGACTAACCAGAGGGCACAGAGACAGTATCCAAATTAACAAAATCAGAAATGAAAAGGGAGATATAACAACAGAAACTGAGGAAATCCAAAAAGTCATCAGATCCTACTACAAAAGCTTATACTCAACACAACTGGAAAATCTTCCAGAGAGATACCAAATACCAAAGCTAAATCAGGATCAGATAGACCATCTAAACAATCCCATAACCCCTAAAGATATAGTTGCAGTCATTCAAAGTCTCCCAACCAAAAAAAGCCTAGGACCAGATGATTTTAGTGCAGAATTCTATCAGACCTTCAAAGAAGTCCTAACGCCAATGCTCTTCCAACGATTCCACAAAATGGAAAGAGAATTTAGGGTATCCAAGGGAGGAGAGGCCCTTGGTCTTGAGAATGCTAGATGCCCCAGTATAGGGAAATGCCAGAGCAGGGAGGCGGGAATTGGTTGACTGGTGAGCAGGGGGGAGGAATGGATTAGGGGATTTTTTTGGGGGGGGGACCAGGAAAGGGGGCAACATTTGAAATGTAAATATCTAGTAAATATATCTAGTAAAGAAAAACAAAAGAAACAAAAACCAAAACCTCAAGCCTTTGTCCACACAAAGCTTATCTTTCCAGATGAAAGAGGGGAGATTTTGATGGAGTTTTCCCATTTGGAATATGCATACATAATTACATATGTTTATGTATATACATGCATGTATACACACATACTTGTAGACATAATCAAGCTTCATAAAGCAAAACACAAAGAAATGATGTTGTTGAAGAGGTCCCTCAGCATATCTATAGAAGAATGAAGATAAAAATTACAGCCGCCAGGCAGTGGTGGCACATGCCTTAATTCCCGGCACTTGGGAAGCAGAGGCAGGCGGATCTCTGAGTTCGAGGCCAGCCTGGTCTACAGAGTGAGATCCAGGACAGCTAGGGCTACACAGAGAAACTGTCTCGAAAAACCACACACACACACACACACACACACACACACACACACACACACACACACACACACACACAAWTATAGCCAACTTCTCATTTAAGAACAGGCAAATAGTGCTGCTGCTGCTGCTGCTGGAGGCCGTGTGGATGCTCATGGTCCATGCTGCTGCTTGCAGCCATGTTGAAATCTGTGATCTTTGTAGCCACCAGAGGCCGTGTTAAAGTTTGTGGTCTGTGCTGCTGCTGGGAACCATGTTGATGTCCATGATCTGTGCTACCACCCAAAACCATGTGGAAGTTTATGATCCTTCAGCTGCTATGGGCAAGGAAGTTTCCTTTGCAGTGGTATTGATGACTCACAACTGAGAATGAAAGACAAGGTGTCTGTGACAACCCCACCCCCCCTCCAAGAAACCAGTCCAAACAGGAAGCTATTCAAGAGAGCTCTTAAAAGCTGCTAAAGATGCAGAAGTGTGGCTCTTCACAATTGATGGCTTGGAAAGGGGTACCAGGGTTCTGTAAGTGCTGGGAGTTTGACCATGCCCTAGTGAATATATGGGCAAGAGAAATTGGACTTTGTGGGTTTCTTTCTGTGGGAGAGGGGAGCAAAAGTGCTGGAGGGTGAACCAGGGAGGAATGAGAAATGAGTGTGATTTGTATGCATGGTATAAGATTCCCAAATAATTGATAAAAATATTATGTTGAGGAAGAAATTAAAAACAAAATCATGCTAGTAAAGAAAGTCTGAAATGAAGTATTTTTAAAGTTTTAAGGAAAGAACAGAACAAACAAAAGATTTATATCCAGTGAAATTATATCAAGAATACCTTAAAATATATGACATACAATTACTGTAAATCATGTATCTATGTTAATTTTTAAAAACTAGAAATAATTTCTATTTTTGAGGATGATAGAGGTTCTTTTTTCATTTTTCTATATTCTTTGTTTGTATTCCAAAGGCTTTCCCCTTTCCCAGTTCCCCCCCTCACCATATGTCCCATAAGTCCTCTTCCCTCCACCCATTCTCCAATCACCCCCCATTTCTCTGTTCTGGTACTCTCCTACAATACTGGATCAAGTCTTTTAGGGACCAGGGCCCTCTCCTTCCTTCTTCTTGGGAATCTTTTAATTTGCTAATTGTGCCTTGAGTATTCAGAGCTTCTGGGCTAATTAATATCCACTTATCAGTGATTGCATTTCATGTGTATTCTTTTGTGATTGGGTT
>BDUI01000072.1:27820-43977 GCA_002335545.1 Apodemus speciosus
TGCCTGCCTCTGCCTCCCAGAGTGCTGGGATTACAGGCGTGCGCCACCACCGCCTGGCTATTAAAATTGTTTTCTTTTCTTTTCTTTTTTTTTTTTTTTTTGGCCCTTCTCTCATAAATGAAATATAGAAGCAAAATCAGGTAATGTGTGTGTATATGTGTATGTGTATATGTATGTGTGTGTGTGTGTGTATGTGTATGTGTATGTGTATGTGTATGTGTATATGTATATGTATATATATGTAGCAAAAGTCTAGAGAAAAAACACACTTTTCTATCACTGACTCAGGTATGGATGGAGATGCTTAACCAAAGTTGACATGCCATTAAGCCACGTTCATTAGAACAAGCCAAGGAAATCTTGATTTCATCATGGGATGATTAAAAATTGCCATAGAGATCCCTCTTCTCCTCATGTATCTGTCACAAGGCTGGGAACATCAGATAGTGATGGTTATTGGCTGTCACTTGAGACTGACACTACCCCTCTCAGTGGAGATGGAGATTACCCAGCTGCCTCACTGGTTTTCCTCAGTTGCACCCTGATACTCTATATCATACACCTTTCTCACCACACAAACCTCCCCCCTTAGTCCAGGAGACCGTATCTTTCCCAGAAGTGGGACAGGTAGTGCTGGTATTTGGGATCAGCATGTACTTTTTATGGTTATTAAATCAAAAGTTAGTTTGAAAGTCTGAGCATACTGTCTCAATTCCATTCCACTTAAAAAAATTTTAGAACTATAAAAATGCTGTGGAATAAGAAGGGTGAGACATTTACTCAACATTTATTGGGTCTTTGCACCTCTTAATGGTGAAATAAATTTATGAGCCAAATGGTAGCTGTCTGAATAATGTGTTCTACCTCATGTGTTTATAGAAACAGTCAACTAGCATGAAAACAGGTCCTGGCTCTCAGATAAGTGAGAAGAGAGTAAGTGGAGGGCAGAAAGAGTAACCTTGGCTTATGATGGTACTTTTTTCATAGTAAGTTTAAACTAATTCAAGGTACCCAGGTTGAGTGACAAATCTCAACACACACACACACACACACAGACACACACGGACACACATACACACACACACATGCACACATGCATGCACTCACACACACACATGGATATATGGTTAAATTCTATATGGTTTTATTTTCTTTCAAATATTAGGAAGTAGTTTGCTAAGCTTGAGTTCTAATAACTTATTGGACAGACTCAAAAGTCCCAAATAAGCAACATTTTCTGGACACCCATTATGTGGCTGCTAAATGTATCCTTCCATAGCTTTATTACTTTTGCCTCTTTGCTAAGTGTGATGACTCAATGTAGCCTGCAGATTATATGTGAAAATAAACAATATTTTCTGTTCAGTCAAGTATATTGACTGAAAGCTGACAATGATCAGATTTTTATGGGGAAGTGATATTTGGAAATTCCAAGGGGCATAATTAGCGATGGAATCATCAAAAGACTCAACAATCACACTGTAGCCAAGCATTTAATTATGGGTCTGAAGATTTTAATTACACACTTCTATTTTATAACACAGCTGTAAAACAAACATTAAAGGGGAGAAAAAGATGAGTCTTTTGCATTAGAAACTAGAATATGCAAATTTTTGCTTTGCAATTGTGCTTTGAATGGATTGTTCTAAAGTATAATCATTTTGGAAAAAGAGGGGTCCATATCCTTTGAATAGCATCTACATTTTCAGTTTTTCTATTTCACTAATAGAGGAAAACATATATCAAATAGGTCAAATGTAGTCAGCTGTTGGAAGTATGAGGCCATGCCATTTCAATTTATGCATTTCAGTCAAAATTCGTAAACAGGTGTCAGTTTCTTTCTTATTCAGATTTTCGAAGACTGTTAGGATTCTTATAGTTGCAATTCATAGAAAACTTGAAACATGAGATCTGTGGCTGCAGCTCCTGGAATGTCCAGATGTACAGACTAGGTTTCAGGTACAATGAATTCAAGTTTGCATATCAACAGATCAATGCTTTGTCCAGAACATATGACCTCTGCCCTGTCTTCTTTAGAAACAGTTGATAGATGGCCATCTGTCCTGACACATACCTTTAATATCAGCACTTTGGAGACAGAGGTGGGCAAATCTCTGAGTTCTAGGCTAGCCTGATTGACAGAGTGCATTCTAGGACAGCTGGAGCTATACAGAGAAACCCTATCTTAAAAATGAACAAGGGAATGAATGAATGAAAGAAAGAAGGAAGGAAGGAAGGAAGGAAAGGAGGAAAGAAAGATAGTTGATGATAGAACTGACCCATAGAAGCTTTCTCCCCAAGATCTCAGTACATCACCATGACTGTACTTGGCTCATGAGCTCATCCCTTGCTAATTGATTTAGGAAGACAGAATACAATATAGGAATTGGCTGAGGCCTAGGTCACATGCTTTACCTTGAGCTTTGTGGGAATTCAACTGGAAAGCCACCAGGCCTGAAACCGAGGGAAGTTGATTAAGCAAAGAGCTCATATGGAAGGTCCTCACTATAGTGAAGTTTTCTTCACAACTTTGAGTATTGACAGACAGTCTAAGCTCAAGTTAATCCTAAATGCTCTGTTAGTTCAGCACTCTGTTCCACAAGCCTCTTCCTGAAGTCAGAGTAGTTCCAAATTCAACATCTACATTTTCTGGCCTGTGAGTCTGCATGCCTCTGGACAGAATACCTTTGGGCATATCAGTCCCAGACTACTAGGTTATAGTTATGACCACCAATGACCAAACTGTACCAAACCCTGAGACAAACTAGCATAGCACTTTATTCGGGCCGGGTTCTGTGCTGCTAGCAACTTTCTGCTGCTGGGGTGGACTTGTGGTTCAAGATGGATGCAACCAACTGCAGTTGTTGCTAGCTGGAATGGAAGTCTGACATGCTAAGACCATATGTCTCCCATTGACTTTGCATCTGTTTTAGATGCTCCGTTAGTAGGCCTGAAGATAGGTAATTAGGATCTTCTCAGTGTTAGACTTCACCAGTTCGGCAGTAAGTTCCAGTGTCAAATTCTGTGTTTAATTCAAAGTCTAAGAAGCACTGAAGCATCCACATATAGGTCTTTCTCCTTCTTAGGCTTCATATGGTCTATGAATTGAATCTTGGTTATTCTGGGCTAATACTCATGTATCAGTGAGTACATACTGTGACTAGTTTTTTGTGATTGTGCTACCTCACTCAGGATGATATTTTCAAGTTCCATCCAGTTGCCTAAGAATTTCATGAATTCATTGTTTTTAATAGCGGAGTAGTATTCCATTATGTACATGTACCAGATCTTCTGTATCCATTTCTCTGGTGAGGGATATCTGGGTTGTTTTCAGTTTCTGGCTATTATAAATATGGCTTCTATAAACACAGTGGAGCAAGTGTCCTTATTGCATGTTGGAGCATCTTCTGGGTATATGCCCAGGAGTGGTATAGCTGGGTCCTCCAATAGTATTATGCCCAATTTTCTGAGGAACTGCCAGACTGATTTCCATAGGTGTTGTAGCAGCTTGCAATCCCACCAACAATGGAGGAGTGTTCCTCTTTCTCCACATTTTTACCAGCATCTGCTGTTACCTGAGATTTTGATCTTAGCTATTCTGACTGGTGTGAGATGGAATCAGGGTTGTTTTGATTTGCATTTCCCTGATAACTAAAGATGTTGAACATTTCTTTAGGTGTTTCTTAGCCATTCAATAGTCCTCAGTTGAGAATTCTCTGTTTAGTTCTGTTCCCTACTTTTTAGTAGGGTTATTTGGTTCTCTGCAGTATAACTCCTTGAGTTCTTTGTATATATTGGATATTAGCCCTCTATCGGATGTAGGATTGGTAAAGATCTTTTCCCAGTCTGTTGGTTGCCATTTAGTCCTATTGACAGTGTCCTTTGCCTCGCAGAAACTGCAATTTTATGAGATTCCATTTGTCAATTCTTGATCATAGACCATAAGCCATTGGTGTTCTGTTCAGGAACACCCTCATAGAAGCAGGGGGATGGGAGATGAGATAGGGGTTTTCCAGAAAGGGGGGGTAGGAAAGGGGATAACATTTGAAGTGTAAAGAAAATATCCACCAAAAATATATATTATAAAAAGAAGCCTGGTGCCAATCAACATAGTGTATTAGCTACTTCTCTGTTGTTGGGATAAAACACCATGGCCAAAATAACTTAAGGAAGAGGGAATTTATTGTGGCTCATGGTTCTAGTGGTTTATAATCCTCCATTATAAAAGGCATGGCATGGCAGACTGGCAGATGAGGAAGGTGGCTGATCTGATTTTATTCACACATGGGAAGTAGATCAAGGGCCTAAGACTAAGACCCTTAAGCCCCCAGTGATGCTCCACCTCCTAAAGCTTCCATAACTCCTTTAAGCCATGTTAACAACTGGGAATCAAGTGTTCAAATACATGAATCTATGGGAGACATTTATCATTTAAATCATACCATACCTAGTAAAGGAATGTCTTGCTTATGCCTTGATGATTTGTGGTGCTGTAGTGTATCAATATTCTTGCAATATTGATTGGTTGTGTTTGTATTCATTTCAAAGTTACAGTCACATGCCTTGTTCTTTATTCCTGGTAGACTTTCAGGAAATGTTTATAAAGTCACTGAAAAAAATTAATTTTTGAGTTTTACTCAGTACCTAATGACAATTTAGGACTTTGTTTGCTTGTGATAAGAAGATACTGAGAAGGAGAGTGAAGGCAGAATGGAGACAGTCATATAATAAAGTATTCTCAGAAAGTTCTGATATGTGATGAAATATTTAGTGTAAGGCTATTATAGCCAAATGAATTTGAGAATGGAGACAATTATCTGAATTATTCAAGCTAAAACACAATTTTGCTTGAAATAACTATGTGATTAGGGGAAAGTGATTTTAGGACAAGCTTTAATTATCTAGAAAAAATCTTTAATTTACCACATGTAAGGCAGATGATTGGAGAAAGCCATAATACATTTTTTGGCTCAGTGTTTACTTCACAATTGCATATCTTGTAACATCCTCCACAAGATGGCAGTTTGTAATGTACTATAGCCAAGAGTTGCACCATTGCTTAAAATCATTCTACAAAACAAAACAAAACAAAACCCAAACAACAAAAAACCCCACCAAACAATTGCACAATAAATTATTACATTTCTCTTGTCAATTGCAAATGTAGAGATTCTTATGATGTTTTCTATGAATAAAGCTTTTATATTATAATATTTTTATAACAGTTGCCCAAATGTGAGTATTTGCAGGCTATGTGAAGAAAAATGAAGATGTGACCACGATTTAACCTGCAAAAGGTGTAATGACAGTTTAAGCTTATTCATACAAGGCAAATGAAGTTCCATCAGTGATTGGCCTGTTCAAAGTCAACACTGTAAATGAGGCTCAAGAAGATGAGACAAGCAAAACCACCCAAGTTTGTAAGAAAAATTTATGAGACTAAAAATTAAAACACAGTGATTACCTTCAGGAGGATTTATTTTTTTAAGGTATTCCTGAAGACAATTTCTGGGACAACTAGGGAATAGTAATGATAATTCAACAGTATGGTAATTGCAACAATAGGATCAAATGGATGATGTTAACAAATGCAGATGCCAGATCTCTTTTTCAGACTAATGGAATCTCTGGCAGTAGGCATAGGCACTGGATAGATCTCCCAGGCATTTTAATGGCACCTTGCATATCACTGATCTCCCCAGCAGTTCTAAAGGCACCTTGATAATCACTCCCTAATTATTTTATGGTGTCTTTTCACTGCTAGCAGGAGGCATCAGTAGTTGAACATGACAACTCCTTGCAATTGGGCTAACCTTTTTCTCTATACAATGCTTCAGGTGTCCCCGAATTAGTTTTTGTTGTTGTTCGTTTGTTTTTGATTTTTGTTTTGCTGTTGTTATGACAAAATACTCTGACAAAAGAAACTTAAGGGAGAAAGGGCTTATTTTAGCTTATAATTCCAGTTCTCCATCTGTCATGGCAAGGAAGTCAAGAGAACAGTAAATACGTGGATGCCGTTGCTTCTCATCTTCCTTTTCCCACTTACATAGCTCAGGATCCCCTGTAGAGGGAATGGTATCACCCACAGTTGGTAGCTCTTCCTACCCTGATTAACACAATCAAGGCATCTTCCAGATGAGTCCTAGATTCTGACAAGCTGACAATTCACACTAATTATTACAGTTACAAACAATTTCAAGTTAAAGCAAAGCCTTTCCCCCTTCACAGATACTAGAGAACATGGGACAGAATTAAATGTTAATTACATATAATATAATTTGTTTCAAAATGTAATGGCTAACCCTACTTCCTAGTAAGATTTCTGCTTCTGTAATAAAGGAAGTGCCAGAGATTCTAGTGGACTGGAACTCTGCTCTTCCCAATCTCTGGAGATCTTCTGCCACTTTTCTGTGTTTCAACCACACTCACTGATCATGATGGTATTAGTTTCCATCAGTCAGAAGAAAGATGTTTTGAGGTATTTTATAGTTATAAAAGCAGAAAACACCCCAAAATTCACATCTCCTTGTGTTAACTCTTCACCATGGAAAAGTTTCACCTTTTGTCCTTGGATGAGGACAGTCCCAAACACTGTGGGAAGCGTCCAGGCTGAATTGCCTCTGAAGGATTCTGACATGACACTTTGGCTTGAGTTCCTCTCCCTTCTCTTGAGAGTCACAGTTTCCAGACAAGTGCTAAAATTACTTACATACACCTTTCCATCTCAGGATCTGAGACACATATCAGGTCAAGATACCAAACCAGAGATGATTTATAACAGTCTCTGATTTATCTAGTTATTGGAGTAGTAAATGGGAAGAGCAAAGAGTTTTTGAGAAGAAGGGCTTTATGTGATCCAGTACAGACTGAGAAACCATTGCTCTTGTTGATAAAGTGATTGTACTCCAGAGGAAAGAAAATGTGGCCTGTAAAATCCCATGACTTTCAAGAGAGAATGCAGAGTTCCTGTTTCAGGTAATGCTCAGGGCAGATGGGTAAGGAGGCACACATGTTCAGTTGCCATGTTCATTAGACTGAGGCAATAGTATCACAATTTCAAAGCCAGCCTATTGAAATCTTGTCTGTACTGATCCTTCTCCAGAAAATACTCTTCTGGGTTAGTCTACCAAGTAAGAGGAGGTACATCAGAGCATCAGCACATTCTGAATTTACATAGTTTATATTAGAATTTGGAATTTCTATTTTTTGGCTTTGTGCCCCTAGATAAGTCTTCTAACTTCTCTGTAATTTAGTTTCTTTAATTATAAAACAATTATTAATAATAGTTATTTCATGGTAATAATGAGGATTAAACTCATATGAAATGTTAGCTGTGTGTCTAATTTGTGGCCTGGGGATCTAAGGATTCTTGTGAATGGAGTCCAACTCATTTGTAGCGTTCACTGTCATGTCACAGTTGGATGTCACTGATTGCTTGTCAGAGATTACTCCATAGATGTTACTTAATATTAACATTGAATTACGAAAATAGCAATCTTGGTTTTCCTCTTTCTCTGTTCTCTTATTTCTATTGTTTGGGAATTGGGAATCTCACACATATATTTAATGTATTTTGATCCAATCAGCTCCCATTCCCTTCCTTCTAATTCCTCTTGGGTATCTCCACCACAATTCCTTCTCAACACCATGTACTCTTTCTTTTAATTAAAATAGATATTTTCAATACAATATATTCTGGTTATGGGTTCTCCTTCCATTTTCTAGCTCATGTCAACAAAACAAACCAAAACATGTATCTAAGGAATAATAATAAAGTAAAATGAGATAAATAAAAAAACAAACTAATTGAACTATAACAAAGTAACCAAACAAAAAAGAGACCCCCCCAAACAAAACCAGGAAATACATATAGATGCAGACACACACATATGCCCACACAGGGAGCCCCTGAAAATCCAAAATTGAATGTCATAATATATACTCAAAGAACCTCTAAGTTAGAAACAACAACAGAAGCATGGACCTAATGCTCGGAGACAGTGTCAGATGGAAAACTTCAACCTAAAGAGGATAACCACACCCAAGAAAAAAGGAATAAACATTATCAGGTAAGAAATTAAAATAAGAGGGGGAAAAATCCACACCACAATAACAAAATATTGGAAATCAGTAGACATTGCTAATTAATAACTCTAACCATCAATGGTTACATTTTTCAATATAAAGATGCAAACTAACAGAATAGATATGAAAAGAGGACCTATCCTTTTGTTGCATCAAAGAAACATATCTTAACAGAAACGATAAACATAATTTCCTGGTAAAAGGATGGAAAAATATTCTAAGCCAATGGACCTAAGACACAAGCTGGTATAGTCATTTTGATATCTGAAGAAATAGACCTCAAACCAAAACTAATCAGAAGATTTAGGGAAGATTACTGAAAAGTAACCAAAGGAAAAATCCATACAGATTTTGAAATTTTTCACATTTATGTACCAAACAGAAGGGCAACAAACTTCATAAAAGAAATGGTACTCTATCATACATCAAATATTGACTCTCACACAATGATAGTGTGAGACTTCAATACCCACTCTATAGACAAGTCATTCACATTAAACTCAAAAGAAATAACTGGAGCTAACAGATATGATAAACCAACTGGACTTAAAAGATATTGAGAGAACATTTCCCCCCAATAAAAAAGAATATACTTTTCAATGAATTTTCAGCATCTCATGAAGCTTTCTCCAAAATTGACCACATACTTGGACACAAAGCAAGTCTCAATAGATTAAAAATTGAAATAATACCCTGCATCCTACCTGGCCAGCATGAATTAAATCTGTAGATCAACAATAACAGATATCTTACAAATTCATGGAAACTGAACAACCCTGAGTAAAACTATGGGGCAAAACAGAAATAAAGAAGTTAGACTTTCAGGAATTGAATGTAAACCAAAACACAACATTCACAAACTTATAGGACACATTGAAGGTGATCCTAATAGATAAGCACATAGTTCTAAGAGCCTACATTAAAAACTTGCAGTTATGTTGTGGCAGCAAACACTTTTAATCCCAGTACTCCACAGGCCAAGCCAAGCTAGTATCTGAGTTCAAAGCCAGGTTACTCTACAGAGTGAGTTACTGGACAACCAGCACAACACAAACTCTGTCTTAAAAACTAAGGAAACAACAACAACAACAACAACAACAACAACAACAACAACAAAACCTTGGAGGGATCCTCATATTGTACATTAATAACATGAAAACTCTGAATAAAAAAAAAGGAATAATGTCCCAAAGGTTTAGATGTCAAGAAATAATCAAAGTCAGGGCTAAAATCAATGAGAAAGAAACAAACAAATGCAAGGAATCAATGAAACAAAGTTTATTCTTTGAGAAAATCAATACAATTGACAAAACTTTAGCCAAATTAACAGATAGGTGGGAAACAATGGTTCAAATGAACAAAATTAAAGATGAAAAATGAACATCACAAAGGACACTGAGGAACTCCACAAGAACATACTTTAAAACATTTTTTTTTCCACAAGAAATACAAGCTCTAAAAGGAATGRAAATTTTTCTTCATATATATCACATAACAAAGCTAAGCCAAGACCAGAAAAGCAATTCAAACAGACCTATGACCTCTAGAAAAATAGAATTCATTAAAAGTCTCCCAATTAAAAAAAAAAAAAAAAAGGAAAAGAATAAGTCTCAGGGCCAAATGGTTTTAGCACAGAATTTTACCAGAACTTCAAAGAAAAGTTAACTCCAATCCTCCTTTAATTATTTCACAAAATAGAGACAGAAGAAACATTGCTCAATGCTTTTTCTCCTCAGTTGCCTTGATACCTAAGCTACATAAGACTCAAAAAAGAAAAAGAATTACAGACCAATTTACTCAATAAAATGCTTGCAAACTATAGAGGTTTGAATATATTTGGCCCAAGGAGTGTCACTATTTGGAGATGTAGCCTTGGAGGTATGTGTCATGGGCTTTAAGACCCTCTTTCTAAGGGCCATAAACTAGTCTTTTCTTGTTTGCATTTGGATGAAGATGTAGAATTCTCAACTCATGCTGCATCATACCTACCTAGATGTTGTCATGCTCCTGCCTTGATGATAATTGACTGAACCTCTGAACCYGTAAGCCAACCCCAATTAATTGTTGTTGTTGTTTTTTAAATTTTTATTTATTTTTTAGTAGATTTTTTTTTTTTGTTTTTTGTTTTTTGTTTTTCAAGACAGGGTTTCTCTGTGTAGTCCTGGCTGTCCTGGAACTCACTCTGTAGACCTGGCTGGCCTTGAACTAAGAAATCTGCCTGCCTCTCCCTCCCAAGTGCTGGGATTACCAAGTGCATGTGCCACCACTGCCCTGCAGATATATTCTTTATTTACATTTCAAATGATTTCCCCTTTCCTGGTTCCCTGCCTCCTCGAAAGTCCAATAAGCCATCTTCCCTCCCCCTATTCCCCAAATGACCCCCTTCTGCTTCCCTGTCCTGGTATTCCCTTACACTGTTGCATTGAGCCTTTCCAGGACCAAGGTACTCTCCTTCCTTCTTCTTTGACATCATTTGATATGTGAATTGTGTCTTGGGTATTCCTAATTGTTGTTTTTGTAAGAGTTGTCTTGGTCATGGTGTCTGTTTACAGCAGTAAAATCCAAACTAAGACATAAACCAAATCTAAGACATAAAAAATATCATCCACCATGATCAAGTAGACTTTATCTCAGAGATGTAGATATTGTTTAACATAAATTGGTAAATGTAATCCGCCATATAAACAAACTGAAAAAAAAAAGATCATCTCATTAGATACAGAAAAGACCTTTGACAAGATCAAACACCTCTCAATTATTAAAGTTCTGGAGACATTAGGAATAAAAGGGACATACAAAAACATAATAAAGGCAGTTTATAGCAAGTCCGGACCCAACTTTTTTTTTAAATATCTTTTTTTTATTAAATACATTTTTCATTTATATTTCAAATGCTAAAACCTTTCCTGGTTTTCCCCTCCCCGAAAACCCCCAATCCCTCCTCCCACCCCCTTGCCTCCAAGTATATGCCCCTCCACCCGACCCACTCCCACCTCCTCCACTTTGATATCCCTCTGTTGGGGCCTCTTTTGAGCCTTCACAGGACCAAGGCCCTCTCCTCCCACTGATGCCTGACAAGGCATTCCTCTGCCACTCTTTTGGCCTGAACCATGTGTATCCATGTGGTTGATGGTTTAGTCCCTGGGAGTCCTGGGGCTTCTGGTTGGTCGACATAATCGTTCTTCCCATGGGGCTGCATACCCCTTCAGCTCCTCCAGTCTGCCCTCCAACTCCTCCATTGCCCCCACTTCCCCCGGCGCTTAGTCCAATGGTTGGCTGCTAGCATCTGCCTCTGTATCTATGAGGCTCTGGCAGGGCCCCTCCAGAGACAACCATAACAGGCTCCTTTTGGTATGCACTTCTTGTCATTCATAATAGTGTCAGGGTTTGGTGACTGTTTATAGGATGAATCCCCAGGAAGGGCAGTCACTGGGTGGCCTTTCCTTCAGTTTCTGCTCTACTCTTTGTCTCCATAATTGCTCCTGTGAGTATTTTGTTCCCTTTCTCAGAGGAACAAAAGCACCCCCACTTCAATCTTCCTTCTTCTTGAGCTTCCTGTGGTCTGTGAATTGTAACTTGTTTATTTTGAACTTCTGGGCTAATATCCACTTATTAGTGAGTACATAACATGTGAGTTCTTTTGTGATTGGGTTACCTCACTCAGGATGATACTTTCTAGTTCCATCCATTTGCCTAAGAATTTCATGAATTCATTGTTTTTAATACCTGAATAGTACTCCATTGTGTATATATACACCACAATTTCTGTATCCATCCCTCTGTTGAGAGATATCTGGGTTCTTTCTAGCTTCTGGCTACTATGAATAAGGTTGCTATGACCATAGTGGAGCATGTATTCTTATTACATGTTGGAGCACCTTCTGGGTATATACCCAGGAGTGGTATAGCTGGGTCCTCAGGTAGTACTATGTCTAATTTTCTGAGGAACTGCCAAACTGATTTCCAGAGTGGTTTTACCAGCTTGCAATCCCACCAGCAATAGAGAAGTGTTCCTCTTTCTTCACATCCTCTCTAGCATCTGCTGTCCCCTGAATTTTTGATCTTAGTCATTCTGACTGGTGTAAGGTGGAATCTCAGGGTTGTTTTGATTTGCATTTCCCTCATAACTAAGGATGCGGAACATTTCTTTAGGTGCTTCAAAGCCATTGTAGTTTCATCAGTTGAGAATTCCCTGTTTAGCTCTGTATCCCATTTTTTAATAGGGTTATTTGACTCTCTGGAGTCTAACTTCTTGAGATCTTTGTTTACATTGGATATTAGCCCGCTATTAGATGGAGGATTGGTAAAGATCTTTCCTCAATCTGTTGGTTACTGTTTTGTTCTATTGACAGTGTCCTTTGCCTTACAGAAGCTTCACAACCGGGGTTCTATTCAGGAAATTTTCCTCTGTGCTCATGTGTTCAAGGTTCTTCTCCATTTTCTCCTCTATAAGCTTCAGTGTATCTGGTTTTATGTGTAGGTTCTTGATACACTTGGACTTGAGCTTTGTACAAGGAAATAAGAATGGGTCGAAGCAGGGCGGTGGTGGAGCACACCTTTAATCCCAGCACTTGGGAGGCAGAGGGAGGAGGATTTCTGAGTTCGAGGCCAGCCTGATCTACAGAGTGAGTTCCAGGACAGTCAGGGCTACACAGAGAAACCCTGTCTTGAACCCCCCAAACAACAACAACAACAACAACAACAACAACAACAACAAGAATGGGTCGATTTGCATATTTCTGCATGCTGACTTGCAGTTGATCCAGCACCATTTGTTAAAAATGCTGTCTTTTTTCCACTGGATATTTTTAGCTCCTCTGTCAAATATCAAGTGACCGCAGGTGTGTGGGTTCATTTCTGGGTCTTCAATTCTGTTCCATTGATCTTCCTGCCTGTCTCCATACCAATACCAAACAATTTTTATCACTATTTCTCTGTAGTAGAGCTTAAAGTCAGGGATGCTGATTCCTCCAGGAGATCTTTTGTTGTGGAGAATACTTTTTGCTATCCTGGGTCTTTTGTTATTCCAGATGAATTTGCTGATTGCTCTTTCTAACTCTATGAAGAATTGATTTGGAATTTTGATGGGGTTTACATTGAATCTGTAGATTGCTTTTGGCAAGATGGCCATTTTTACTATATTAATCCTGCCAATCCATGAGCAAGGGAGATTTTTCCATCTTCTGAGATCTTCTTCAATTTCTTTCTTCAGAGACTAGATGTTCTTTTCATACTGATCTTTCACTTGCTTGGTTAGAGTCACACCAAGCATGTAATATTATTTGTGACTATTCTAAGCTTGTTTTTCCTTTGAGTAGAGGAAGGCTACTGATTTGTTTGAGTTAATTTTATATCCAGCCACTTTGCTTAAGTTGTTTATCAGGTTTAAGAGTTCTCTGGTGGAAGTTTTAGGGTCACTTAAGTATATGATTATATTATATGCAAATAGTGATATTTTGACTTCTTCCTTTCCTATTTGTATACCTTTAACCTGCTTTTGTTGTCTGATTGTTCTGGCTAGAACTTCAAGTACTAGGGATAGTATTGAATGAATAGGGAGAGTGTGGGCAGTCTTGTCTGGTCCCTGATTTTGGTGGGATTACTTCAAGTTTCTCTCAATTTAGTTTGATATTGGTTACCGGTTTGCAGTATATTGCTTTCACTATGTTTAGGTATGGGCCTCGGAATCCTGATCTCTCCAAGACTTTTATCATGAAGGGATGCTGAATTTTGTCAAAAGCCTTTTCAGCAGCTAATGAAATGACCATGTGGATTTTTTCTTTGAGTTTGTTTATGTAGTGGATTACATTGATGGATTTCCGTACCATCCCGGCATCCTGGGATGAAGTCTACTTGATTGTGGTGAATTATAGTTTTGATGCATTCTTGGATTCGGTTGGCCAGAATTTTGTTGAGTATTTTTGCATTAATGTTCATAAGGGAGATTGGTCTTTGGTTTAGGTATAAGTGTTATTGTGGCTTCATAGAATAAGTTGGGTAGTATTCCTTGAGTTTCTATTTCATGGAATAGTTTGAAGAGTAGCAGTGTTAGCTATTCTTTGAAGATCTGATAGAATTCCCCACTAAACCCATCKGGTCCTGGGCTTTTTGTTTGATGGGAGACTATTAACAACTGCTTCTGTTTCTTCAGGACTTATGGGACTATTTAGATGGTTTATCTGATCTTGTTTTAACATTGGCACCAGGTATGTATCTAGAAAATTATCCATTTTGTGCAGATTTTCAAATTTATTTGAGTATAAGCTCTTGTAGTAGGATCTGATATATTTTTTTAATTTCTACAGTTTCTGTTGTTATGTCTCCCTTTTCATTTCTGATTTTATTAATTTGGGTAGTGCCTCTGTGCCCTCTGGTTAGTCTGGCTAAGGGTTTATCTATCTTGTGTTCGCAAAGAACCAGCTCCTGGTTTTGTTGATTCTTTGTACGGTTCTTTTTTGTTTCTATTTGGTTGATTTCAGCCCTGAGTTTGATTATTTTCTGCTGTCTATTCCTCTTGGGTTTATTTGCTTCTTTTTGTTCTATAGCTTTTAGGTGCACTATCAAGCTGCTAGTGTAAGCTCTCTCCATTTTCTTTTTGGAGACACGTAGAGCTATGAGTTTTCCTCTGAGCACTGCTTCCATTGTGTCCCATAAGTTTTGATATGATGTATCTTCATTTTCATTAAATTCTAAAGTCTTTAATGTCTGTCTTTATTTCTTCCTTAAGCAAACTAACATTGAGAAGAGCATTGTTCAATGTCCATGTGTATGTGTGTTTTCCGTTGCTTTTGTTTGAACTTAAAACCGGCCTTCTGCTGTGGTGATCTGATAGGGTGCATGGAATTATTTCATTATTTCTGTATCTGTTGAGGCCTGTTTTGTGTCCAATTATATGGTCAATTTTGGAGAAGGCACCATGAGGTGGTGAGAAGAAGGTATATTCTTTTGCTTTAGGATGGAATGTTCTATAAATATCTGTTAGATCCATTTGGTCCATAACTTCAGTTAGTTTCACTGTATCTCTGTTTAGTTTCTGTTTCCATGATTTGTCCAATGTTGAGAGTGGGGTGTTGAAGTCTCCCACTAATATTGTGTGGGGTGCAGTGTGTGCTTTGAGCTTTAGTAAAGTTTCTTTTATGAATGTGGGCGCCCTTGCATTTGGAGCATAGATGTTTAGAATTGAGAGTTCATCTTGGTAGACTTTTCCTTTGACCAGTATGAAAGTCTCCCTCCTTATCTTTTTTGACAACTTTTGGTTGAAAGTTGATTTTATCTGATATAAGAATGGCCACTTCAACTTGTTTCTTGGGACCATTTGTTTGGAAAATTGTTTTCTAACCCTTGACTCTGAAGTAGTGACTGTCTTTGTCACTGAGGTGAGTTTCTTGTATGCAGCAAAATGTTGGGTCCTGTTTACATATCCAGTTTTTTAGTCTATGTCTTTTAATTGGGGACTTGAGATCATTGATGTCAAGAGATATTAAGGAAAAGTGACTGTTGCTTACTGTTATTTTCACCGTTACAGGTGGTATTCTGTTTGTGTGGTTATCTTCCTTTGGATTTGTTGAAAGAAGATTACTTTCTTGCTTTTTCTAGGGTGTGTTTTCCCGCCTTGTGTAGGTATTTTCCACCCATTAGCCTTTGTAGAGCTGGATTTGTGGAAAGATATTGTGTAAATTTACTTTTGTCATGGAATGTCATGTTTTCTCCATCCATGGTAATTGAGAGTTTTGCTGGGTATAGTAGTCTGGGCTGACATTTATGTTGTCTTAGGGTCTGTATGACATCTGCCCAGGATCTTCTAGCTTCATAGTCTCTGTTGAGAAGTCTGGTGTAATTCTGATAGGTCTGCCTTTATAGGTTACTTGAGCTTTTCCCCTTTCTGCTTTTAATATTATTTCTTTGTTTAGTGCATTTGGTGTTTTTATTTATTTATTTATTTATGCTTTTCCGAGACAGGGTTTCTCTGTGTACCCTGGCTGTCCTGGAACTCACTCTGTAGACCAGGCTGGCCTTGAACTCAGAAATCCGCCTGCCTCTGCCTCCCAAGTGCTGGGATTAAAGGCATGCGC
>BDUI01000072.1:60582-87204 GCA_002335545.1 Apodemus speciosus
TACTGAGTGAAGTAACCCAGTCTCAAAAGAACCCCCAAGGCATGCACTCATTGATAAGTGGATATTAGCCTAGAATCTTGGAACACCAAAGACACAATCCACCTACCAAATGCTGTCCGACAAGAAGGAAAGAGCAGACCCAGGTTCTGGAAAGGCCCAATGCAGCAGTGTAGGAGAATACCAAAAGAGGAAAATGAGAAGGGATGAATAGGCGAACGAGGGGGTTGTTGGAGATGTAAAAAGACATATGGTATATTGGGGGGGGGCCGGAGAAATCAGGAAAATGGGAAATGAAATGTAAATAAAGAATATATCCAATAAAAAAAAGGGTAAGTCACATACCCAGCACTAGATGGCCAAGAGCAAAAAAAGCCTCCTTTTCTTTTTTTTAAGCCACTGATTCCACTTAGTGCTAAGAGCATGTTCACAAATATAGGGCCATCTATTGGAGTGTGGGCAGTTTATCAGTGACTCGATTACTGAAAAAAATCAACCTAACTCCCTCCCTCTTCAAGCAGACATTAATTGCTACAACCTTCTCAGATAGGGGAGGGACACCATAAACTCATCTTTTATACATACCAGGACTTTGTCTGGCTTGGTGTTTTACAAGAGTCTCAGCATCTATGAATTCCTATGTCCAATGATGCCATCACATCTGTAATATACTGTTTCTTTGCAATCTTCCACTACCTCTAGTTCTTTAACCTCTCTGCCCACTTCCATGATGATTTCTGAGCTTGGGGAGGAGGAGTGATGTAGATGTCCTATTTAGGACCAAACAGTTGAGCACCCATTCTCTGAAGGATTGCCAATTTTTTATCTCTGTATTAATCATGCAACAAAATACAAGATTCTCTGATGAGGGTTGACAGCTGCACTAATCTACTGGCATAAAGATAAGTATATAGGAGAAAGCTTAATATACTATGTCCATTTAGCAGAATAACAGAAGTAAATTTTCTAGCCTCATAGGGTCTATGGCAGACCCATTTTCTGGATTTTGGCCTAGCTAACGGTACCAGGCATAAAGTCCATCTATTGATGCTAGCCTTAAATCCAATCAGAATGTGGTTGGTTTCTTCCATAACATTTATTTCATGCTGCGATTGCCCCAGTTGAGCATATCTTGCCTGTCTAGTTATTATTGTAGCTTATGGCATTCACAGTTGGGTGAGATTATTAGTTACCTTTCTCCCCCTGGAGCTTGAATAATACCTTTTACCACTATCAAAACTATCAGATTTGGATGAGGCTTTCAGGTAGGTACCATTTCTATTTCTCCATATCCTGTGACTAAAGTGTGTGTTGTCTTTAGTAGTTAAGTCCTTCCAACAAGTTCTTTTTGGTACTAAACAGCAGTGGCAATAGCTTATAATGTTTGCAGGTTCTGCAGGATCTCTCACTAACAACTTGAAAACACATGACACTGGGATTTTTATTTGATAGTCTATAGTGTCTGGAAAAATAATTACTCCTTCCCCCACTGTAAGTAACAAAACCACAAAAACATGTGTGTGTGTGTGTGTGTGTGTGTGTGTGTGTGTGTGTGTGTGTATCTATTAGTGACCTGCTTGGGAAGCATTAAAACCTGTAACTGTTCTGAACTTTGGGGCTGATATTCCTAATTCAAGGGCTATCTCAAGAACAAATAGTCAGCTTCTCCAACCTACAGTGGTCAGTCTATATGGCTTACAGAAGTCTTTAATGTCATAGCCACTTCTTTACCATCCCTTTTCACTCCCACTACAATTAACTCTTTCTCTGTTTCCTCATTTGCCTCTTTCCCTTATTACTACCTATGTCTGATCTACTCACAGTTATCATGTATTTGACTGATAGTCAGGGCATAAAAAGATCCATCCCTGTGACATGGATCTGGAAGCACTGAAGCATTTAACTCTTTCTGTACTTTGTGTCTGACATTTCTAACTCCCAAGCCACCTTGAGAACAAATAGTCATGAGCCTCTCAAGATGAGAATAAAGTGGACTCTGAGTAAGTCTGTTTAAGTAGACTGAAGGCTCACTCTCCAGTAGTGCATATCCTCTGGTCCTATAATCTGTTCTCATGCCTTGGAATCTGAGAATGGGGAAGTATTACTTTTATGGCCAAATGATTATCCACAAATTTGGCAATCAGAGACAATTATTAATAAGGAAAAGCCCAAGGACAGTGAATATAATCTGCCTAGCCCCAGAGAATTAATTTTTCATCCCTTAGGATGATTTCTTGTTCCAGTCATTCTTTATTTAGGTGGCTACCTAGTGATTGCTCTTGCTGCTTAGCAACCACCATTTCCAGCCTTCCCTGAACGTCAGGAGGAGCTGCTCATATCGGCACCATCAAGATATTTTTTTTTGAAGAATACTTTATTTTTGTGGAAAATCAACCATGTAAAACACAACTCTCCAATGCATATTGTTTGAAAAAACTGTTCACACCAGTGTAACACTTAAATTTGAAATTGCAGATTTTGAATGGCACAAAACAGAAACGTAGGCATCTTTTTAAAAAAATCATGCGTATTTGTATATAGGCAGACAGTGTTGGTGAGCCTCTTAGGTCATTTAATTTCCAGCCATYCTCTTGTCATTCCCTTATGAATCAGGTCTCATTATTCCTGTGTTTGCCCTAACAGTATATATGTGATGAATTTGCCTGCTATTCCAGAATGTTAATATTTCACATCATTCTACAGAAGCAGAGACAATCAGCTCAATCTTATTTAGATGGATAGACATAGAAGGTATGAACTGAAATTAGTCAGAATATGGTGATTCATCAGAGAATCAATCAATGTAAAGGTCACTAATTTCTCCAAATGATTTTTAGCCTGCTTTGCAGTCTGTCTGGGTTTAATTTTCTCTATTAAATTATCCTGGGTATGCACAATGATTAAGTCAGTAGCACTTGGTATAATTAATTCCTGATTTTAAGGCTCTTGTAGATTTTTCTTTTATGCTCCTGGCCTTTTCTATAGATTGATCCTTACCTATGTTAGGAACCCTTGACTTACTTGCTCCTTTGGGCAGGAATTTGTCTTAGGGATGCTGGTCAAGGCGAGCCACTGGGATTTTCCAAGCCTTGGATTTCCTGTTTGTGAAATGGGATAACACCAACACTCATTGTAACTTTAATTTTTTCAAATCCTATTTTTAATGATGGTTCTTAAATGTCTTAACCTCCCTTCTAGTCTGTCATCCTCCAGAGGTAGTAGACAAGAAAGGATACTGGGGAAGTAGACCTGTTTAGAAATTGTTTTTTGAGCATCTCCTGTCTGTGTTGAGAGGAAATTAGCATGTTCAGTTTACAGTTCAGCAGCGGCAGCTCAGTCCACTCTCAAACACTTCACAGATACACCAGCAGGCCAGTTCGGTAGAGTTGGGACAGCAAACACGAATCAGCAGCGGCGGCACTACCTAGCAGAGACAGCCAGGCCTCAGCCTTCACAAGAGTCTGCAGGAGGGACCAGGGCCAACACGAATGCCAGGAGTTCTCAGCTGTGCTTTTTTCGGCTCAGTGGAGACGAGCATTGCCCAACTAGCTCTAAAAGTCCAGCCTCTATCACCGTTCTCGGAGTCCTTTTTAAACTCCCTGCAAACATCACGTATCCTCCATAGGTCTTGCCTCGGCCTGTGTCTTGCCTCAGCATGTGAGTTTCGCTCAGCTGACATCACTCTACCAATCAGCCCATGTCCTGCGAAGTGGCAAAAGGCTGCAGCACACCACCAGAAGATTCTTTGGTACATTTCTCTCTATGGAGCCCCAACAAATGGAGCTCAACTACACAATGTAAGGTGGACCCATACTTGAGTGTCATTGGTGAAGAATACTTCACATGTCCTTTCACATGCTTGCTTTAGCAGAACATCCTTTTTCCTGTGTCTGAATCAGCAAAACATTCCTTCATGTGTTTGCCTTAGCAAAACACAAACCGACTTTCCAAAGAACCCTTAAGTTTCTACTTCCACCTGTGGTCCAGCACGCTAAGACTCCAATGACTACTTGAAGTACTTTAACAAAATGGCTAAAAGATGGATGAGGTCAAAAGTTCACAAAGCATGGGAAGACTTGGGAAAGTGTTGCCTGTATCTGCACAGGCCAAATCAAATTAGCAGATGTTGAGAATTTCAAGTTTCTTTCTTCTCTTAGCTCCTTGATTTACCCCAAGCTTCCAAAGCTTATATTTACCATCTGCACAGATCATCTCAGTGTTCATTAGACAATGAAATTCCTTTTTCTTTATGTTTAGCTTTGAATGGGGCATTCTAAGAAATACTCAGGTAATATGAAGAATGCAGAGATCAGAAAAGTTTTATTTGTTCTTTTTAGTTTTTAAGAGCATGTGTCTGATCTGAAGTCAGTTGAATAGACTAGGATCATCATCATCATCATCATCATCATCATCATCATCATCATCATCATCATCAAATCCATCAGCTGCTAACATTTTCTGAAATTTCAGGGTTGGCTGAAGAACCTCACCAGGGAATCAGTTGTATCTCTGCAGTATTATGTTTTACTCTTTTCTATCCAAAAAACAGTACTCCATTTCCCCAGAGAGCTCTGGCTTCACCATCGACAACAGTGGGGCAATTTCCACAGCAACAGATTTGGATTTTGAGAGAGACATGAGAAGGTAATGCTGTGCTCGTTTTTCTCTAGAGATACTTGTCCTTTGGCTGGAAGGTCCCCTTTTGAAAAAATTTGCTCTTAATGTGCTTCTCGCACAAAGATGCCCTTGGTACTCTCTTAGAAATAGAATTAGCACCCATTTGTCATTGTGCCATTGCTGCTTTGGGTGTCTTGGGGATGCTTGCTGTGCTACTTGCTTTCATCACAGTGAAGATTATTTGGTAGTTGTGTTTGTACCCTGCCAGGTAAATGGGCAGGTTGCGTCTCCAGATACCAGTAATGCGGAATTGCTTTTTAATGTAATAATCAGAATTTTTAAAAGTTAGAACACTGCTGCTTTCTTATCCATCTGCATCAGCTAAGCAGGTCATCATGGATTGAAGTTAGCATTTTTATTTTTATAATGATTTAATACTTACCCTTTTCAATTATATAATTTGTATCAAAGTATTTCATAGGAAAAAGAAGTGGACTCTGAAGTCATTCCAATAAAATTTCTCCTACCTTTCATAAGTGAGTCTTTGATACAATGAAAGTTGAGAATGGAAAATATCCAAAGCAGTTTCCTGGATAACAGAGGCCCAGCAAAAACTGGCTGCCCACACATCATATATGTCAGGTCCTACTTCAGGAGATTCAGAGTCCACAAACAAATCATCAAGACAATCATCAGGTTGCTGCTGGGGATGTAGCCCGTGAGTTAGACAGTTTCTCTATCGCACATGGGGTCTGGGGCTTTCATCCTCAGCACTGCATCAACCAGAAATCCTACTCTATATCCATATTCTCAGTACCAAGGAGGGAAGACAGGAAGACCACAATCTCAAGATCATCTTTGAGTACATAATGAGATCAAGGCTAGCCTAAGCTACATAAGACTGTCTTAAACAAAAACATACCCTATATATTTATAAGTGTTAAGATTTGTTAGCAAATGAAAATTTATTGAAGTTTGGAAAAGGAACTTTTTTTCTGGGTTCCAATGAAAGCTTTGTTTGTTTGACCTCTGAAATCAGAGAAAAGAAGAGTAGACACGGGGAACACTGATTCCAGAATGGGAGTACTAATGGCTGCCTGGCCAAGATGGCAGTTTATTCCCTGCACCTAGGGCATGTCCTTCCTTCTATCTCTTTCCTGCTGCAGAGTTAGTTGCCTGGGTTGCTGAAGTGACCTTTACTGAAATAAGGAAAATTTTGGATAAGAACTGATTTTCATCAATTCTCTTTCTTGTTAGCAATCTTTGTTTTGTGGATGATGTGTGGCAGGACATATGTCACAGTGTACTCGTGGAGGCCTGAGAACCACACTGTGAAGGGAATATCCCCTTCCACTGTTGCTTGAGTTCTAGGGATCTAGTTCAGGTAGAGACAAGCAACTTAACCACAGAACCATCTTACTAGGCTTGATTTAATTTTTTTAAATTGTTGATTTTTTAAACTTAAAAAAATGCAAAATCCTTTTCTTTTCTTTTCTTTTCTGTTTTTTTTTTTTTTTTTTTTTTGGTTTTTCGAGACAGGGTTTCTCTGTGTAGTCCTGGCTGTCCTGGAACTCACTCAGGCTGGCCTCGAACTCAGAAATCAGCCTGCCTCTGCCTCCCAAGTGCTGGGATTAAAGGCGTGCGCCACCACCGCCCAGCTGCAAAATCCTTTTCTTGAAAGGAGGAATAGGGCCATGAAATCACTTGCTTGAATCCTGAAGAAGATGCTAGGAAGGCTCACTGTGGTTCCCCCTCTCGTCGTTATCCAGCCATTCCAAAGTGAAATCAGAGCTATGAATAGTGCTCCTGTCATTTCCCTATTTTTGTCGTTAATACTTCTAAGAATTATATCATTTGAGACAGGGTCTGACTCTGAGGTCCTAGCTAGTCTGAAGCTCACTATGTATACCAGCTAGACTTTAACTCCAGATAGTGTTGGAATTAAGGGCATGTGCCACAATGCTTGGTTAGAATTATTTCTTGAAATGTCTTCATTCTTTTAGGTAGATTGACTTTTTTTTCATCAATAATTTTCCTATAAATCATCAATTTCTTGTAAGAGAAATTTTGAAATAAGTTGAGAAGTGGCCTGGAGAGAAGGCAGATGCTCATTTTGGTGTCAATTACTGGTATATTTCAACTTCAATAGATTTTTTTTCCTGAAGAAAGTAGATCTCTCTATTTGCCTAGAGCTGGAGTTTGTTGGGATGAAATCTGAACAGCACTAGGGAAGTTAGGAGTCATGATTACAGGGGATCACCATCTAGGGATGAGAGTGGTCATCACTGAAGAAGGAAATTTTCGTTTTCCTCTCTTCCCCTCATCTCTGTGAAATAAAACCTCATTAACTGTGCTACCATCCTGATGTTACAGCGACTAATTTGTTTTGAAGGCTTCTTCCTGTTTTATTTGTTTTTTTTTTTTTTAAAGTTTCTTATAGCCTTGTAATCTCTATTCTCTTGTCTCAGCAGGATAGTGTGTCCTACCATGCTGGACCACTCCTAAAATGTCCTTGGCACCCATTTGTTTTTAGTAAAAGAAGTCAATGTTTAAATGATACAAACCCATAGCCATTAGTGACTTTTGTACAGAATGCTAGACTTTCCATAGTCTCCCACCCCCCTTTTATAGAAATTAACAAACTTTAAAGAAAAATGTAAATACTTCGGGAATTTGTGTGTCATCCCTACGCAGCAGCCCTGCCAATCTCCATAATGTTTCAACTTTGTGTCTGTAGAGCCAAAGCTGGCACTTGCCACACTTTTAAAAAGTGTTTATAGCCTCTTCTGTCAGTTGATTTGGCTCACTTGCTTCTTTACAAAGTCTTAGCCATTTCAATTGCTAAAATAACTGGGAGTACTGCGAAGGAGTCAATTGCTGTTAGATCCTGCTTTAGTGGAAGTCTGCTGTTTGTCAGGAAGTCTTAACTGTCTTTTTTGTGCTTGTGCCTTTAGGTTTTCACTGATTATTAAAGTGGTTGATCCTGGAGGCCTGTTTGCTACTGGAAATTTAAAGATTTCCCTCATCAATGTCAATGATAAGGACCCTACTCTTGCCTGCAGGTAAGGAACGTATTACTTGACACGACCTTGAAAAGTTAGTCTTTCCTTCCTTCTTTTTTTCTTTTTTAGCTGAGAATGAAGCAATTTAGCAAGCATTGTATAAATAACCAATGCAGGAAAAGAGTCCAGAAAAGGTTTACTTAAAACTGAAACTAAAGATAATTTTAAAGTATAAAAATATATTGAAATTGCAAGAAAATAAGGTGTTATTCATGTAATGCATCCTTAGTATCTGAGTAGTAGTTTAGCTGTTATTTTTCTTAAGGGAGATTCTAGTCAGTGTTGCAACCAGAGGTTACAGAAGCACATTGAGGTCAGTATCTCTGTAAAGCTAGCATGTACCCAGAAGCGTAAGAGCACAGAGATCATACATACAGGTTCTAGAGCAAAGAGGCTTGTGGTCAAACCCTCTCTGGACTACCTTGATGTTTACTTCTGGTTCTTTATTCAACTATTAGTTTTCACATCTATCAAATATAGATGAACACGGTCCTGATTTCCTAGAGGAGTGCCTTCAGGGAAGAAAGAGTAGCCCATAATAAGTCTTAGGATTTTGTGTAAACTGTAGCTAAGCTATCAGTGTGTGGTGGAGCTACTTCTGTCATGAATATGGTTTCCATTGTGCCACACACCATCCAGTTCGTATACCTTAAGCACCACGAGGATAGAAAACACAGCTTGTACCATGCCGATAACCTTTTCTTTTAAAACAAGCTTATTCAATATTGAAAACGGGGTCTTGAGTGTTACCTCCACAAACTCGACTCTGCACCACAAAGTCAACATCACACTGGATGAAGAAATTATAGTTGGGAAGATGATTGCAATGTGCCAGGCAACTGATGAAGATAACCTGGGAGTGTTAACCTTTGGGCTGGATACGGTGGATGATTATTTTGCAGTGGACAAAGGTAGGCTTAAGCAATTGTATTTCTGTCTCCACAACACACATGGTTTCTAGAGGGGCATGAGGGAGACTTTGAAAATGTCCTATGAGTAATTCTATAGGGTCAGCATCCTACTTATTCCTATGCTAATACATATCTCTTCATGACTGTTATGTATATTATTTTTTTAAAGATTCATTTATTATCATATGTAAGTACACTGTAGCTGTCCTCAGACATACCAGAAGAGGCTGTCAGATCTCATTACAGATGGTTGTGAACCACCATGTGGTTGCTGGGATTTGAACTCAGGACCTTCAGAAGAGCAGTCAGTGCTCTTAACCACTCAGCCATCTCTCCAGCCCCTGTTATGGATATTATTAACTTTACACTTTATTTGCCCTTTTAACACATTTTCTTAGACCTACCTCAACTTTATTCTACTTCAGGGCCTGTGAGGGAGAACCTGATTTGACTTGGTAGAGTTGTCTTTCTTTCTTTCTTTCTTTCTTTCTTTCTTTCTTTCTTTCTTTCTTTCTTTCTTTCTTTCTTTCTTTCTTTCTCTCTTTCTGTCTTTCTGTCTTTCTGTCTTTCTTTCTCTTTCTCTCTGTCTGTTTCTCTCTCTTTCTTTCTTTCCCTTCCTTCCTTCCTTCCTTCTTTCCTTCCTTCCTTCCTTCCTTCCTTCCTTCCTTCCTTCCTTCCTTTGGTTTTTTTTTAAGACAGGGTTTCTCTGTATAGCCCTGGCTGTCCTGGAACTCACTCTGTAGACCAGGCTGGCCTCGAACTCAGAAATCTGCCTGCCTCTGCCTCCCGAGTGCTGGGATTAAAGGCATGCACCACCACTGCCCCTCGAGTTGTCTTTCATTCCTGTTTAATCATGCCTTCTGGGGTGAGGCAGTGTAATACCTGCTCCGCGAAGTAAGCTTGGTTCTAACTCTCTGTCTTGGAATCTGACTGCTTCATTAATTTTTTTCCTCACAAGTCCAAGGCTGGAGGATTTGTATACCAAGTCATGAGTAACGGACTTTCTTCATATACGGTTTTCACTGGCTCACAGAATTCTTCAGTGATGTGAGGCTCTTGCTGCTTGCTAAAAGTGGGACCTGGCTTGACCATGAACTTTTATTGGGAGTGTTTTTTCCCCTGCCTTTTTTCCCCATGTCACACTGTCCTGGATTGTCTCTCAAACAATCTTCTTGTACTCACATTCTGATCTTTATGGATCTCTTAGATTGGCTGCCTGTTTTACAGTTAGCTCCCCTGCATTTCTACATAGTCACTAGTGAGTTTTTGAATACTCAAATTGGGCCATATTTCTTCCTGTTCAAAAATCCACTCAGTTTGCTCTTTGCACTTGAAGTTTGTCCCAGACTTCTTATTTTACCACTGGGGACCTGTCTCTCTGGCCGTTATCTTGTTCTCCACCACTGTTGCCCTCCCACAGAACTCCCATGCTGCTCTGATTCTTTCTTCCTTTTCCTGTTATTCTGAGCCAGCAAGTAGGCTGTCAGCCTTGAGACCCTGCCCTTGCATTTTCTAAGCACCTGACCATTAGACATTATTACCTGTAAAAAAATTACATTATAGAGCTCATTTCCATAATAACATAATTTTTGCTTTTCTACACATATTGAGGGCTGTATCCAAGCTTAGAATATAAATTCCATAAATATGGAGATTTTATGTCATCATACTGAATCTAATAGCTGCAATGCATACCTGCTACATAGATGACACTCAGTCAATATTTGTTGGATTTAAGTGATGCATGAATAAGAAGTTATGTTCTAGCAGCACTTTTATCTGTGGTTCTCTCTGCAGGGAATCATCTCCCATTTACTGATATTTTCTTCTGTTATGTAACTTTCAAGTCCTAGAAAATTAGGATTTCTTCTATAGAGACTTCCTTATTCTTCTAAGTAAAAACATTTTTGTTTTCCTACCCATTAGCACAATATGATTAATAGCACATTTAGTGATAAATAACTTAACACTGTGCATACACTTTGAATTAGCTCCCTAATTCTAGAGAATAGGACATAATTGTTACTTTCTTTTTTCTGTAGCTATACATATAACAAAGTAATTTTAAAATGACAGTCTGATCCCACTGAGCAGTATGTGTTGTTTTGTTACAGAGAAGGGGACCGTGGTTACAACTAACCATCTAGATGTGGAGAAAACTGGGTTTGCAAGTGCTCTGTCCTTCTCTATTAAGGCGTGTGATGGTGATCAGAGGTGTGCAGTGATTCCAGTGGCTATCTACATTCGTGGCATTAATGACAACCCTCCTTTCTGTGATCAGTATCTGATTAGGTGAGCATGCAAAAGGCAGAAGCAAGAACTCAGATTGGGCAGAGAGAAGGAAGGGCTGTTGGATTTATCAGCTCACTATGACATGTGRTTGATCAAGTTTAATCTTGGTTACTCAGAAATGCTCCTCACAAATAGCCTGGTGGTCTTTTTGTGGCTGAAAGTCGAGTTTCCAAGATCTGAAAGTGAGATCTGGGGTTGTAATGGCTCTACTTCTGTCATGATTAATGGAAGCCCTTCTGTTTTGGTTTGTAAAATGACTGCCAATATATCTCTTTGAAGAATGGTTGTGAAGAATTAATGGACTAATTTTGGGGACTGTTTCAGCATAGTGCTGAGCAGCTGCTATCACATAATACCCTTATCATGCATCTGCAATGATCACCAGAAACCCTTACCACTGAATCGATTTCTGGTTAAAGATTTTGTTCCTATCTCAGTAAAATATTTGCCTAGCAGGAACAAGGACCTGAGTTCAGTACCCATGACACACATAAAAAAGTCAGGTATGGTAGCAAGCTTTTGGATACTTAGCCCTTGAGGATGGAGTGGGGGACACAAGCAGGTCACTGGGACCCACTGGCCTGGCAAATAAGCTTACTTTAGAAAGTTCCAGACAAGTGAAGAAAGTATGTCTAAAAACAACAAAACAACCACAACCAAACAAAAGAGTGGACAGTTCCTAAGGAGCAGTACCCTAGAGTGCGTACTCATGTACCTGCATACCCACATACACCCGCACACAAAGCCCACACACACAGACTCTGCCCTTGATTTTGAAAAATGTAACCTGGTTCATATGCCATATATTGTGTAACTTTCTAAGTGAGAACATAGTAAATCTCCATATTTAAATCGCTGGTAATGGAAGGAAAATGATATGACAGTGTGGCTAAAGTTTTGATGCAAAATGTTTCATGCAGGGATATGATTTGATGCTAAGTAAGTAATGAAGAATTCCAAGTTTCAGAACTGTTGACTTTTGGCATGTGGAGAAGAGGTCTGCATGCTTTTCCATGTGGTTATTCTGCTCTTCCTGTTCCTCCCCCAAACCCTGGCCATCTGCCTGAGAACCCGTCTTTTCTGTTTCTCCTGTTATCTCTCTCCTTCCTTAAGACCTTCTGTTGCTTCTAACCTCTCTTTCTCTTCATGGCCTATACCTCCATCACTCTCAGCTAGGAGATTCACATAAAGAGAAAACGTCTTTCTGAGACTGGGCTACCTCACTTAATATAATAATCCCCACATCAATCTATTTCCCTGAAATTTACTTGATTTTATTTTTATTTACAAATGAATAAAATTCTGCCAGGTATATGTACCACATTTTATTATTCATTCATTAATAGTTGTACATTGAGACTACTTTCATTTCCTAGCTATTGTGATGAGAGCAGCAATAAATCTGGATGTGCAAATATCTCTGTGGTAGGATATAGAGATCTTTGCTCAGAGGTAGCTGAGTCACATAATAGTTTTATTTTCAATTTTTTGAGGAGCTTATTTATCCAGTAGCTATACCAGATTGCACTCCTCAGAAATAGTTTCCTACATGATGCTCTAAGGAGGGCCTGTCTGCTCCAGGATTATCAAGGCACATACATAGACCTTAATCAAAAGTAGTGGATGTTTAAGGGATAAGCATTTAAGGGATAAGATATAAAAGAATGCCTATATATATTGATTTTTCTTCTTGAACAATTGAACAGGTACACAGGCAAGGAAGAGATTGCAAAAGACACAGTTGTTGCTAAGCTCTCATGCCATGACCTTGACAAACCTCCTGACACAATTCATTATGCTCCAAGCTCTGGCCCTGTAGGATCTGGATGCCTATTTGAGCAAGTACCAGATGCCAAAAATTTCATTCAGGTGAGTCCCAGTGTTTGTTATTCCAAGGTCTTTCCCAAGGAAATGGAGTCACATCATAGCCAATTGGATCAGTGTTAGTAGGTTCCAAGGGAGGAGTCCTGGTATAGCAGAGGAGAATTCTGGGCTCCTGTGCTGTCTTACCAGAAGGTACTTGGGTAAGTACTTCTTTGTTTCTGCCATCAGTTTCTCCTTTTATAATTATCATAAAAACAATTCACTTTCTCCTGAGCTGGGGAATTCAGAAGCTAAGAACACATGTTGACTTCCTTAGAGATCAGTCTGTACAACAGCATGTGTGACCATGGCTTGCTCTACTGGCACTGGCAGTCAGTAAAACCAGCTCCTCTTCAAAAAAGTCATACTTTCTACTGGCCGAGCATGAAGACTATAGGTTCTTTTCTTTTTCTACTCATGATTTTGCCTTGACAAAATTACTTTTCCTAAGCCCCAATTTCCATGACATTTATTTCAGAGTGTCAATCTGTGATAGCTTCCATAGTTCCTTACCCCATGCCTCAGTATCACCAACTATCCTCATTCCGTTCCTGCTGTTAGCTAGAAAATATGACTTAGAAACCCACAGATGAATCCTTTCTTTCTCTTATCCTTGACCCCCTGATTTTTTTTTTTTTACAAAGTTTATAGCTATACAGTAAGTTCTTGCATAACTGTGAAATTTGGACATTTGGGACCAGAACCAGGTTTATACTGGGTTGATACTCATTTTGTAATTTTGTAATACAAACCTGAAGTGTCATTATTTAGGCATGCCTTTCCACACAATGTTCATTCAAAATATTTCAATGTTTTGCCTCTGGCAGCACCATTAGCATGCAGTGTAGGTTATGATCTACATAGTCTTCTGTGCTGGAGCATTCCCTTAAAAATTAAGCTATTATGGCGGGGACTGTAGTGTCCTGTTGTTCCACCATTTATATATTTTAGCTACTGCTGGACTCACACATTCTGAAATGTCATCCAAGGAAATAAAAATGGCCAGTGTTTTCAGACTGAGTTTTTAAAACATGTATATTAGAAGTTTTGGTTCTGGGCCAGTGAGGTGGCTCATTGGACAAAGGTACCTGCTTGGCTATCTAAGTTCCATCCCAGGTGTCTGCAACGTGGAAAAAACGGACTCCTGAAAGTTCTTCTCTGACTGCTCTCTCTCTCTCTCTCTCTCTCTCTCTCTCTCTCTCACACACACACACACACACACACATACACAAAACAGATTAAAAATTAATTTTCTTAATTTTGTTCTATAAGGTTACCAAGGATCTGGATTATGAAAACCCAGAGGTGGTTGCAGCAGGACACATGTATGAAATAATGATATCAGTATTTGATGACCTACATCCATCTCATACAGGTAATCATTATAGACTGTTCAAGGCTGGTCAGTGTGCTATAACCATTGGAAGGAAAGACTTTATACCTTTTAGCAGCATCTTAAATAACATAATTCTTATATCATGGTCTGGCTAGAGATATTGGCTTTAAAAAATGCAAGAGGGTGTGGATTCTTGTTTTGATCCATATATATATACACACATATATAATAATTGTATTGTATATAATATATTTTTCTTTATACATGTAAATTGCTCATATATATATATATATATATATATATATATATATATATATTTGATTCTCTATGTTAAATAATACCAGATACATCTGACTTGGAAAGAGCTTGATATCAGGTAATCTGTAGCCCACACATATAGGTAATTGTTGTCTTAAATACATCTTAATTGAATGATATTGCAAGACATAATGCTGTTATTAAAACAAACAATGAGTTACTTGACAATTTCTACAGTTCTTGAACTCAAAGGATGTACAGGGCATGGCTATTGCTCTCTCATATAATGTCATGTCATAGCTTTTCCACCATTTTGTGCTGGCCTATGATAAGTAAGCCTTTGATGCAGTGAGATTCAGTTTTCCAAGACTGCAAGATTATAAAATTCTTAACACATAGAGATTTAATAGTTGCGATTTTGCTGACTGTGAACTACTATTATTTTGACATGTTTGAATAAGGTGCTAAGGATCCAGAGCAGAATGATTAGGAGTTGGGGTGCTAAGTGAGCTGCCTGATTCCTACTTTTGATAAAATGAAAGTATACATTAAGTTTCCTAAGGGGTTGGTACTTGTTTAACAATTACACATCAGCAGTTTTAGACTTTTTTGGAGGGGTATGGGGCTATATAGAATTGTCTGTGGATATCCTCAGAATTTACAGGTTACAAGCATCGCTCCATTACTGATAAATCAAAAGTCATTGGAAGAACTTTAAGTTTAATCATAGAAAGGTACTGTATGGTAATGAAGAACCTAGAATAAGGGCACAGTTGGGTTTTGTTCTCTTGTGAGAACTCTGAATCATTGCTGATGGTTGCCTTGATAATTGGGTTGAGTTGGATTCTGAAGCAAATAAAGAGTATACTGTCCTTCATGGATGCAGAAGGGAGGAATTATAGAAGACATTTATGTGTTTGCATCCAAATAGTGCTTAAGTCTGACCTATATTCAATACACCTCGTATTCTTTCAATCTGTCTTGACTCAATGATGCAAAAATTTTAGCTGAGTTGCTGTGATTGAATATAAAATGCTCCCCTCAGGATTGGGTTTGAACACTTTATCCCCAGATGGTGACACTGTTTTGGGAGGTTGTGGAATGTCTGGAAAGTGGTYGTTACTGAGTCACTGGCAGTGTGTCATGGGATTTATATCTTGTCCCTACTTCCTGCTGTCTTTCTGTTTCCTGATCTGCTGAGGCATGAGCAAACATCCTCTACTTTCTCCTGCCACACATTCTCAGCTTTAACCAAGAGTCAAAATCCTTTCTCCATTAATTTGCTTTTTTTGGGTATCTTTATTCCAGCGATGAGGAAAATAGCTAAAACAGTGGCAAAGTTAAAATGGTGGTTTGTAGATTTACACAGCTACCAGGATAAAATGCTATTTTAGGGATAAGAATCAAAGCATGACATTTTCCCCAGAAGCATTCTTGAATTTTCTTTGAAGCTATTGCGAGAACATCATGAAGAAGTCTATCATACAGTCCAAAGTGACCTTTTAGGATGGATTTTTTTTTCTTGTAGCTAAATAAACTTCCCATTTCACCAGATTTGAACCTTTCTTGAACAGGGCAGAGATAAAACATCTTTTTCAGTAAGATATTTTCTCTGGTCTTCACTTGCCAACATATTCACAGTAATTGCTCATAAAATATGCTTACAACATTGCATGTTTCCCTCCTTTTCTATAGGCCTGCTAATTCACATAATTTCTAGTCTTTGTGCATGCAATAAAAAATCATAGTATGGTAGAGCTATAAAGAGCACTTGCTATTGCAACATATGAATTTTGATTTCTTGATTTTTTTGACTTATTGAAAGAAATATATGGGTCTAAAGTAAGTTATTTGTTTCTGTAGTACAGCATGCATTGAATGTCTTAGGGAATCATGCTTACTGTTGAGATTGTGATGAAAGCTGTGGAGGCTATCCTTGAAAGTAAACATAGTAGCCTAGTCTAGAAGCTAAAGCATGCCATTAAGTCTCTGAAATAAGGGTCATATAGATCTCAGACTGAATTTTACTATTTGATGTATGTCACACAGAGTTTTAGAAGCAGCAATATACCAGAATTCTTTTGAACATGAATGCTATAGACAATCTGCTAAAGGAGAAGTTCATGGCCAACCAAGTCTGGGAAGAATGCCTACCTGGAGATTCAAAATAAACAATAGTCTAGCAGGAACCCAAAGATGTCTTGCCATAAAAACCTCTTAAATTTTATTTAATTGAGGACTTTGCATTTGACACATTCATGTCTCAGAGATGTTAATGGCCAGAATAGTTTGTTCTGCCATCTACTCCTTTGTAATATTAGAACTTTCACCTTTGTAATATTAGACATGAATTTAGTTCTGTTCATCTCAGTCTCTTTCCTGTGAAACTGTGGCAGTAATACCAATGTTCCACTTAGTGTCTTGCATATGATATTCTAATTTTACCTTAAAAATATTTTCCTGCGTTCAAGTTTCTTCCTTTTCTGTTTTAATATCAAAATAGTTCTTTTCAACAACTCTCTAATAGGCTACCTTAGCTTGTTAGCCCAAAGCACAGGGTTCCTTCTTTTACTGGTGATGTGCAAAACTTGAAAAAAACCCTTAGTTTATTGTTACTTCACTTAATGATTTGATTGTATGTGTGTGCCCAGTGGGGTGGGTCATGCCATAATGTACACGTGGAGCTTAGAAGACAACTCGCTGCTGTGCATTCTCTCCTTCCACCATGTGAGTCTGGAGGATTGAATTTAAGTCCTCAGGCTCGGGATCAGGCACCTTTACCTACTGAGCAACCTGGCTGGCCAGTGATAACTCCTTCCAAGGGAAAATTGTTCCAAAGAAGTTTGTGATAACCTCTCTTGTAGATAATATGTACTGTGCATACATTTATTATATTACATACACATATGCATTAATAAAATAAACTATAAAATGTAGTACCTTAGACATTTTTGCTGAACTGTTTTGGCTAGCCACGGATTTCATCTGGATATTGTCTTATGTTCCTTGCTGCTGACACAGATATCTGATAAGAAGTAACAATGAGGGAAGATTGGCTCATGGTTTGAAAAGATATAGACCACTAGGGGATAGTAAGGGTGGCAGTAAGAGTTGAATGAAGCCAATTACACTGCATCCTCAACCACGTAGCAGAGACTAAACAGGAAGAGGAGTTACATTATAAAACCTCACCCCACCCCTTTCATCCAAGGAAAATCCTCTTTCTAAGGGTTCAACAGCCTTCCCTAATGGCACCATCACCTGGTAATCACGTGTTTTAATACATGAGTCTGTGGAAATACCAATCATTTGGAGGTAGAGAGACTTCTGATGTCGTTTCATAATCTTTTGCTAATTCTGATACTGGGGACATGTTTCAGTAGTTTGTAGAGTAAATCAACAAAAAGGTATTAATTTGATGTTCAATTTTACAGTGACTGTGACAATCCTTGTGGAGATTGCTCCTGACAATGATTTCAGCCCCAAATTCCAAGCCTCACACTATGTATTTTCAGTTCCAGAAACATCAGGAGGTAATAATATTCTAAATTATTTAACATTAAAGCATACACAAGGAAACACATATCAGATGTCTTCTGAGGAGCTGATGGAAAAGGAACATGAACATTTATAGAACATAAGCAGGTATAGGAGTGTGGTTGGACATAAGATCTTCAGAAGAGTTTCTTGTCATTGGCGATGCTCTCAAAGTCATCCTGATGACCTCCCAAAGGCTACTTTGAGATTTGATATCAGTTTTAGGGTTTGTTTTTGTTGTGAACAAATGCACACTATTACTTTACTTCATTTCTTATCCTTTGCCTCTAAACAGTGACTAAGTGTCAAGAAACAGGAATAGTGTGGTTTTTATTTATACAACCAAAATCATATGCCCAACAATGGTCAAGGTTTTAGGTGTAAAATCAAGATGAAGGCTTAGGTTCTATCTCTGTTCTAAATTAGATATGTGTTAGGACATAGTGGTTAACCTAATTTTATTTGGAAACACAGCAATGGTAATAGTTACAATTCTGTCATTTAAGATGGGCACATATTCCTTCCTCAGAATCTCTGGATAGTGAGTCCTCCAGGCTTGACCTGAATACTTCGAGTGATAGGACTGACCTGAGATCAAGTCAAACTGCGTTGTAAGCACATCATGTTGTAGCAGAGAGACCATGAGTACAAATGTCAAAGGAAACTGGCTTTAAACCTGTCTCTGCTACCAGAAGTTAATGATATCAGCAACTCGCATATCTATGTACATTTGATATTTTTCTTTTCCTATAAATTCATAAGAACAACTTTTGTAGTATACAAAATTTGGACTAGTAAAGTTTGCTCATTTCTTAATAAATATATTTACTTCCTAAAATGGAAACATCCAAAGTAAAGTCTCCATGCTATTTTGGTATGTTAAAACCAGTAGTTTACTTAACACATGAGGTATATCTTGATATATTTAGACTAAGGTTTACATTTGTTTTAAAGTACTTAAGCAAAAGAAATGGGCCATTATTCTTTTAAAACTCTACTCCTTCAAGGGCAGGGAGAAATTATTATTATTATTATTATTATTATTATTATTATAATAAATATGGAATGCTTCATGAATTTGCATGTCATCCTTGCACAGGGGCCATGCTAATCTTCTCTATATCGTTCCAATTTTAGTATATGTGCTACTGAAGAGAGCACATGTAATTATATTATAAGAAATAAAAGGAAGAAAATAATTCAAGCCTGTGAAATAAAACAAAACTTGCCTATAGTTCAAGGACTTGAGAGGCAGAGGCAGGTGGATCTCTTGAGTTTGAGGCCAGCCTGGTTTTCATAGTGAGTTCCAGGCTAGCTTAGAACAGAACAGAACAGAACAGAACAGAACAGAACAGAACAGAACAGAACAGAACAGAAAATTAATAGAAATGGTGTTTTCCCCTTACTGAATTAATTAGCATAGAGCATTCAAATTTATCTAGTAGATTACATGAAAATTACAATTATGGAGCTCTATAATATTTAAAGTAAAAACTGATGATCTGTTATAAGCTGACAGAAATCTATGGAGGGAAGTAGGTGTAGGTAAAGAACTCCTTTATCAGTAGTGACTTAGAAGAAACAAGGAAACTGAATGAGCTGAGTTGCAGGTCACCAGGGAAAATGTACTCCATTTCCAGTATGTTTTGATGAGGTTTGACAGCATTCAGACTTCCATAATTACTCTATTTAAAATTCAGCTAAAGATGTTCAAGAGAACATTAGAGTTTATTGAAAGGTTAATTTTACACCTTCAGAAGAACATGCTTCTCATTGTACTTAACCAGGTGTTAAATGTGGAAATGATCCCATTATTGTCCAGGTCTGTAAAACAGAGATTAGTTTTATTGGTTATGTCTTCTCCATGACCAAGTATCCCTTATAATACCCTTTATATATATGATGCTGTCACTCAAGCAATAGACTAGTTCTCTTCTGGAACTGCCATAGAAGAAACCTTCTTTCCATGAAAGTTCTTCTCCTGTTGTTGCTATCACAATCTGTGCTCACTGCCTACTTAATAGTTCATTATAAGAGATGAAACTTGATTAAAAGAACATGCCAGATAAGGAAATATTCTTTGAGGTTGAAAGTGATGGGATGACACATACTCTTTCTTCTTCATGAATGCTTGGTGGAAACACCCAGACATGTCATGGTAAGCTATATATCATCATGTACCAGATCTTATAATTTAAGTATAAAATGATTGAAGGGTAGCCTATCATAGTTGTAATCTATTGCCATAAATATGCTATGTGCTAAATACCATACAGATTAGAGTAACATAGCAATAACTATTTCTAGCTTAGACATTCAAGAATTGCATTATCTTTCTGGTCTTTGCTTAAACTTGTGAGAGGCAGCTGGTGTTCAGTGTTTTGCTCTGGTGGGGTTGGGATGACTGAAGTGCTTTGTCCCCTCCCCCATCCTCTCCTTCTCAGGCTAAATTGAGTATGTTCTGAGAGTGAAGGAAGATGTATAGTTATAACTAGTGTGACTTTTAAAGGTATAATCAGGACAGCTCATGTGTACATGCATGTGTACACGTGTGTGTGTGTGTGTGTGTGTTAATGTGGCAAGAGAAAGTCAATCTAACCTCACAAATAGTTCTCATACCTTTGCCTGCATCAGGTTGACTAATATCTCATTGATTAAAGCAAATAACAAGCTAGAGTGCTAGGGTTGTCTGCATTGCTAGTAGTGGGGACACAGGAAGTGTAAAGAATATATAAAGTATATATGAATTTAGCCAATGCACTGTAGTTGCCATTCTTCTGAAAGACTACTAGTGAATATTATTAATCAGAAATATTCTGAAGGATTTTTTAAATTGGACTGTAGAATTAGCAGGCACAGATGTGAGTCAGACTCCATCACAATTAGTTGTGTGGCCTTGGGAAAATTAACATCACAGGGTCTCAGTTCCTTATGTGTAAAATGGAGGAAGTAGTACTACTGTCATCAGGCTGTTGGGAAGGCTCAGTGAGAGAATTATGCAAATAAGAAATATTTCTTACTTAACATTTATTGTATACCAGGCTTTCCTATTACTCTAAGTGCTTCAAGTATTTTAATTCACCTAGTCTTCATAACTTGGTTTGGTAGATACTTTTATTGCACTTAGTTTACAGAGAAAGAAAAAAAATGAAGGTGTCTATGGAATTGTCCATTGTTATATTAGTGAGAGACTGAGATTTGTAAACTGAAACTTAGAGTTTCTGAGTCTGGCTTTTGAGCTTTATATGCCACTTAGCATAATGCTAAGATGAAGTATTAGTATTGTAGAGTTGTTTTAAAATTGTTTCATTTGAATGAAACCAGTGGTCTACAGTAACTAGGGATTCTCTGTAAATCTACGTGCTATTATGTGGAGTTTTAGCATCAAACACTCATTATTACCTGAAAGTATTTACATTCTCATTGCTTGAAAAAAATACAGGTTATCATTTGAAAAAAATATAGACATGGTAAGCCTTTACGTATATGAGAAAAAATAAACTGTAAAACATTGCCAGCTTTCTACAAAGTTGGACAAGTGACTGCCATTGATGAGGACCATCCACCAGACTGTCTGACATACAAGATAATCAAGGGAGACATCCAGACTGTACGTAAGTTTTGGATTCACCCCTTCTCTGGAGTGATCGAACTCACCACTCAGCCAGACTATGAGTCAGTGAAGCAATATAACCTCACAGTGGAAGCTGTGGATTGTGACAGAGATCATCCACGCACTGCAGTGGCCACAGTGAGTAAAGGGACACAGGTTTTGTGTCCATGTGACTGATCAATGTATTAAGTTCTAATTTATCACATTTATCCCAATAGTGGAAGGTAATAGAGAAAACTTGTGAATTTCTTCTATTTATCAAGTGTTTCATAACATTTGTATCAACTTAGCTTTGGAAGTCTGAATGATGTAGTTTTAGATTTTTCAAAACCTACCTTAATAAGGGATCTTAAATGCTTTAACCTCCTTTTAACCCACCACCCACCAGAGGTAGTGGAAAGGAGAGGTTAATATGACAAAGGAGGATGTGGACCTGTTTAGAAATAGTTCTTTGGGACAATTCCAATCTTGGTTGTCAGGATATCAGCAGTTCAGTTCACACAAATCAGAAGTGGTTGCCTGGTCCACTTGGAAACACCATTTGTGAATCAGTAATAGCAATTCAATCAAAAAGAAAGTGCAAAGTCTGAGTCCTTAGTCTGCAGAAGTGGCAAGAAGTCAAGAGAACACCACCAGAAGTTCTTTGGTGCATTTCTCTCTACAAAGTCAATGTAGAAAGGCAATTCAATGCCAGGGACTTGTCAGTGAAGACCAACATCAGCAGAGCCTACAGAAAACCAGCAAATGATGGCAAGGTGAACCAATGCCACAGCACCGTCCACTGTCTGTTAAGTTATACTTATATCCTTTCCAAACATCATATGTCCTCTGAAGTGTCTGTTTTAGCAAAATATCACATGCCTTCTTTCCAGGCTTTTTTCCCAGAAGAACACCATGTGTCTCTTCTCAGCAATGCATCCTCTCATAAGACAGTTTCCAGAAAAACATCACATGACACAAGTGAGTCTCCAAAGAAATCAGAAATTTCCATTTCAGAATGGGGAAGGAGGAACTGGCTACCTTCTCTCTCTAGCATATATGGTTTCTTAAAAGGATAACATGAATATTTTTGAACAAGATATGAGGTAGTTAATACTTACTTCAATGTGCAAAGTGGGCAGTATTATACTCACCTTCACCATACAGAGGAGGAAGTTGAGGTACAGAGTTTAGGAAATGTACATAGGTTTAATATAATGTTCACAGACCAAACATTGCCTTGAAGTAGAAGGAAGACTGGATTTAGTGTATGTCTCTACATATTTTTTATAGCAAAGTCAAAGGACTGACTGTTGAAAAATATCAAGAATATGATGTATTTATTATGGGACATATGTTACTATTGAAGCCAAGGTTTGTTGTTGCACAGCAACCTATTGGAGTCAGAACTTCTTGAGTTGTAAGACCACCAGCTGATTCTCAGTGTATTTCCTCCTTTTATGTGTGGTTATTGGGTTTTATCTTTTGTATTTTTTGAGTGAGTGTCACTGTGAGGAAAAGATAGGTCTTATGATTAGAAATGATTTTCAAACCAATGATTAGAAATGACTTTCATAGAGCTGAGAGGCTGGAGTTATGAGGTTTGGCAGGTTCAGGATGATACTCATTAGAGTGATTTTTTATAAGGTGCTTTGGCCAGTTTTCTTGTAGACACTTGAAACTTCTCCAAATAGTGCTGTTGCATGATGTTTGGTTATACTCTGAACACCAAGATCATGTTGTTTACTGGAGAAGCCTGTTTCTATTTCTGGTATGGCTCAGTCATAACACCTTTAATACCTCTGGCTGGAAAAGAGATACTCCATTAGTGCATACCTTCAATCCTAAACAATGAAGGTAAATTTAGTTTATAGAAGGTAGCACCCATGTTTGAAAATGATGCCTAATTGAATAGCAGACAAAGTGATGAATCAGTGAAAGATTTGACAGAATAGGATAAGCATGACTCTTATGAAAACAGATGAAAGGAAGTGACTTAAGAGAGAGCATCTCAGAAGGATGAGGTTTACACACTGTATAGCCTATTGAGGTTACTCAACTCAAAGAGACAGGTTGGGGTCTGGGTACACATTCCCTGTCATGTGCCTTAAATCCTTGCTTCAATCCTTTGGGCAATCGCTTTTCTATTTCTCACCCATCTCATGCTAACATCCAAGCTGTGCCCCATTGCCTGTACTTGGTTTGATGAAGCACACTGCTTTCTAGAACCACATCTTTGCTTGTGGACCTGAAATGTGCCATAATGACTCCTGAAAAAGATCAACTCCTCACTACTCTGGATTAGTCTATAGCATCGTTCTCAGGATCCACAGTGCTTGGATGATCTGGGCTACCTTTCCATCCCTAGCTTTGTTCTTATTCCAGTTCAAACACTAAATTTTCTTTCTGCCTCTCCAATACGTCAAGACTAATGCTTATACGTCAGGGCTCACATTATCAACCTAATAACATAGATGGATGCAAGTGGGTAAATGGTCCAAGAAGGAAGGAGAAATTAATTCTATACACAGAAGCACAGACATGGGGTATGGGACACGTTATGAGAAAAGTGGGAAACCAGGAAGATTGGGAGCAGAGAATCCCATCAATAGAAGAGGTCATATACTTGCGAGGGAATGAGGCATGGGAAGAGTTAGTATGGTAAATGGAGGGGTGGACATTATACAAATATAGTACACATATATAAATTCTCAAAAAACTAAAAGTAATTAAATTAAGATTAAATAAAAACAAAAATATGTCTCAGGCTTGTGAGATGGCTCAGCAGGTTAAGACACATGACATGAAGCCTGGCAGTCTGGTTTGATCTTCTGGACCCACATGGTGAAAGAAGAAAGCAAACTCTTGACAATTGACTTCTGACATCACACATACTGCCTTGTGCACACACACAAACATGCCCACAAAATAAAGTAGCTAGGTGATAGTTTCACATACCTTTAATCCTAGAATTTCTGAGCAAGAGTCAGGTGGATCTCTATGAACAAGGACAGTTTGGTCTACAGAGTGAGTTCCATGATAGCCAAGGCTATGTAGAAAAACCCTATCTTAAAAAACCAACAAAAATAAACAAGTTAATTAAATATAATTTTAAAAAAACTCACATACTAAATACTAAACTTAGTTGTATTCAGTCTACAGAGAAGTAACATTAAGAAATTCACAATTTCCTCCAGAATTTACCTGTGTTATTGAAACATTCTGTAAAACATTTAGAAAAAAATTCTTGCAGATGTCGACACATGAGGGATTCTTCTGCTAATGTTATTGGGAAAATTATTACTCATTGGAGAGGTGGGCAGACAACCTCTCTAAGCTGACTGGCATTTGATCACTGACATTTTTCAAATCCTTGTTATTTTGACCTTTTCCTATGTAAATCATAGCTTCCTGACTTATGATATTTAATTACAAAAATGTTGATAACATCCCTAATTAAGGTCAGACATACATTGTGCTTAGGGAAACATCACAGAAGAGCCCTTAGCTAAGTTAGAAGAAGCTCCTTCAAGGTGTGTTTGCTACCGAATGTGGGCAATTCAGAGAGTCCAGGGCACCTTATCTTCAGAGACAGCATTCTTCAGTGCTACTTTTGCTATAATTTACCTAACTTTACTTTCCATAGAGTTCATCTAATGAGCCCAAAAATTCTTTGTAAAGGGGACATAGAATGTCACAGCTGACCCAAGAATAATAAACCACCGACTAGTGATTGACAGCTAGAATCCATATCTGCAAAGTCAGAAAGTTTTAGACTTTTAACTTAATATTTCTGGATGATCTGCCCACCCAGATGCTCATTTCTGATTTTGTGTATAAATAGTCTCATGGTGTGGATGTGATGTTTCTTTCCCCTTCATCACTGACAGGTCACTGTTGACATTGAAGATGAGAATGATGAAGCACCTGTCTGCACACCCTATCTATATACAGCAATCATCTCTGACAATGTTATTGCTGGGACAAACGTCAATGGCCTCAAACTGAACTGTCATGACAGAGATTCACAAGATTTTGAAATGCGCTTTGAAATGGCTTCTGGTAGATACTTTAATTATTTCTCTTAATCACAAACATATGTCAAGTTGACATTAGTGATACAATGTCAGGTATGATATGTAACCCTAGAAGTGACTGTTTATAAGAGTTACACTATCTCATAACTAGTATTTTGTTTCCTCAAAACATCCTTTCATGAGCACATACAATTCAATTACTCCTGTCACTTCAAAGAGACTCAGAACTTGGAAAAATGCTACAGATTTTAACACAAGGATCTACACTTCTTATCCATGGAGCCAGCTGAAAAAGTTGACATCTTCCAATCTGGTGATATTGTTTCAAATTCACAACGCTACATGATTTTGACTCTATTATTGCTGGATCTATACAGAATTACATAAACGTTATAGCCACTAACTTGTCTTTTATAGGAATTCTTTATTTGAGACCAACCATGTATTAGACACCGAGAAATTGTTACAGAGAACCATCTAAGACAGATGTATAGCATATTTATGGCACTATCTATTCATTTAACTCAGTACCATCAGCACATAAAATCATAAGCCAAGAGAAAGTCTACACAGAAAAACAGGGTCCTTGAATTCCTCTTGATCATGACAATAAGACCTTTTCACGTGGTTCAGACTGCTGTTGCTCATCTGAAAAAGGGAGAGTGTGGATGTTGGCAAACACATTGCTAATAAACTATGAAGATGAGTTTGATGCTTATACCTATTGCTGAATGATAAGCTTCATGAAGAAAGGAGAAACACTCATGTTGTTTACAGTAATGTTCGTCTACAAGGCCCTGGGTCTGTTAACAAGGACTCCACTTCTTTTTTTTTTATGTTTTTTTTTGTAATGTACTTTATTTGTCACATACATTCTTCCAGAAAAATGGAAAATGAAAAACAATAGCCATTTAAAAAAAGTTTTGAAAATATATCCTTTCATTTCCTTGTACTTTTATAATTCTGACATCACACTCTTTGATACAGGCCAGAATGTTTTCATTTCACTACTGTTTATATATATACATATACATATACATATACATATACATATACATATACATATACATATACATATACATATACATATACATATACATATACATATACATATACATAT